>OZ023243.1:23768052-24105799 GCA_964006365.1 Trididemnum miniatum
GGGCGCTTACACTATGCTTTCTCTGAAAATTCCTTGGATCCTCGTGGACCGTGACAGGCACTTGCAAAGCCAGACATCGTCAGAGGGCCCTTACACAAAGGAACCTTGGAACAACTCATCTAAAGGAAGGATGAATTTAGCCAGTCAATTGTAGTTGTATGGAGCTACTGTCTTCTTGCGGTCAAAGGTTTTACGCTTCGACCTTTTTTCAGCAAGAAATAGGTAGTCCTTGAAAACGTCTTACCACAGGAGAATAAGAATATTTTGCACCAGACGGGATACGTTTCGACTATTAAATTAAGTCTCTTCAGTGGTGCTATGAGCTTCAAATCCATGAAGTACATCCATCAACCTACAATGCATCTTCAGATACCTTTATTCTACCTAATACCTATAAAGGTTAATTCGCGTTTCTTGTTTCTCGATTTCATTGGGAGACATGATGTTAATGGTCCTGCATGGCAATGACGGTGTGCATACACACAACAGAGGTAGCAAAGACACATTAGATGCTACTACACACTACAACCCCGTGATGACTATAAAGTATGGACTGCTCTCAAGTCTAAGACTGACTATAAGCTTGATCTGATGGCTAGGACTGACATGCCTATCTGAATTCAGCAACTTATTTACTGAAGATTATGTGTACAGTAACATCAGATCAATTTAATGTTACCAACTCATCTACTACCATCCACAAGATGAACGCGTCCACATCTCTCAATCAATTCGTTTGTCTCTCAACGAATCAAGACACAGTTGCCCCTTCTCTAGCTTCATCTCTTTTGAGTAAGCCTTCACTGGTCCTAACCAGAGTGAATACGATGTCCACACGACTAGAGAGAACTCTACCTACAATTACCAGCATAGTGTTAGCACCTCGACGTTGGCTGGTTTAATTGCCTGTCTTGGTCCACATGCCTAATCAAAGTCGTTGAGTAGAAGGTGAGGGCTCCGACATGACGGGGAATAATGCCGAGATAATGAAAAAATGACATCCAATTTGGAGAAAGCATAGTGTAAGCGCCTATGACGATGGCTGGCTTTGCAAGTGCCTGTCTTGGTCCACATGCCTATCCACAAAGGGATACGTCATAATTGAACAACAATCACTTCATCTCGCAGACGTCGTAAATTCAAGCGTATATGTTGATTTTTTCACTGCTTGTTAGAGACCATCCGGTTTTTACATTAAGAAGGAATATATTTATTGAGGATCCATAAAAATAGAAGACATCTTATGTAATCACAATACCTCTATGTGCTAACAATAGGCAACAATTCTGTCTGTTTTTTTACCCGTATTCAAAATTTCTTTAAGCTTGAGTATGTCAAGGAGAAGGTTAGCTTTGAGATATATTGTTCTATAGAGGTGTAAAGCTGGAGATTTAGCGATTATTCTGAGTTTTATCTAAGGGGTGGGGGATGCTATGCTGCACTGATGAGACCTAATAAGGTCGAAACGCGTCTGCAGCTGCAAAAAAAAAATGGGTTAGTTAAAGTACAGAAACTGGTTGGGAGATTAGCTATAAGGTTGGGTCAAAAGGGTTTTCATGGTGTGGAGTTGCTATTTCCCCGCGGAGTAATTTCTTTTCTAAGTTTGATCATAGGCCATCACATCAAGCTTATAGTCAGTCCTAGACTTTAGACTCATAGTCAGTCCTAGCCATCAGATCAAGCTTATAGTCAGTCTTAGACTTGAGAGCAGTCCCATACTTTATAGTCATCACGGGGTTGTAGTGTGTAGTAGCACCTAATATGTCTTTGCTACCTCTGTTGTGTGTATGCACACCGTCATTGCCATGCAGGACCATTAACATCATGTCTCCCAATGAAATCGAGAAACAAGAAACGCGAATTAACCTTTATAGGTATTAGGTAGAATAAAGGTTATCTGGAAGAATGCATTGTAGGTTGATGGATGTACTTCATGAATTTGAAGCTCATAGCACCACTGAAGAGACTTAATTTAATAGTCAAAAATAATTTAGATTAGAATCGAAACATTACAATCCGATGCACTTTAATACCTCTGAACTACCGTAATTGTAGTATCCTTACGTCATCACGATATGACGTCACTCAAATTCCTACCATCGAAAAACCCTGCGTGCGCCACTACTAGTCGGCGTACTTTAATCATAGAATTTTTCCTTCAGCTCCCTAAAAAAGCCTTAACATATTAAATTTTCTGGCCCCCCCCCGACAAAAACTGTTTGATCCGCGCCTGCTACTCTGCATGCTCAACGATCAATGTTACAACAACGCTCACACTAACAGCCCATTAACACAGTACAAAAGGCTTTTAAGACCAGCTGCCAGACTACCATCTGAATCAACTAAAATGCAACGCAAAAAGATTTTCAACACACAATGCTACCGCTGTTGCGTCACAAAGGCTAGTACGTCAAAGCGGCGTCACAAAGACTAGTACGTCAAAGCGAAGCAGCTACGAAGACGAAATGAAGGCAATAAGCAATATCTCACCGCAACAAGTGTGTTGGGGTGTGGAGAGATGTGAGGAAAGGGCCGGAAAGTGTGTGGGGAGAGATGTGGGAAAGTGTGGGGAGAGGTAAGAGGAGATGTTGGGAGAGGTGCTGTTGAGGATGCGGTAGCAGGGAGTCGAACCGAACCCGAAAAAACCGCTTTTTTTCGGTGAACCCGAACCTGAACCGTTTAAATTTGAGCTCACTGAACCTGAACCAAACCCGAACCTTTAAAATTTTATGCAAGTGAACCCGAACCTATAATATTTTGTGTACATAAACCTGAACGGAAATCGTTTAGTAACAATGTTTCAGCCTGAGCTGATTCTTAGAAAGTATTAATAAAAGTCTTTAGACATGTGCTGCGATGCGTAACATTCTTTCTGCTTTTCAAAATTTAATGAGTCTGAAACAACCAGGGAGTGGAACCGAACCAGAACCGCGAACCGGTAAAAACCGCTTTTTTTTTGGTGAATCCGAACCGAACCTGAACCGTTTAAACTTGAGCTCACTGAACCTGAACCCAAACCTTTAAATTTTGGTGCAACTGAACCCGAACCGAAACTGAACCCAAATTTTTGAAAAGTCTTGAACCTGAACCGGAGCTATATTTTAAACGGTTCGACTCCCTGTGCGGTAGAGTGTGGAGGGAGTGGGAAAGTGTGTTGAGGTGTGCTGAAGTGTAAAGAAATGTTGGAGGAAATGAGGGAAGTGTTAGGGGAGGTATGGAAAAATGTGGGGAAAGTGTGTTGGGATGTGGGGGCAGGCGCGGGGTGTCTGGGGAAGTGTTCGGAGAGATGTGGGAAAGTATGTTGAGGTGTGAGGGGAGATGGGAGGTGTGTGAAAAAGTGTTGGGGAAGGTGTGGGAAAGTATGTTGGGGGAGGTGTGGGAAAGTGTGTTGAAGTGTTGTGGGAGGTGTATTGGTAGGTAAGGGGAGATGTGGGGAAATGTTGGGGGAGGTGTGTTGGGGTGAGAGGAAGTGTTGAGAGAGATGTGGGAAAGTGTGTTGGGGTGTGGAGAAGTGTAGAAAGAGGTTTGGGAAAGTGTGTTGGGCTTCCCCATGCCTCCCCCCACACTTCCCCACATCTCCTTTCACCTCCCATACACCCCAACACACTTTCCTACACCTCCCCATACCCCACTTACCTCCCCCACACCCCAACACACTTTCTCACACCTCCCCAAACACTTCCCCACACCCCCATCTCCCCTTACCTCCCCCACACACTTCCCTACACCTCTCCCCACATCTCCCTTTACCTCCCCCACATCCCAACACCTTTTTTCACACCTCCCCCAACACTTCCCACACCTCTCTCCACATCTCCGTTTACCTATCCCACACTCCAACACATTTCCCAACACCCTCCACTCTCCATACTCACCCCATACACTATCCCACACTTCAACAAAAATCATGTTAAAGTGGTTTTACATTCATTTGAAACCAGAAAAATATGTAGGTACAATTGTCCTATGCCGCCTGTTAAGAGTGTAAAAAAAAACAAAATCCAATATGCCAGCAACGCGTAAGCATATTTAGCTGAAATTTTTCTTGAATGAACCAATGCGAGAATGTAGAAAAGTCAGAAAATCTCAGGTACCTACGGCTAATAACAAAAAAGTTATTGCATTTTAAGATCGCAAAAGGTACAAATGTACCTATGCCGCCGGACGAAGGATAAACAACCTTTCGTTCTTTTTTTCTGCATGCGGTAACTGGTGTGATACACATAGCATTTTTATTAATTGATTTCTTCATCTTTATTCTCCTATCAGAAAAAAGCGACGAAGGCGCTATACGTAGGACGAATCGACATGCTGTGTCACCTTCCGCAATCGTCAATAACTTCAATCTGCTGTTTTCTTTTTCTTTGCTAATCATAAACTCAATTTTGACTAATGCGTGTTATTTATCTAAGCATAGGTTCTTTGTAGGCCTGTACGGTCTCTTCAAGCTTCCCTAATTATGTTACCTCCACTAACTCTTGAGTGGCTTTAACTTTCACAAATTTCCTTTTGTTAAGCTTCAAGGTTGGCTGTTTTTGTGTCTATATCCTACATACTCCATAGTCGTTCTTTGTGATGTGTCTATCATCCTCTCATCATCTTTCGCTCTGGTCGTGCGGGAAGAGGTTTTTAATTATGTTTAGTTGATTTAAATTTTAAAATGTGCTTTGGTTGATAAGTAATGACAAAGTTTAAAATTACTACTGCATTGCTACGTGTTGTACTATATTAAACTCAGCATTAGGCAAAATCTTATCGAATTCTCTGAAAGTAATCTAAAATCTAGTCTTTAATCTCAAAAACTCAATAATCTGATCAATTTTGTGGTACTAAAAGCAAACTTTTTATTTTACCGTACTGGTGTAGCAGGGAGCAGCAAAACTCGCTGTTCTTATCGTGTAAATATTGTGTTACGCTTTTGCTTTGTATCGTTTTGTTGCACATTGTGATCTTGACCAGATGCAAATGACGCATACGTCCTGTCCACTTGTGTTATTTCTGGTTACTGCGTCGCAGAGGAGTTTTAGTGTCGCGATCACTACTGTGTTTAATGTGTTCGTATCGTCGGGGGGGGTAGGTTGGTTGTGATGCTGAGGGTGGAACTTGGAACTATGGGGTTGCATATGTGGAAGGGGTAATACCACGGTAAGCTGACGCCCATTTGAAATCTGACAAACGCGCTCTTTGAAATTAGATTACCCAATAACCTACGTTCTGTGATGTAAGCAGGGGAAAACAATGCGAATTTCTCTCTTTCAGTTCGATTGCTGCCTCTGCCAAATGTATTAGACTTATACCGTATGTAATCTCATTACAAACGCAATTCATGCAATTGTTGTTTGCATCTGGTCAGGTTCCTGTTTTCGGCGATACCGGTATCTGTCAACAGAGTATAGGGGCAAGTTTGCATTATTATTATTTTTCTGCATACTCCCGTTCACTGTTGACGCTGAAGGCGGAAACTTTGTTTAGTTTGTTTATTCCTTGCTTTGCTTTTTTCATGAAGGTGCGATCACACTGACTAAGATGCTGGAGCCTTTGTGGCGTTGTGCGGCTTTGTCTGGTTGCGACATCGCATCTGTGCTGATGCGGTGTTGGAATGGGATGAGTCTGCGCGGCGTCTCGAGGGTCTCGGCGCCTCAGTTGGTGTGTTCGGGCCTTTATTCTGCAGGTGATTCTCTTTTTCCTTTTTTTTTTTTAGGTGTCACGACCATGCGTGTTGCTCTTGTTTTTTTTTTTTTTTGTGTGTACTACTATCTTCATATCGCATGTTTTAACGCTTTGTCGTTTCCTTCTTTTCTTGAGTTTCTCTTTCTATTAATGTGTTCGACGGTACCGGTACCTTCTTTTTTTTTCAAGAATAAAAACTTGGATTGATTGACGAATCCAGACTCGCTCAGGGAGTTGCCCTTGTTTCCAAGTTTTCCGGTTGAACTTTCTTTTGACTTCTTCCATTTACTGCCTGCCAGATTCCACCAAGCAGAGATAATCATCGTGAAGCATCTTATCCAAGGACGCAACAACGAGACTAGGTTGGGAGTTGAACCATTAACCTTGCGATCATGGTCGTCGTAAAAACGACGCTCCAAACCACTGCGCCAAGCTGCGAACTTATGGAACGATGTACACAAATGCTTCGTGTATTAGATCAGCCGAGGCATGCAAAAACAAGATGCAAAATTTATTTATCAAATTCGCACAATGTACAGCTCAATGCGCTGGGAGCATTTGCTAGGCTATCATTCGCGTAAAGCTATAGGCTCTATCCAAACCAAATTAGAATTTGAATAATTATGTCAAGGACAGCTTCGAAAAAAAATTAATGTGAGAAGCAAGGTCTTGCGCTGATGAATGCACCGATTCGCGCCATCGCTTTCCAGACATGCGAATGTGTTATTTGATCAGAACCAGACCTTACTTCTCCTTCTCAATTTGACGGAATCACCCACTGACGAGTGCATCACAAAAAGCTTCTGGGACAAACGGCTTCTTCCAAAGCTACACAATCGAGTTATGACAGACCGTTTCTAGAAGCCTAATGCGAAAACAGCGTTTTTCAAAGCTATATTTGCACATTAGAATTCTACAATGTCTACGCGGCCCCCCCATAACTGCTTTGCGTACCCCAAAATGCCCGAGGTCTACAGTTTGAAAACCACTGCTCTATACCACCAGATAAAATATACTACTAAGAAGAATCATGTTCATAATGTTTAATACAGGCAGGGAAGAACGCTTTATCACATCACACTGGTACAGGTGGGATTACGAGATCCGGATGCTAGAAAGATTTGCACGGACATTCAATACCTCTTTACCTTGGCGCTTCTTTTCATCTTTGAAAGCGATTTTCGTTGCTTTTTTCTCCTGTCTTCGCTCCTGCGTTGAAGCATGAAAAAAGGATTATTAGAAGCTTGCGTCCCTGCACACTGTCCGTCGTGAATATGTTTAGTAACATTTTATTGCAAATACGTAAAGAGTTCTATCGGCAGTCATCTAGGTTTAAGCCCTTATTTTATGGTAAGATTCATATCAAACTTTGTATTTCCTTCTAGCTAGTCAATTTCTTTGTGTCGGCCAATTGGTGGATGGTTGGGAATCATCAACAGAGCTGGACACTCAATTCTTTAAAAGTAACGATGGAACCGATAATTAACAATTATTTGCAAAAAGATAATAACAACGGTACTAATAAAGGTAGGCTACATCTTTTAAAACTAACGATGACAGTGATACTCGGCACTAATTTTCGATACTTTTCAAGCGAAAAACTTCCGTTTTCAGAAAAATTATGCCGACAGCGCCATCACCGAAACCGCATAGTGAATGCATTCCATCGCACGGTGCTTGTTTTTAAATTGCGAAAATGTTTTCTAGAAGTGCTCATCACAAAAGAGTTTGCCAGAAATTCTAATGATTGCAATATCACTTGTCTATCCTACTATTGTAGCTGAGGTAATGTATTAAAATCATTCGACCTTCACTGACCGTTAAACGTTTCAGCAAATTTTTAACAATTTAGAGCTTCGGGAGAGACTTTGCTTTAAGTAGTCATAATTAGGGGTTGGGATAAATACTTTTTTTTCAAACCCCCTCGTAAAATATGCTATCCCATAACAGAATCATGATGCAAAAAAAATTTTTGTCTGGGATGTTCCTAACCCCCCTGAAAATTTGCAAACTCCCCTATATTTCAAAATTGCATATTTTGGTAATTTTTTGAGATAAATATATGATGTGACTATTCATTTTTAATTTTTTTTAACCAGGAGTACGTTTATGTGCTTAAATAACCTTTCTGATAAAAATCAAATGTCACCCTTTTTCCTAGTTTATAGTAGACTGACTTTTTGATGAATTTCCAGCAAAGGTTTATTGCATGCTTTTTTACCAAGATGTGCTTAAATAACCTTATGTGCTTAAATACCACGTTTATGTGCTTAAATAACCTTTCTGATAAAAATCAAATGTCACCCCTTTTCCTAGTTTATAGTAGACTGACTTTTTGATGAATTTCCAGCAAAGATTTATTGCATGCTTTTTTACCAATAAGAAATCTAATCCTAATGACAGTTTAATCAAACAAAACGAGGAATTCTAACACTACTTTTGCTGGTACTGGTAATAGTTTAATCTGACGAATGAAAACTAACAGTGATTATTACAGTATCTGAAAACTTGTAACGATGACTTGGTAGTTAGCATATATCATGCACCAGGTAAAGCGCTTTGTTCCACTCGTTCAGTGTTGATGCTTGACAAACAAATCACTAACGCTTATACAGCGATTGAAATAGCAATTGGAAGAGACGAGTTGCATGCCCAATTTTGAGATAAATACCCAATTGCCCATGCCACAACTATCAGATGACCGAGTGGATAGAGCGTCTGTTTTTCGATCGGTAGACTCGCAGTTTGATTCTGATACGCGTCAAACTAATGACTTAAAAATTGGTATTCACAGTTTCCCTGCTTGATGTTAAGGGACAGTGTGGAGCTAGACAGAAAGTTTGTTTGTTGTGCCATTGGGAAAGTCACTTAACGAGACTCCCCCATATTGTTGTGGGATAAAGATGGCTGGCAGCCACTAAGCGAGCTCGTATAGTCCCTTTCTCGTGATTGCCGGATAAAATTCACATAAATAAAAATAAAAAAATAAGTGACATTGTTACAAAATAATTTCTGGGCATCATGATGCGATTTTATCAGCAAGGGCTTTCATCAAAAAAGGCTTAGAATTCTTTCGAAGAATTTGCTGCTCGTATTGCTCCTATAAAAAAAAAAATAAAGCAGCGTAATAAAGAAAAGAATAATGCATAGATTTGTTTATGCGTGTGCATGTGGCGTTTACCACACCGAATACTTTTGGTGTTTTTGAAAGAGTATGAGCATGTTACAAACAATCTTGCATGTGTTTTGCGTACTTTTCAAAATATACTGCAGATTGTTTGGTCACACCTTCATCCTCGGCATTCATGTGGTTCAACCTTTACTTGCTTTGAAATACAAGAACACATCTTACCAAAAGTTAATACTTTTCATGCAAAAACGTTATTGGTGATAGTCTCACTAATACTGAAGCTGAAAAACTTCTGGATAACAGTATCAGAAAACCAGCTTTCGAATTTGTGAATTAAGGCAGTTTGTAGCCCGACTTTCACGCAATTGCAGTTGTGAAAAAATGAAGTTGATGAAAATCTTTCAAGAAAATACTGTACTTCCAAAACTGGCAGAAGAATGGTTCTGACGTGGAACAGTATCTGAATTTGGAAATTTTGATCCAGCTCGACAAAAACTATTTATCAATTTGAATCCAGGCCTTCGTGAAAATGCTGCTGCAAACGATGTGGCAGCCGAAAGTCAAGTAGGGTGTGTTAATTACGAACTGAAAAATACAAGCAACCAAAGTCTTGACTGTGTGTCTTCATCAAATGTCAAAGCTCAAAAGCTTCAACTTAGCAGAGCAATCATAGTTAAGATCATAGCAAGGTTTCTACCACAACAAGTGCACTGATGAAGATTTGGAATGAGTTTCGGCGTCAACTTTAACAAGACGGAATCTCGTAGAAAACTGATGAGAGCTGACCAACGTCGTAATGAGGATCTAACTCGTCTGAAAAGCATTGGTGGACTCTTTGTTTGTGCTGCAGAATTACCATATATTATATATATACGTGGCTCGCACTGATATTGACTTTAATGAAGTTCATCCGAATTTACTACGAAGTTTGGTATGCGCGTGACACTTGCCTTTCAACACCCAATTGTAGCGAAAATTTTCAACTAAAGCCTTCGTTTAAGTTGTAATTGTTCCTCTGCTGCACTGCTTTCTGTTAAGTCTGGTGATTACACAGTTGTTTCGGATGGCAGCAATATCCCTTTTCAATCTAAAGTTCATTTTTTTGCTACATTTGATCGACAAATGTTCAAATTGTATGATATTGAATTCTCCTGCAGCTTTAGAAAAAAATGTTAAAAATTCTTTTTGCATAAAATAACATATTAAGAGGCATAATCATCTTCCTGATCAAAAATCATTAAAAATGAATGGTCACACCTGGAATTTTAGTAATAAAATAAGGAAGATATGTTAATTTTGCTATTTGGGGGCACTCACATACTTCAAGTGGTACGTACAGGGGAGTTAGCAACACAGATGATGAAAAATTTTTTTGTACCATCATTCTGTCACAGGATAGCATATTTTAAGGGGGGGGGGGGGGTTATAAACAATATCCAAAATTTTTCATTTATCCCCCCTCCCTACCATAATAATGCAACTGTCAGTGCATTTATAATGAACATTTTTGTTGCAGAACTAAATGTTTTCGGCCTTTCATCTGGCCTCGTCAGAGAAATACTGTATAATAAAAAGCATATATTAACTCGAAAAAATCAAAATGAAATGAAAATTTTAAAAGAAATCAGAGAGCAGTTAATGCATCAGCGTAATAATGACATGACAATTCAGGTACTATATATGCATATTATACAACACAGTACGATCATACTACAGTATTTATACATACAGTTTATAAACAATAAAACAATATAAATTAATGGTTACGATGAAGGAATACAGTTAAAACACATTTAGCAGAATCGACGAACCTCCTCCATAAAGTTGGGCATTTAGATTAGGGTTGCGTTTTTTTATCAGTATGGCTTCTTGAATTTTTGTTTCGTACTTGGTAATGCATTGAATAAGTATTTGAAAATTGTTTAGGTTGTATTTTGTTTCCAAGCATGTTTTGCAATCCTTAATATGATCGTGGATTACCGATTTTCTGTTTTTTGAGTGTAACACTCTGGTATCTACAAGGCGTGTCGTCATACCAATGTATGTGTTATTCGCATCACTCGAACAAGTAAATTTATACTCGACATTAGACAATAAAGTAAAAGGAGTAGTACACTTAAGAGGAAAATACGAGGCAGTTTTCATGGTAGTAAGATATGCGTTAATATCGATATAAAATTTGAGTTTAATCAAGTTTGCCAGGTTGCTCTAACGAATTTTTGTATAAGCAAGAATTAAAAATCCAAAATCTGCTCCAACGATTTTTTGTATAAGCAAGAAGTAAAAAAACTATGCTCTTTGATTCAAAAAAATGACTACCCCAACTCATTCATGAACAAGGTAATCGAAAAGTTCAATGGCAATTCCAAACCTGAAAAAAACGAAAAAAAAATGTTTATTTACAATTAGCATATCATGTCATGGAAAAACTTCCAACCAATTTGCAAAACGCCTAACAAACTTGATTAAACTCAAATTTTATATCGATATTAACGTATATTTTACTACCATCAAAAACCGCCTCGTATTTTCCTCTTAAGTGTACTACTCCTTTTGCTTTATTGTCTAATGTCGAGTATAAATTTACTTGTTCGAGTGATGCGAATAACACATACATTGGTATGACGACACACCATGTAGATACCAGAGTGAAAAAACACACACAAAAAAACACAAAATCGACAATCTACCAAGTACGAAACAAAAATTTAAGAAGCCATACTGATAAAAAAACGCAACCCTAAGTTAAATCTTATCGAAGTAGTTGGAGATTCTTACAATGAACTGACTAGAAGATTACTGTCCCCCCGGCTTAGCTCCTCAGAATCTTTCACGGTAACCTGTTCCGTGAACTCATACCTCTGTAGAAGAGCCTTCTGTAGCTTATCATAATCCCTTGCTTGTTCGTCTGACAATTCGCAGTAGATATCCAATGCTATGCCTGAAAGGTATGGGCTTAGACAAGTAGCTCAGTCAGATCGTTACCAGCCTGCAACAGTGACATATCTTTCGAAGCAAAGCAAGTAGCTATCCAGATTATCCTTTCCGTCCACAAAACCAGGAAGCACTGGGGCTTTAGTTCTTGCCACTGCGTTCTGAGAAGCTTGGCTTAATGCCGCCTGTTGGTCTTCCGATGAAGCACTCCTTCGTTCATTCAATCTCTCGCTTTCTAATCGCAACGTTTCCATCTCCAGCCTGTGTTTTCTCTCCGCTTTCCGTTCCGCTGCCTCGGCAACCAATTTCCTTTCTTCGGCTTCGGCAGCCAATTTCCGTTCTTCGGCTTCAGCAGCCAATTTCCGTTCCTCGGCTTTGGCAGCCAGTTTCCTTTCCTCGCCTTCTGCCGCCAATTTCAATTTCCGTCCTTCATTCTCTTGTATCATTTTCCATCCCTGGGTCAAGAACTTCGTCTTCTCCTTTCCTTCAAGACCGATTTCTTCTGCCTGCCGTTTCAGATCTTCCAACATGATAAACCCGCTTTCAGTTGCCATGACAATTCGCTAACTATCAACCGAACGAACAAAAATAATATCTCGGACGAGCCCCCAAAATGTCGTGAAATAGGAAATGGTATTACTTCGCTGACAGGACGATTGATAAGAATTGTATGACAAACCGCAGGAATTAATTCGTTCTTAGATCTGACCTCACGAAAAAAACCAAGACCTTCTTCACCAAACGAATATAATAATCGACCCAACTTAACTCACTTAGCTACGGTACTCACCGTACCACTTTTTAATAAACACAAGCTCCGCATCACTTCAGTAACACTATACAACAAGGACCTTTAGCATACAACAATATTGCTTACTCTACGCACACTACATCTACGCTCGAATAATTTTGCTCGAAAATTCACGCCTATTTATACTATAAATTTAAGTTCGAGAATGTTCTATAACATTCTCAAAAAGAAACAAGAAGAGAAATAATATGACATGCAGAAATTCACACCAAACTAGAGTAAACACAATTGTGACGTCACAAGCACAAATTTTAACCCAGTGAAATTACGTAATGGAGAGATCTGTCCAGAATATTCACGAAAAAAATACGTCAGTAGAAAATTATGACTTCATAATGCAACCTTACGAAGCAATCCCACGAATAAAACTTCGGAAAACAACGCATCGGTCTAGAACAGTAGTTCTTAAACTTTTTATGCTACCGAACCCCTCAAGTCTCATGCAGGTGCTCACCGAACCCCTGCTAAAATTAAAGTTAAAAAATGTTTTGAAACGAGTAGAGCACAAAATCTAACAATGGTAGTCTCCTAACCATAGGGTTACAAGTTCAAGTAAAGTATAAACAGTACTTCGGAATACACTAAATATGGGACGAAAATAGCTTAAGGAGGAAAAATAACGTCACTGTAAATCTCAAAACTGGACGTTTCGACAACACAGATTCAGCTGTCATCATCAGCAAAGCATGCAGGCACTACAAACAGTTTTGTAGTGCCTTGCACCTGTTTCAAGTTACGTAATAATTGCGCAGTGCACACCCAAGGTTGTGCAAAACGCAATATTTGTCTAGTTATGAAAAATTTACTTTCATGATACCAATCACTAGAGACTACACATTAGGTTTGCGCAAAATAAAAAATTAGACCACGTTGCGTTTTTCTAATTGTAGGTGCCTTCAATTTCTTGATGTCCGCCGAACCCCTGCAACCGACTCATCGAACCCCGTTTAAGAACCACTGGTCTAAAACCTTCCACAGTAGACAAAGCATTTAAAACCAAACATATCAAACAATTATATCGTTACAAGCACCAAAGACCTTTTTTTGTCATGCAATTGCACTTACACCCCCCCATTTCGAGCTCTTGTGTGGTCGAAGGCTTTTATTGGCTCTTTGACTTACCGGTGGCAACTCTTTGATTGTTTTACTTTTCCGTAAGTGGCTCTTTCAATGAAAATTTTGCCCACCCTTAGACTACCTTCATCCAAAAGCTCCATTCACAATAATGACTCACACATAGTGAGATTTCTTCCAAGTTCGAAGCTGTGTTGCCCGATGCTAAGCCGCAGTGTTACTTGCTATGTGCTTCAGCGTAATACCGCGAGTACAATAAACAATGGATTTATTTATGTACCAGTATTCGTTTCTGTACATAAAGTAAACCTTTCAGCACAGCTCTTATTGTGTTGCTACGATCAAAAAGTATTCATCAAAGGTAGGGTATTCATCAAAGGTAGGTGGTATGCAACAACAGAAAAGGTCTATAAGTGGTGCGCAGAAAGCATAAGGTTGGGAATCCCTGGTGTAGATGAACCATAAATGAACCATTCTCGACCAGTGCCACAAGAACGTGTTACACTATTATCATTTCCTAATATTTCAAGTGAGTTGCCAAAAGTACAGCACAATTATTTGCTCTGTATTTGCTGCAGATCAAATGCTTGCTAATTAGCCGATCAACAGTTCATGTTTTTAATGCTGGATGTCGTCTCTTTTGTTTGAGAAACTTAAACACAGTGGTGTTGACAGCGCATTTGTAACGTACAGAGTAGCTTTGACTAATTAATGTAATTGATTTACATGTGAACTTTAAAACTTAGTTAAAGCCATTTTTGTTCCACGAAATAAATTACAACACAAATCTGTGAGGCTACACAAAAAAGAAATTTTTGTTGGATTTGCGCTATTCCACCATAATGCCACTTGCCCACAATGGAAGTTTTTTTAAATTCAAGTTTTAAAAATTTTTCACTACACTTGATTTTGCACATCTGTGCAAGCAACTACAGCACTTGATACTTGTCGGTCACCAACCTTCCTGGCTTCCTTGACAGTTCTCTTGCGCATCTTTTTCTCGTCTTTCGTTTCATCTTTCCTTCTTACAGATTCTAATGTGCACTTCCTCTGTTCTTCCATTTCACCATCAAACAGCTTCAGCTGAAAGGAATAAAAAATACAACAAAAACATGTAAGAAGACAACACAACATCATAAATTAAAAAAAAGGTTTGGGAAGGCATATGCTGTACATAACCAAAGCAGATGCGAATTCAGTTATCACATCCTTAAAAAACGGAAAAGCATCAGGAGAGCATGATATCAGACCTGAAATATTAAAAGCAATGAACGGGTATGGTTTGCGCTAGCTGACTCGTGTTTGTCAGGTAGGTCTAGCATGGTAGACTGGCCCAGCATTAAAGAAATGGCAAACCAGTGTAGCAAAACCCATCCATCAGAAAAACACGAGAAAAGGCACCAGTTCCAGGGCTATCTCTTTCAACAATGCCCCAGGTAAGGTCTATGCTAGTTGCCAAGTGTGTTGAAAAAAAAAAAAAAAAAAAAAAAAAAGCCGTGAAATAGCCGAGCTTTAACCAGTGATGAAGATTTTAAGACCATTTTTTTAAGGTCTTGGTCTCGGCGAAGATGGTCTTGACCATTTGACCATCCAGGTTGGTCTTAAGACCGAAAGACCTAAAAAGCATCTAGTAAAAATTTAAGTGATCCTGCACAGCTACAAAAAGTATCCAACAGCTCGTATGTGATTGCGTTGTTCTTATTTCTTTTAATATTCTGTATATATTTTGCCCATTTTTTGTTGTTGTTACAGAAAAATAGCGACAAGTGATAAACTGTTAATTCTCATCCCATTTTCATGGTCTTGGTCTTGAAAAAAATCAAAGGTCTTGGTCTTGAAGAATTTACAAGGTCTTGGTCTTGTAGGTGATGGTCTTAACTACATCACTGGCCTTAACTAATGGATGAGCAGTGTGGCTTTCATTCTGATCGAAGCACACTGAATTAGGGCTAGAGTGATCATTCTCTCCTGTTTGTGCAAATGCCAAAAATTCTTTGTTCGGTAGCGTTTGTGAGAACGTTTGCAAGAACGCACCTGCCCTAAACAGAAATATTCGGCAGTCGATATCCAATGCTTCTTTCTGGAGTGTCAATGCCGAATATTTTTGTTCATGAGAACCTTCTTAAGAACGCACCAGAACCAAACAAGAATATTCAGCAGTTGATATTCCATGCTTCCATCGGCAGTGATCAGGAGACCGTGCAAACAAAGCTAAGCCACTTTTTGTATTGTTAAAATGTTACTTGTACTTCTACTGTCTGGGACGTCGTAACGTTTTAGAAGCATGATTATGGCATGAAGTTGCAGCCGCTGCTACCACAAACAAAGTTTTGATACTTGTCAGCAAATTAGAGAATTCTGCAAAATTGCATTCAGTAAGGCATAGTTGCATTATCGGTTCCAAACATAATTTTAAACGTAAGAACTTTATTAGAGTGATGGGAACAATGGCAATCATGCAATAGGCCGAAGATGAAAAGAATTATTTAGAAAATTTGATTGAGCAAATACAAAATTTTTTATTTGAAGGACTATCACCACATAAAATTGATAAGAAAAAACTATTATTGGTATCAAACTATTGATAAAGAAACACATTCCTATTACGTGAAACCTAAACGACGTGGCCTAGAGGTACCGCGCGCAGGTGACAGATCCTACGTGACGAGTTCGATTCGCGACTGAAGCCGATTGCGTTTGACATATATAACGGGTGGCTGCTGACTCGAAGAGCGTAAGCTCACTTCGCAGTCTCCCTCAATTATTGTTGAATTTTCAGTTTAATATAAACGTATGCCAAATGTGATTGCAAATGATGCCATTAAGGAGCATCTCGTCTCGAAAACTGTGAAGTTCTGTGATGCTTCCTGGCTTTAACCAACATAATAAGAAAATTTACCTGATCCATACGTTTGTCTTTGTGTGCAAGTTGTGTTTTAACAAAAACTTGATTTTTAAAAACTGGAAGAACCTGAAGGATTACACCAACACACGAATAATTATAATAAGCGACAATAACTCTCCTTACGTCTTCATGACTGAGCACCTGCCAAAAAGATTTCAGCTGCAAAGAAAGTTCCTCACGAAAGCTTAGTAGGAAGCACGAGAAAAGAACCAAAAGACTATCTGGAAATCGGTTGATGGCAACAATGCTTTGTTTGTAGACGGTCGAAAAATTCCTTGTCCTCTTGATACATAGTTGTAGCATTAAATGCGTGAAAACCAGGCCTACCAAAAACTAAAAAAATAAAAGTGTGCAGATCTAGTAGCTGAAAATCGATTCCGAACTAATTGCTTGAAACGATTACTTGTCACAGGAACTAGAAAAACGTTTTGCTTCAAAATTGGTCTTATCTGCAAGTATAAGATGCTCGGCATTTTTTGTCACATCAGTGCGAAGCGATTATTTGGACCTCAGCTTAGTGTTAAACCTTTAACATGATATGTCGAATTTTTATTATATTGTAATTTAACACTGTACCTTTATATGCTGTAATTTTCTAAATAATCGCCTATTTCGTCAAGCTTTTGATGACGCTAGTTTCTTGCTATGAACATGGCCCTTTATGCAGCTGTAAATTTTCTTAGTGTAAAGCTGTAAATTTTCTGTCAATTTTTTTAATACAAAGCTGTAAATTTTATACAATACAAACTAATACAAAGCTGCTTTGTTCATAAATAAATCTTAATAAATTTGTTATAAATAAGCTTAAATTTTGTTATAAGTAAGCTTAATACAAAGCTGTAAATGATTCATAAATTTGTTATAAATAAGCTTAATACAGAGCTGAAAGTTAATATAAAGCTGCAAATTTTCTTAATGCAGCCGAATGTAACAGAGCCTTTCACCTTATCACCAAACCAACGAGAGTCACTGATAGTTCTGCCATTATTAATGATCATGTGATTACTAATGATACTATGCACATCCTTAATCCTTTCACTATCTTAAGTAGTTTGACGGATCACAATCCAATTATGTACATGATTAATAAATCTCAGACGAGGAAAAAATAGAAAAACATGTGGCATTATATAGAGATAAAATTCGTTTATTCCTGAAAAATTTTTGCGACGAACTTGATACTAAGTTAGGTGAAATTGTACAGAATCAATTTCCCTTACTCTTAACAACTTCGACCATACTTTTGGTCAATTTGTAAGCGCAATTGCAGAAGCAATAAACAAACACACGCCGTAATCACCAAAGGAATTTTCACTCCCATTTGAAGAAAAAACTCTATGTTCTTCTCTAATTTTATTAATGGCAGTGTGAACAAAAAAAATTTTTTTCAGCGATTTTTCAACATACTCACCGAAGTCAAAGTACTGTCTATGAAACTGCATTTCAAAACTGAGCTTGAACAAAGCAAAAATAATCCTCGGCGAATTTGGAGGATTATTCGATCTGTCTTACCACGTAAAATTTAATCCTCACCCCCAATTTTTACAGGTGCAAAGCGCAGTCACAGATGATCTTACAATAATCGCCAATGAGTTTATTAGATTTTTTGCTCAACTGGTGTTGAATTGGCAACTAATATTAAACGTGATATGACTAAAAGTCCTAAGAAGTGTTTAAAACAAAAAATATCTCAAGATTCCCCTACCCACAACGAAATTTTAAATCTCACAATGTCGCTCAACTACAACAAAGCAGTAATAATAATAATAATAATAACACAGTATTTCTATACCGCTTTTAATCTGGGCTTATCAAAATCAACCTTAGGATCTCAAAGCGGTTTAACATAAACACAGCCTATTTTGGAACACAGCCTATTTTGGAAGCAAACAATGACAGAGAATACTAAGAAAAACAAAATTGAAGACATAGCACAGTTACAGGTAGTACAGGTAAGCAACAAAACTACTTCCACAGGAAATGCAATGACACAATAATAAAGCAAAACTGCATGTAACAAAAACAAAACACAGGGCAAAGCAGATGAAATGCTAATTGCAAAAAGCAAGCTCGAAGAAATAGCTTTTCAGTTCTTTTTTAAACGTAGTGAGTGAATTACTAATACGCAACCTTAAAGGGAGCACATTCCAAGCATCACACATCTTATAAGAAATAGTTTTATCAAAGCAGTGATCAGTCAAAATTTTGTTTGAGTCAGACGCAGACCTAAGATTTTCACGAGAGGGTACATATATTTTGAACAATTCACGCAAATACACAGGCGACAAGTTATTCAAAATCTTAAACACCATCAGACAAAGTTTAAACTGAATACGATAGTGGAAAGGTAAAATATGACACTGTTTATAAAGAGGAAGTAAGGTAGTAGGATCATACAATGGCACATTGAAGATATATCTAATACAGGCATTTAACACTTTTTGCAACTTATTTACCAAATACTGTGGACAACAAGAGTACAAACAATTACAGTAGTCTAACTTTGAAATTATAAAACACTTCACAAGCATGATCTTTATGTCTTGAGATAAAAAATGTCGCAAATTCTTAAGCTTGCTCAACTTAAAATAACAAACACGACATGTTTCATTCACCATGTCAGAAAAACATAAACGACTATCTAAGAGTACACCAAGAATCTTGGAGGTTTCCATCGGATCGCAGTTAATATGAAGAGCTGATTTCAACTGCATAACTTGTGACTGATATACTTTAATTAATCTAGTTTTTCCACACATAAGTAACTGAGATTTATCAATATTTAGTTTAAGGAAGTTTTCATTCATCCAATGTTCAATTTTCAATAAACAGCATTTTATGCTGTGACATGCATTGTCAGAATCAGAGCTTGGGTCGAAGCCAATGTACAAAGTTGTATCATCAGCGTATGAATGAACTGTGAGGCCAAATTCATCACCAACACTGTTTAGTTCATTGACATATAAAATGAAAAGCAGGGGCCCAAGAATAGAGCCTTGAGGCACACCAAACATAACACGTTTTTTAACACTATGCTTGCCCTTCAGAACTACAGATGATGTGCGATTTTCAAGATAGGATTTCAACCAACTTAAAACTTTGCCAGCAATATTGAAATTATCTCTCAATTTAGAGATCAAGCGACAATGATCTACAGTGTCAAATGCTGCAGATAAATCCAGCATCAGAACTGCTGCAAGATTGTTTCTGTATATAGTTTCTTGGATATCATTTACAATTCCTGTTAAGGCAGTTTCACATGAATGGTTCTGTTTATAGCCTGATTGATTAGGACAATACAACTGGTTGTTCATGAGATGATCATTAATTTGAAAATGAGCAGCTTTTTCTAGCACTTTAGCCAAATATGGTGTATTACTAATAGGTCGATAACTTTTAAAATCGTCAGGATCAAGGTTGTTGTTCTTTATAATGGGGGTAACAGTGGCATGCTTTAGGTCATCTGGAAAAACACCTTCATCAAATGATCTAGTAAGAATGTAATGTAACACAGGAAAAGTAGTAGCTGCACATGATTTAATTAACCTTACTGGAGCGGGGTCAAAAATGTAGTTTTTGTTTGTTAATTTAGAAACAACTAAGTTAAAGTTATCCACCATAACATCATGAAACTCGGACATACTCGGAATTGAAGAATTTGTCCTGTCCTGGCCAGATGTGTCACATAAAATCTGATTTTGCTGGGAGACCGCACAGAAATTAGATCGTATGTCACAAACCTTTGTTTCAAAATAATCAGCAAATTTATCTGGAAGTTCAGCAATAGAGTACTTTGATGGCAAAATTGCAGGTGGAATGTCTCCAGATAATCTTTGAACATGGTGATAAAAAGCTTTGGGATTGTCCCTGCAGGATAAGCTGATCACTTTAGCATTATATTCAATTCTGGCTGATTTTAATGTTGAAAAATAAATGCGCCTTTGTTCATTCAACTTTTCTAGATTAGCTTGACTGTTACAACTTTTAAATTTTTTTTCAGCTCGACGCTTCTTTCGTTTCAGTGATTTCAACTCAGAATTAAACCAGGGTTGATTCGGCCGAGGTTTTATCATTGTTTCAACAACTGGAGCAAGCTCATTTAGGGACTGTTCAATAGTAGAGTTGTACATTTCAATGCACTCATTAAGTGACAGTTGTTCAAGGTTGTCGTAACTTAAAGGCTCTTTTATCAACTGCTGAAATATTTCAAGGTCTAGCAATGCCAAATTTCTTGTGGTAACTGCAACTTTAGTAGGTTTCACTTCCGCTTTAACATTCAAATTAAAAAAGATGGCATTGTGATCAGAAAGTCCATTACTAGAGGAAACGTGCAAGTCATGAACCAGACTCTCACTTGCATTATTTATCAATACAAGATCCAAAATACCATTTGCAACATGGGTATGATATAATATAGTAGGGCATGATAACATTTCGGCTTTTTTCCTAAAAAAGCCAGACACGTAATTACGCTGCATTTCAAATTTTTCTTAAACTTCATTTTTGAAAATGGCATTTTTCCGAGTAACTGTAAAATCGCAAGGGTAGTCCCAATCAGGGGCGGCGCCACGGGGGGGAACAGTCCTCCCAACTCCTCATAAAGGTCAATTTTGTGAATCGCCTAAAACCGATGAGAAAATTTTGGGGTATGGGGGGAGGGTGACGTCACCAACCATATTCAATTTCTGCTTGAGTCAAGTCTTTTTTTACGCTGATCGTTTTTCAAAATTTGATTTCGCAATTTTATCGATTGAGTTTAGTTTGCAAACGTTTCCAACCTTGAGCGAGGTTATTCACTTTTATTACGTCATAGACATGCACCCTGAAAGCATCCGGCAAGTTGCGAAAGATGCTTCACCTGTTGTGGCGTAACAATCCAAATCTGCAATCTTTAATGAGATTGAATAGCACGAAGAGCCAGTAGTGTTCTTGAGGAGGTGAGAAAGGTATGTAGAGTTATAAGATTAAGAGAAGTATAATGTCTGAAAGTGCAAGCAATGGGGCAGGGATCCAACAACCGAGAAAATACACAATGATAATAAGGACATGTGCAGTTCAGTTAGATCCAATTCGGCCTTCAATAATCGAATTTCCTCAATCCAATCAGGGTAGCAAAAAATATCGATTTTCAAAAAATTGGTACAACGAGTTCGAATGGATTGAATATTCGATATCTCAAGATGCTGCTTTTTGTTTTTTATGCCGATGCTTTGGCACGCTTGGTGAGTACTCCTGAATGTCTAGTTTGATACAATGATTAGGCATCAGTAGTTTATAAGCTACAATACTGCATCATTATTTTTTCTTTGGAGTAAAGTTAATTGCTTTAATCTGATCAACTTTTCATTAATTTCATGAGCACCTATTCATATAAATCTAAAAAAATAACTTAATGTTATAAAGATTTCGATATTAACGAGTAACTTATAAAATTAAACAAAATATACCAAGAAAGAAAGCATATTGACAAAGCTGCAGAGGAACGGGAGGATAGCAATAGGTTAATAAGAGAAAATAAGAGCCAATGCAATTTTAAATAGTTTAATTTGAGATGTTTCAATACGCATACTTAAGTCATTGCCAATCTATAAATTTTACGCCACCTCAGTCCCCAACAAAAGCACGTTTTGGTATCTTAGAAACATATTGCTACTTAGTGCCAAGTATCAATTTGGAAGCTACGCGACAGTAAAATAGTATTATTTTTGCAGTTGGTTGTTCAGACGAGACATTTATCAAGTCTGGTTTTCGAAATTGGAAACATGCTTCAGGTAAAACGGGAAAACTTGCAAAGCATGCTAAATCCAGAATGCATCTACTTTCGTTAGAACGAATGCAAAACTTTAAGACCGCAACGCCAGTGGATATCCAATTGAATGAAGCTGCCCGCGAAATGAAAGAAAGACAAGAAAGGGAACGATCCGAAAACTGTCACATTGTAGAGGTTATATTTAACGTCGTTCGACACTCAGCGAAGCAGAATGTTGCTTTTCGTGGTCATGATGAAACCTCACTCTCTAAAAATAAAGGCAATTTTCTTGAAGAAATTTATTTTTTGGCAAAATACCACCAGCCTTTGAAGGATTGGATAGAAAAGCATCCCCAAAACGTTTCTTATTTGTCTCATGTCAGCCAAAACGAAATGCTGGATATTTGCAGCAACCTAATAACTAATGCTATCTGTGAACAGATTCATACTTCCAAGTACTTTTCAATTGAATGCGATGAGGTGACATCACACAAAAAAGCTTTCATGTCCATTATTTTGCGGTATGTGACAGATTTTCACATACAGGAACGGTGTTTGAAACTTGTGCCAGTATCAAGTTTGACTGGGCGATCTTTAGCTGATGTTATACTATCAGTCTTGAGCGACCACAACCTTCCTTCAATGGACTTGATAGGCAAAGGTTTTGATGGAGCGGCCAACATGAGTGGCAAAGACGAAGGCATGCAGCAACACCTATTTGAAGCGGGTGCCCAATTATCAGTGTATTTTCACTGTTTTGCACACCGACTAAATCTGGAGCTCGAGCACAGTGTTGAAAACGTAACAACAGTAAAAACAGTCTTTGAGGCAATTGGTGATATTTACCGCTTTATGGATGGTTCCCCGAAAAGGCATGCTTTATACAAAGAGCATGTGAAAAAGCAAGAAATTACTTCCGGAAAAACTGCACTTCACTCACAGTTTGATACAAGGTGGACGGCTCGCTCAGACAATCTTGACGTTATTATCAATGTTTATCCGGCGCTTTTGTCAATGTTCAAACAGATGTCAAACGAGGATAATGGGACGGCTGCAGGTTTATTGTTCCGTATTAAACAATTCGATTTTGTTTCTGCTTGTCTTGTCCTTCAGAAGTGCTTTTCTTTAAGCAGGCATGCATCGGAATATCTGCAGAGTGAAGAAATGGATCTTGTCACGGCAGTTGTTGCTATCCAAGACTTAACGAGTACATATGAAGCAATGCGCTCGCAAGAAGAGTTTAACAAACTGATTTCAAATTCACTTCTCTTTGCAAGAGAAAACCAATCCACGTTATCCACAACTGAAACTGTGACCCCGGCAAAGAGGCGACGTTGCCTACCAAGTTGTTTCCGCGATGGTCAAACCATAATGATGGGTTCCAACAGCCTTCCATGGAGTCATCCTGAAGGTGATTCTGTTCCTGATCGCTTACGACAAAACTTTTTTTAACCATTTCTTGACAGACTATTGGCTGAACTGAAAAAACGATTCAGTGATCAAGCTTGTGAATTGATTTCAGATGCTGCTGCATTTTATCCACAACACATGTCTCCGACACCAATATGCATAAAGTTGAAAATCTTGCAAAATTTTACAATTTTGATGAAGAGCAAGTTGGACAGCAATATCTTTTGTTTTCGCAGTCAGTCATTTGCCAAAATTGGAAGCTGGATTATGATAAGCACCAAAAGAGTTTGACCAAAACCGGTTGGATATGTTTGCCTGCATTTT
This sequence comes from Trididemnum miniatum, assembly GCA_964006365.1. Lineage (NCBI taxonomy): Eukaryota > Metazoa > Chordata > Ascidiacea > Aplousobranchia > Didemnidae > Trididemnum > Trididemnum miniatum. The sequence continues at coordinate 23,792,060 of OZ023243.1, forward strand.
TAAAGGTGTTTGGAGAAAATCATCTTCATCATTTGTACAAAGATTTATTTCGGATTATTGCGATTGTTGCTACTTTGCCAGTGACTGTGGCTTCTTGTGAACGGACTCACAGCAAAGTCAAGCTTATTAACAATTACTTGCGAACTGCCATGTCACCAGAAAGGCTGGAGGATCTCTTTGAAATAGGTTGCGAACGTGACATTGCCGACAATATTGAACTTCATAGAATGGTTGAAGCATTTAAGCTCGCAAGCGAACGCAAGATCAAACTATAATCACATTCATTGCAATTATGTAGCGTGCTATAGCGGCTCAGTCATCGCGATATGCAATTTTCGTTGATATTGCTGATTTCATAGACAGGGGTGTCGCCAGCTTGGTGAGATCGAGGGGAGCCGAGCCGAAAAACCGGAAGGGCCAAGGTTTTTTGATAAATCAGTGTTTAACTTTAAGCGTGGAAAAGTAGCTTGTTTAAAAGGCGGTATGGTAAAGTTTCTACTTTATACGAGAACAATGTTACCTATCTGCTTTTGTTAACTTCTCAGGCCCCTTTTTAACCAGTGGCGTAGCCAAAATTTCTCACTGGGAGTTTTCTCGCTCATATGACGATCACAGCAAGGAGGTGCGGGGCCGAAGCCCTCGCCGCTGAGAAAATTTAAAAATTTTTAAAACCAAAATATGCATTTTAGTGCATTTACACCCGCCCAAGTCATTAAGAAGTGTCTTGTTTAGGGGCGGATCCTAAAAATTTTGCAGGAGGTGGGTCGAGTGAAGAAAAATGTTTCGCATCCGGAGGCTCTGCCCCTGGAGGCTTGGGGTGTGGGAGCAAAGCTTCCAGCCGCCAGGGGTCTGGTGGCAGAGCCCAGGCGGCTTAAAAATGTTCAAGATTTCGCTTAAAATAATTGATTTTAGGCCTACTTCGAGGTTAAAAACACAAATATTGTGATAGTCCATTGATGAGCGACATTGGCAGTAATTAATGGCGATAGATTATCATATTGGCAAATGTTAGAATCTGGAGATCTGGACCTCCCCTAATACCGTAACTGCGATCCTGGGGATTAAATTTCGAACAACATTAAGCTGAAATGGAAAAGGTTGACCTTTCGAATGGCAAATGGACATTATTTACTTTAATTTTACCTTGGTTAATCGAGGAGGGGGGTCGAGGCCCCCCAACTCCCTGTATCTGCCACTGCTTGCTGCTATTCAAATATCAGTACTACAGTGGCTAGCTTTTTGTAGGAAGGGGGCCAAAAATGGATCGGAGGGGGGGGGAGCAAATTTAAATCGGGGGTATGACCCCCCCATCCCCCTCGCTGACGAAGCGCCTGTTCATAGATGCTCTGGCATAGTTCGATAAAATGACGCAATGTTCCATAGCCTTTCCTGAGGCCCAGTCACTGAATAAATTCAAGAAATAGTGCTCTAGCAGTGTGTTAGCCAAAAACATTAAAAGTTGACAGTATAGCTGCTTAAATTTTTAAAATTTAACTAATCTTTGTCCAAATGTTTCCATTATATTTAGTGACTTTAGAAGTTGAGCTTTTTTTGCTTAAATATTACATAGATCTTTCAGTAGCAGAGAGCTTTGCCTCATATTCCAAGTGCGTGGTCCTTTGTGAATTCTAAACAAGCAATAGAGCATTTTCCAACGTTGTGTTTATAACTTTTGTGTGTTTTTATTTTGAACTGGCTGATTCGAACTATAAAGCGATTTTCTTACAAGACCATCATCTATGTACATGTGTTCCTCCAAGAGTGTAGCCAGGGGGCGGAAAGCTATAGTCTATGCTCCTCCTCCCCAGTCCCACATTGGCTTACCATACCTAAATAACCTTCGGAAATTTATGTAGAAATCTCATTTTTTAATTCCATATTCATGGTTAGTAGACTTCTTAAACCTCGCCTATGACGTTTTTTTTTCGTACTTCTAACTGCTGTACTGAATTGCACCATTACCTTTAAAAATTTAAGCGTTTGTGCTGGCATTCTAAAACCTCTACATCTTTTGGGCTCTACCTTGCCTTCGAAAGCTAGAACCTTTGCACGCTAGGCCTGACCTATATTTTGATTAAGCCTCCCAACAAAAGATTCATTAGTTTCCCCCCACACGTTTTGGGCTGGCGCTGCCCCTGGTCCCAATATACAAAAATGGTAGAAAAGAAGAAGCCAATAATTACCGTCCCATCTCTACTTTGACCTGTTTCTCAAAAATATTAGAAAAGCTCATATGTGTTAGATTTTTTTTTCTGTGCTGTATGTGTGTGTGTGCTCTTTTTCTTTATTTGATAAATCTCTATTGTCGGGTGCTGCAACCATGCTTCTCATGTTACTTTTCTTGATCTTCTATTCTCCCCTTGCATGTTACAAGGTTTATCGTTTTGTTGCTTCTTCCCTTTTCTCGTGCTGTCCAATTATACCGTATATTATTATTGTGTTGACGGTACGGAAATAAAAGACACTAACTAACTAACTAACAAATTTACGAAGTTTTTTGAAAAACGTAATGTCATCCATCTTAACTAATAGTTTTCAAAGCAAAATGTCGACCGCTCATGCCATTCTAGACGTTGTCACAAACTTTTATGAGAATATTCAAAAGAACCTATCTAGATGATTAGTATTAGTCGTTCTTCGCAAAGCCTTCGATACCGTCTCTCATCAAAGTCTTTTAACTAAGCTAGAAAACTACAGTATATCTTTAAGATCCAAAACAATACGTTTCTCTTAAACAAATTCGTTTAGATGATGAAAAAATTCAGTATGGGGTACCGCAGGGATCATCTCTTGGCCCACTTTTTTTTTCATTTATGTAAATGACTTAGCAAACGCCCTAAGGCTGGTTTACACAACCAGCTGAGTTGAGCTGAACCTTTGTTTGTTTTATTGTAGCTCATCTCAGCTGAGCTCAATCGTTGTAAGCTCAACTCAACTCTACTCGTTGCTGCTGATTAATACCCAAATCACATTATTTTGGGCTGAGCTTAGCTGAAGTAGGTGAATTCCTGTTTCAGGTTTTGGCTAGTTTGTAGGTACCCGCATAGACAGATAGACTAGGCAGCTTAGCGAAATGCATGGTTTTTGTTGTATTGAGAGTTGAGACATAGTCTGTAGCCTAGGTGTTGCAGAATAGATTATTATCTTTAGACTAGCCTGAATTTGCAAGTATGTCCAATGCTAGCTAGGCTACTTATGGGAATTCTAGTTAACGGGTTAAGTGGGGTATGTTTGAAATTATCCATACCGGTTGGTCGCAGAAAATTGTTTCTGTTGAGGAATAGGAAGTTCCCCCCAAAAAATTTGTTGTGTGTGACTATCAGTATAGCCTTTTGATTGACAGAAACGATTCATAAGATACAAGTACGGATTATTCCTAACAAGCCCGTTTGGTAAGCTGTGGCTATTCTGTACTGGCGGTGGTTCCACTGGTAGCTTAGGGTACTTCCAACAGCATATGGACAGATATACAGGGTACAACTGTACAGGGTGGGCGAAGATATGTTCATAAATTAGCTTCCCGGTTGCATATGTGTCACACAGCAAGTTAGCTGTTTAGAGTTTAATTATCTATATCATTTCATCGTCAGATTGTTTGGTAATGTTAGTTTGGTACTGGTGAAGGTACCAGACAGCCTACTACTGTACTACCACCAGTATAGCCTAGTCTGCGAACGGGTACCGGTACTGGGTCAGCCAAAAACATTGGTAGGTTCACAGTTCTACTGGTACCAATATATTCTATATTAAATAGGATTGAAGATGAGAATTTTAAACATCGTAGTACCATAATCAGACAATTTTTTACAGCTTTGACATTCCAACAGTTATAGGCCTATAACTGATTTTTTGCTGTTTTAGTTTGAAATTCCAATTAATATAATTCATATACCGGTACCTACTTTTGGCCCACCCAGCACCTTGTACCGGTATACTGGCAGGTAGCAATGGCTGATAATTGCAGTAACCATTACATTGTTGAAGCAAAAATTATACCGTGTGTACAATACCTGAGCGTAACTAGTAAAATATCTTCTTGAATAGGCACAGATGTGTACTGGTACTATTTAGTATGGTATGGTGACTACTAACATAGATACTGTACGATCAGAGGTGGTCAAAGCAGCCGAAAAACCCTTGAGCTCTTCGTTTTTTAGCAAGTTACGGAAGGATGGCGATGTCCTGCTCTGTGCTTGTAAGTAATTTACTTCTATCATTTTTTGAAGTTGTAGTTTAACCAAAAAAGTGGTTGCGTTGTTATCCTTCTACACTTATATTGATTGTTTGAGAGAAAGCACTGGGCTAACAATGGTTCTATTGTCATGAAAGGCTACATCACTAGTTTTCCTTGTTTTATTAATGCAAGTCCGGCCTACCAAATTCCAATGAAGTGAGAAATTCTTTTAAAGAACATTCTTATGCTTCTTGTTACGGTAGTCTGGTAGTTACTACCGGTACTTTTTTAGTTTGAAGTTGAATTATTGTAGTGGTAGTGACAACATTATTATGCAAAAGTATAAGGTTTTTTTCGTGCACATTAAAATTAGTTCTGCATTGCTTCACATTTGGCTAATGATAAAGGATCTGCATGTTTTTTTTTTATTTTATGAATAACCTAATGGGGCTTCGGCCAAAACTGAAGCGACAAAGCAATGATTTTTGTTGTTTCAAATTTCATTTAACTTTTGATATTTCTCCATTTTTGCGTAAAATAATAGATTGCATATTGCGGGCAAAATGCCAATTCTACCTTTCACTTTGATACTCTACGACGTCACACATTCATCTGTAACCTGTTCATACTTAACCAAATTGCTTTGAATAGTTAAATGGCATGCCAATACGAATGAGTCTTTATGATCAAAGAATTTGTGCGACTGCTTAAATTATGTGTAAAGCTATTAGATGAACTGTTAGAATTTATTTCAAGATTATTGCCATACTTGATGACTTGAATGTTTTAGTGAGTGTAGTTAACATGGGATATGAAATATTGCTTGATACCAAAACAACCAGACTGACCATATCACAAAAATCCATATACCGGTACTTGTACACTACAGTACATTCCCATTTGCATTGATAAGTATTAGCGAAATAAAGCAAAATTAGAGCGTCTGCCCAATTTCTTGTCAAAAGGTTTTTTGTTGCATCCCAATCAGTGTGCAAGAGCCTACATATCCCCAGATTTCAGTAGTTGACTGCACCACTACTGAGCAAAAAATGGACAGAAATAATTAGCTGATTAATACAGAGTCAAACAGTGTAGTTAGTGCAGTTAATGCAGAATTGGCAATAAGTTCGTTTATCAGAATGCAAATGTTTTTTTACAGAAAAACAGTGCAAGATACAATGGACAATACAGAAGGAAAACAAAAAGTATGGTACCAACGTCTGAAGAGTAAGGCAAATCTCGAAAAACCAGGTCATTGCAAGTAGGGAACTACTGGGGCAACAATTTTGGCCGGGGAATTGCGCCTGCCCTGGCCAGGGCTAGGGTCGAGGTTTATACAATGCTTTATATTGTGTATATAATACATAGCTAATAAATAAAATAACTGAGGTTATTTTCAAATTATATTGAACAGAAAATTCAACAGTAATTGAGGGAGACTGCAAAGTGAGCTTGTGCTCTTCGAGTCAGCAGTCACCCGTTAAATATGTCAATTGCAATCGGCTCCAGCCGGGAATCGAACCCGTCACGTAGGATCTGTCACCTGCGTGCGGTACCGCTAGGCCATGTCGCTAAGCAGGCTACTTGCATCCTCACTTCTCATGTTAATGCCATCAATGGTGTTACGTAATGCTTTCAGGCACGTAATGCTTTCGTAATTGTACACGCTTTTCATTAGTTCATGACGAACCTAAAAAACATTTTTAGCGTGCACGCTCTTTATTTTTACGCACCAATGCATTTTTCATATAAAATACAAAAATTCTTATGTAAAAATTAAGATATGACTTTTATATTTGCTGTATGAGACCACTCCAATTTTCAAGGGTGAGTTTTTGCACTTTAAAGGTCGTCTTATACGCCGGAATATATGGTAAATAAATTTGAAATTCAACCCCGAACAATTTCTATGACCCCCCGGCCGGAGCCGGACTGTGGCAAAAAGTGGCATCCCCGGTCAGGCCAGGGGCCCTGAACGATCCCTAATTGTAAGCTATGATGAGTTTCTTAAGGACCACGTTAAAGCAGCATAGTAAGCTTCAAGCGGCAAGATGGGCAGTGGCAAAGATCAGTTTTTATGATCTCGATAGCTGTTTAGTTCGTACAAATTCGCGTAGCAGTAAAAGCTTATCCAATTTTGCAATTGCTAGTTAGCACGAAGCATAAATAAATTTTGCAGAGAGCTCATTAGTTTCACACGGCTAGAACGTCAATATTAGCTGCATATTTCTATCATATCTTTTTGAGCAATTTTTTAGTCTGAAATATCAATTCAACAGCGCAAGGGATTATATATGTTAGAAATTAACATTTTTTGCAGAACAACTACTGTGGTTGAGAAGCGATGTTTGATGGAGTATGATCTAACTGTGGATAATAAGGAAGAAAAAGAGGTGGATGAATGTTTCAATAACCTTTTGTCTGGTCGCAATGCCACTTCAATGGCTTCTGCTTCTATGCTCGTCATCAAAACCTACCAATGCATGGTGCCGCAGTCGATATAGCTGACATACATTTAGCCGACTCTGTGGCTCTGAAGGAAGTTATTTCCCCCTCGAAATAGGCTAGTAGTAAGTATTTCAAAGTGTGTTTTTTTAATGCAATGAGAGACATGAAATCTTGCGCGTTTGGTTTCACCTGACTCGAAAGCAAATCCGACATCAACCACTCCACATGCAGATGCTTTAACCACAAAGCCATCTTGTTGGTACACAAAACTTTGAGATTGATTGATATTTTGATTTTTCATTCTTTGTTGTATCTACAGCTTCTCGTAAAAGGTCATTGGACGCCTATGTTGGTAAAAAGATGGCAACAAAAAAAGTAAAGCAAGTGATGAAACCCCTGAAATCCTGAGAAATGCAATATAGGAACTACTTTGCACAGAATGTAAGCTATGTATGTGTTTTAAACGCATCACAGATAATGCAGAACCCAAAGTTGATTTGTATAAGGATGTATATCAAGCACACGCGGATTCTAGTCAATAACTTTTGTTTTGACATAAATGGTTCATTTTCTAGTAATTGCTGAGAGCAGTGCAGACTACAGCTCCCATTTTTACCCCTGAATATGGAGCTCTTCATTTTTTGTCCTCATAAATCGCAGGTAGTGTGATCGATCAGTTGCACTTTGCTGGCGTTGTCTATACGAGACGCCTTGGCACTTAATTTTTGGTGTTCATTTATTGCATTATTATCCCTTGCTTTGCACGTCTGATTGCATGCATGTAATGCAATGCCAATGAGGGACTCCAAAAGAAGTTGTTGAAATGAGTTTGTAAAGTCTGGGTATTCAATAAAACAACATAGAATTTCCAAGTAGTCACTTTCGCAATTGTTATAGGTATATACAGATATACCATTTAAGAGATTCTGACTTCGCAATTGCTTTCAATATACAGATTAGTTGATGCAATTTACCTTCTTAGCTTGATAACCTCTGTATGCTTTACAATAATCATAAATTTTTGCTTGTAGATAATTATGAATCCCGCATAACGACTGTTTCTTGGAAGCATCACTGAAGAAATGTCAAATTTGCCAAGGATTTTTTATGTGGAACTGCAAGCCAAAATTCTACAATTGGTAACCGCTTAAAGAGCTAGGTCTCTTTAAATCACCTCTTCGGTCACCACTCGTCTGCGATCTAGTTTTACCTTTTTGGTTACCAGAATTTTTAAGACAAATAGAAATAACCACCTAAAGTTAACGCGTTAATGATGTACCTACCTACGCTGCATGACATTACTTTCTGCTGTGTGCTTGGTGTTATTGTTGGTTATGGTCAAAATATAGGTAATACTGATGCGAAATTTCTCTTTGCTTAAATGGATTCGGGAGTATAAGTAAGTTTACAGGTTGCCTTGCTTGTTACGGACGTGAACCTGACAAGCGACAGCCGTTATTATCTTTTAAAGATCGACAGGAAAACGTTATGCAAATAGACCTGAGGATTGCTAAAGGTTGAATCAATGATAGTTTGAAGTGGATAGTCGTTCTAGTCGATGGTTGCAATAGCTAACTAGCAAATCAACAAATTTTTGCCAACTTTTGCAAACAAAACTTCGCAAGTTGAGTAATATCAGAAATCAAATCTTTACTGTACTCGTGTAACGAGTGACGGGGCCCATCTCCGCGGCTATTAACGCCTGGGCACTACAGCTCCAAAGAAAAATCACAACGGTGGCAAACCATTGGTAACACTGCGCCGATTTGACCGGCTCTAGATTTGAACCCCAAACTTCCATCACCGATAGCGTGCGCTTAACAACTGAGCTAACCGGCCAGTGTGCGCAGTAATATTTTTAAGCTAATTTAAACGGCAAACCGCATGCATGCTTAGCATTCATAAAAATCTACGTTAAGTGCAAATGAGGCTTTACGTTATTATGCTCGAATTACTAAGCTCGCGTGGGGAGTGGTAGACCTTGGCCAACTAGGATTTTCTGTAGTTTACAATATAGGCCTGTTGTCAAAGCAATGTTGATCCAAGAGGCTAAAGCGTCTTTCATAGTCTAGCCACTGGAGAGACATAGCCTACTCACGCTCGATTGGGTGTCTAGTCAACAAACCAAAGACACAAAAAATGGGTATACACAGCTTTCCCAGATTGGCGTTTAGAATCAAAAGTGGAAAGTGAACTGGCAATAATATGTGCCGTTGAAAAATGTACTTTGCAAGATTTGCCCCATCTTTTGCGGTAAACAGGTGGCAGCTTAACTCCAAGCAACGGTTTCTTCGATGTTTCCTGGCCCTGATCAGGGTAACTCGGCAAATACATAAATTCAAATCCAACTTAACCTAGTCATGTATAAGCCATTTGCCTGCATCCCCACAAAAACTGAAACGCGGAATGTCGTGGCTAAGTCAAGCAATAAACATGTTTTGCAATTTATAAAAAGAGATGTAAGAATTTTTGAACAAAACCTAACATAAAACAAATAGTTTTGTTTATTAGAAATAGGCAACACTGATTTTCTGTGCTACTTAAATCTCAGCTGCACCACGTGAAAAAGGCGTGCTAACAGGACCTTCAGCTCAGCTAAGTTAAGCTCATTTCAATTTGCGTGTAAACCAGCTTTTAAACTACAAACCAAGACTCTTTGCCGATGACACTTGCCTAACAGTAAGAGCACCCAACATTAGTACCTTTGATACTGAAATGAACAAAGAAGTAGAGAAACTTCAGCAATGGTGTTGACTGAATAAACTGACTAGTAACTATTAATCCTTCAAAATCTTAAGCTTTAATAATTCCCCTAACATTACGAAGAGCGGCTGAATGGCACCTAGACATTTTAAGTGCTGGCACATTGCTGCCGTTTTCAGGAAAAACACAACCTGGCCCAATTCTCCATTTTTTTGCATAAATTTCATGTTTAGCCTCTATTCTTAATTATGCGGAAAAATCAAATTTCTATCTCGCAGGTAGTTTTTGAAATATTAGCGAAATGAAATGGAAAAACACAACACTGTATTTTATTATTCCCAAATGTTTCAGGAAAAACACAACATATTTAGGCATGCGTAATAACCGCAGTTATTGCATAACATTGGCAAAACAATGTCAGGAAAAACGTGGGCATGCATAATAATCTAGTAATCGCACTTATTGCACAACATTGGCAAAACAATCAAAAGCAAAATGTTAATTTACTCAAAACTACAAAATAGCTCACGTTGTGTTCTTCCTGAAAACGGCAGATTGGTTAAAGTCGTGGACAGTGCGAAGTACTTAGGAGCCATCATTGACAACAACCTAGATTTCAAGCAGCACAACCATTCTTGAATATAAAGTTGCTCGTACAGTTGGTATTACGTGCAACTAAAAAGTGTATTCCCCCAAGCTTACCTATTACAATTATACTATGCACTGGCCACTGGTGCATCCAATATTACTGTATGGTTTAATAATTTGGGGGTCAACATACAGTATATCAGCTACCTTGGCAAATTAAAAATTTTGCAAAACAAAGCAATTAGAATTGTTTCCGATGCCCATCATCGTGACACTGCAAAGCCTATTTATGCAAAGCTAAACACACTGCAACTTGAAGACATATACAAATTCAAAAATGGAAAAGTCGTATACAATTGAAAGCGAAAAACAATCCCTAGACCCTTTCATGATTACTTCGCTACAGTTCACCAAATATCAGCTAGAAGTACCAGACAATCCAATAATCAAAATATTGTTATATATTTGAATAATTGATTGGCAGCACGAAACTTGAGAATAGCTTTGAAAAATGCTGTTTTTGCGTTGGCTTCAAGAAACCCTCTCTCATTACTCTTTATAATAGCTTTGAAAAAAGCTGTTAGTCCTAGAAGCTTTTTGTGATGCACTTGTCAGTGGGTAGTCGCGTCAAAGTGCGAACAAGAAAGCAAGGTGGAGATTCATCAATATCAGTTTCATAGGGGGGCAGCGAAGCGGTGGTTACATTGGTAAATCCAATCAAACGCCAGAAAGTCACGCACAGTCCTGATTGGACAAGTCATGCAAACCTAAGAACAGTTAGAGTATACACAAACTCTTTCTGTTTGCATAGATTAGGTCACTGTACTCTAATGTAGCTGGCTTCGAGCAGGCTGAAATGAAAAGGACTGTATGCAGTGTACAGAATAGAGAATTGATCATCGTTGTAATTGGCAGCACATTGATTATTATCTAATAAGTGTTGCCCATTTGCAGAGTCACATTCTGGGGCGGGTTGTTTTCGCTTGTACGCTTGGTTCAGTTGCAATTGCAGGGAGGCTGTGTGTTGTCGTAGCCATTTTGAAAAATGCTGCTTGATGCGGTCTTGAAGTCGTTGAGATGTTCTTTCTACAAACCGACTGTCACAGTGGCACTTATACTCATAGATGACGGAGCTCTTTTGAATTGCAGGTAGAACATCCTTCCTGCAAGGAACAACCTGCAAGCAGCATTTGTCTGAAGACAAATACAGTTCATAAAGTCACGAATCCATAACAGTTTTTGACAGCGATGCAGACGTTCTTTTCTAGTGTCAGTGCCGCCTTACTAGTGTGACCAGTAGGTAAACTGGACACTTGTCAGGGCCAAACGGCTTGGAACATGAAATGAAAAAGTATTAGAGGAATTTTTAATTAAACTTAATAGTCTACATTCTGCTCTTCAGTTTACTTTTGAGAAGGAAAAGAACACTTCCCTTCCTTGCCTCGACGTCCACGTTGAACACACGAAGGGCAGCTACAAAACGAAAGTTTATTGCAAACCTACGATCACAGGCCAGTACCTACGCCGGGAATCCTTCACGCCACTAAAACGTAAAGCCAGTCTAATGTCGACGCTTGTTCATTGTGCATTGAAGATCTGCTCCAAAAGCAAGCTGAAAGAAGAAATCAACAGGATCAAGAAAATCTTACTGGACAATAGATGCCCTGAAGATTTTATTCTTAACACTAGAAGGACGGGAAGCATTAATTGAAGCATTTTTCACCTTTGCAGCCTTGCAAATGGGATTGTGTGAAGTCGAGTCGAAGTACTTGGCTGAGTATTAAGGCATTTTCATTACTCGGACTCAGCCGAGTATTAAAGCATTCATTTTATGCAGCCTACAGGCACTTACAGAAGTATAAACCTTAGAAATTAGGATATCTGCGGACGTGGTGACCTTTTTTCTTGCTCTTCACCTGATTTTGAGTTCATATTTTGACGTTGTAGATAATCGAACTCGGATTTGGACTCGCCGAGTAATGTCGTGAATACTTGTTACTCGGCGAGTCCGAGTAATTTTCCTTGAGGCACATCCCTACTTGCAACTATAAAACCGTTTGAATTACAATGCTCATATACCCTGAGTTTTGCCAAGACTACATGCCCTGAAATTTTTATGTTTCTATTGTATCAGTGAAACGAAACGGAATGGCAACTATGTAGAAAGACGGCATGCGTCAATTGACGCAATACTGTTTTGTTATTGAAAACCTACTACAAACGGTCTACCAATTATCTCCAACAGTATAGATTGGGAAATAAAAGATAAACAGCAGCTGTCTGCACTCAGAAGCGTTAGAAAACTCCCAACGTTTGATATAACAAAGCAGTGTGACATAGAGCAGCACAGTGCTGTTTCGAGTGATAGGCCTCCTTACAATAACTACAATGCAATTTACTGTGACCGCAGTGCAGAGCAGAAGTTTGGTTATAAAAAGGGCCATTTTTTTGACCTACAAAAATATATTTTTGACTTCATTTTAGTAAAATTTTGACTTTATTTTGACTTAATCGCTTCCGCGTATTATTTATGTCTTCTTGCACTTTATTCATTAAATATGTTTTATAATCTGCAATTTGCATAAGTTTTTAAAGAAAAAGGTAGCCTACTTCGAACATTTTCTCAATTACTCAGTGTTGAAGCTAATGCAACAAAGCGACGCATGACGTCAAAACCAAGGATAACGAGCCATTGTGTGTACCGGTATCAATTAGTGTGTAATATAAAAATTGCGTTGCTATTGCAACTGTACTGTACACTAACAGTATGTCTATGATTTTTTTAACAAAAGCCACGCAGTATAATTATAATTACGTTTTATTGTAATACAGCATCATATATTTTTTTCCTCTTAACATCAAAATTTTTGTCTTTTCTCAGTAATTTATTAAGCATAGAAAACGACCTCTCAACAGCAGCAGAGGTTGGCTGGGCTTTTTGCAATAGTGCGTAACTTGTTGGGTCAATTGTCAAGTTGGTACAGTTTATTATTGTTTCTAAATCAGAGTTGGATAGTCGTTTGTTAATGTAGTCTTTAATTACGCAAGGATCATCATCGAATTGCATATTCTTCAGCAGTCTGTATGCTTTGATTATTGTGTAGGCACTTCCTTCTCAGAACTCTACGTTGGTTGCTAGAGTCCGGTATTGATTGATTTTAACCAAGTCCGACACCAAACCTTCCACATTGGTAGCGTCTTTTGCTCTGCTGACTAAGAGGCCTGCACTTGTCCAATTGTTGACAATGGTACGAACAGCTGGAAGGTTCTCACTATAATATAAGGCAGCTCTAAGCCAAGTTGCCCATCTTGTAATTACAGGGTCAGGAGGAGATGGCAGACCAGCATCATGAAAATCTTTCTTGCGATTTTTGTTTTTGATTGTTGCTGCCTTGATCGTTGCTATTACTTCATCAATATTTTTAAAATGAGCACGAGCACGCACACGCATAGCGCAGTTATGTAGTGAGTGCGCAACGCAGGTGACATGCATCAAAGAAGGGTATAATTCCTTTAATGTCTTTCCAGCCGAAGACATGTATAATACCGAGCAGCATCAGTCAAGAACAATGAAAAATTCTAGCGTTTTGCTTCAAGTTGTCGCAATATGTCATCCACAGTGTGCAGAATAATACTGCTATTAACATTGTGACCGCTGTCAAGCGAATGGCAATTAACAAGGAATGTCTGATTTGGAGCATCTAAGCTGCCCACAAGCACACTAATATACTTTTGTTTAGCAACCTCTGCTTCATCCACAATCAAAACAATTTTTTTGTCACGAAGTAATTCTTGAATTTGTTCCTCTTTTTGGGATGCCAATTTAGCAAGACATGCCCGGACTGCAGTCTTCGAAGACAATAGCTTTCCCATTCTAGCAAACAGAGACTTTAAAGAAGGATCGTTCAGTTTATGAAGTGGGATATCTGCAGCTAAGATTGAAGAAACAATCTGTTTCTTGAAGTTTACTTGATCGAAATGTAAAAAGGTTTGCTTACTTTGAGATTTGCTCTTCATCTCCAATTTTCCTTGGTGTTGCTTACTTTTTCAGTGGCTTTCCACAAAAAACTTTTCGTCGCATTTGACTAACACGTTGCAAAGGTTGCATCGCAAGTCACCGGCAGGAGTTGCTGAAAACTCATCCGAATATTCCTGGCAAGTTTGCCTAACTTTCGCTATAGAAGATTTGGCTTGTTTTGGCGTTCTTTGCTTTGCAAGCTACAACTTGTAAAGAGCGCAAGGCTTTTATAGGATTAGATTAATTGTCTAACAATTATGTATTTATGCATCAACAACGACGTTTCATGCATAATAAGTGCTATTTCCTTCTCAATTACTGCACGCATTATTGTGACGATAGTGCAAATATTGCAACTAGTTCAAAAGTGTAAAATCAAACAAAACTGCGCATAAAATTTTAATAGCAGCTCAAAAATTCAAAAAAATATTTAAAAAATGTAAATTTGTTCGTTTTTGTAAGGAAATTTTTGATAAAGACAATTTTGACTTTATGCAAAATTTTGACTTTATTTTGACTTATAAAATCTACCAAAACAGACTCTTGAACACCTGAAACGAACGTTGGTTCATATTTGATCACGTAACAAGGTCCTGAAAAAATTTTGACTTTATTGACTTTAGTGGGCCCTAGTTATAAGGGCAGTATATTACTGCACAAGATATGTTTAGTACCTTTAGTAAAAAATTTGTTTGTACTTTTATTTTTCATTTATTTTTAGAAATTGCAGTATTTTTTAGAAGCATAAATTGCTAGAAAAGTATAGACAGAGAGCTACAACAAGGCGGGCTTTAAATATTTTGCAAAATATATCAATTAACTGCTCAGATGATGATGGCTCCTCTGATACTGAAATCGACCCAGTTGTAAATGCAACAGTGGCCAGTGCACAGGTGGTAGAATCTGCCGAAACAGACGATAGCATAACCGAAGCGTCAAACAGCGACGATGAACCTGATGGCGAAGTTACGCATTAAGTTCTGCAAGGTGGGTTGTGGGTTAGGCCTGATTCAAGGTCGAGATGGTTCAAGTTGCAAAAAATTGCTGTGTCATCTGCTGCTCAAAGCCGCTTGCAATCTCACCATATCTTGCGATTTCAGCCTGGACCAACATCATATTTCACAAGTCGTGTTGCAACTGACATCCTGATTTCATCATTCCAAATACTATTTGATGAATCAATGTTGAGAAACATAAAAAAAATGCACAGTTGAAGAAGGTTGAAGACGAACTGGAGACCTGACCTGAGATGTGACCAAGCATGAATTGGATCAAATTACTGGGTTGGTGATTGATTGTGGCGTGATTGAAGAACGCAACTTCCTGAAATTTTGGGAAAGTAGATAATAAGAGAGCTTTTTACGTGCAAACGCAACTTCCCTCTGAAATTTTGGGGAAAGTAGTGGGGTTGTCAAATGTTTTCGCAAACCATGTCAAGCTACAGATTTGTTAAAATTATAAAGTTTCTTCCCTTTGATCTGAAGACGAAGGGACGTAGAAATTTTTTGCAGGATAAAATTGCTCTCGCTTCACAACTGTGGAACAGCTTCATATCAAACTGCCAGAAAGCATTTATTCCACAATGGGCCATCACGGTGGAGGAACAGCTGTTGCCATGTAAAGCACGTTGCAAAATTATCCAGCATATGGCCAATAAGCCCGACGAATTTGGCCTACAGTTTTGACTTGCAGTTGATGTTGAAAACAAATAGTTATTCAATGGCTTTACTTACGTTGGAAAAGACGATACAAGGAGCAGTGCCATGTCTGTGCACATAGATGTTGTGCTGAAGCTCAAGGCTGCGCTTCTTCAGCGGGGTTAAAATGTCACGTGTGATAATTATGTTTCCTTACTTGGTCTTGCTTTAAAACTGGCAGAGAAAAAATGCAGTCTTGTTGGGACATTGCGCCAGAATAAAAGAGAACTCCCGGAGACATGCAAGAAAAAGAGGGAATTGCATAAAACCGAAGTATTTAGGTATGGTGGCCAAACGGCAATCACACCAACATCGTACCAGGGAAAAGGAACACAAAACGTGGCAGTTTTGAGCAGCTTGCATCTGGTTATCGCAGTTCCAGGCAACGAAAACACAAAAAAGAAACCAGATTCAGTATTGTTCAACAATAAAACAAAAGTGGGAGTGGACGTTTTGGGCCAAATGGCAAGGCTTTACTTGGTGAAAGTATGCTAGTATTTTATAACATGTATGCGAAGGTATGCAGTGGCCTATGTAAGTATGTGGTGGAAAGTATGCGGTGGCCTAAGCAAGTATTTTATAATGCAATCGACATGGCTCTTGTTAACAGTGGGATAATTTACAGCAGGTCTGCCAAAGCAGTATCAGCCGAAGAGAATTTACACAAAAGGTTGCAGAAGAGATGACTGGAACTTTTGGAGTGCAACAACAGTACCTCGCAAACGACCTGCAGAAGATATTTATGGTTCAAGCAATAGAAGTGCGGTTTCGACTGTGAAACGTCATCTGACCTGCTCAACTTCTAAGTGCAGAAATCGGACCACTGACCTCTGCCAAAAATGTAGCAAACCACTTTGTGGGAAATGTGCTTCAAAAATTGTGTTGGGAAATTGCGTGAATATAAACAGTTTTGTGTTAAGAGAAAAAATCACTAAACATTCAATGGTTTATCAAAAATGAACAACTCTTATTTTTGAGCGAAATTGCATTATTTTGATAAAACATCATAACTATCTTGTGAATAAAAAGAGTTTTTGAATAATAAGAGAGCTTTTTACGTGCGAAATGCGATACTTTTGCAGCTGGGTCATTCCATGTCAAATCAACCAAAAAAATTTAAAATTTTAACCCTAAGTCTCAGATTTTGTTAAAAGTCAGCTGATATGAAACCCACTTTAATTCTGAGCAAAATAAAATTTGTTTTACAAAAATTGATTGAGAGGTTACGAAGTTATAGCATTTTAAAAAATGGCAGTTTTTGTGATCATTCAATCGTAACGCATTGCTGCTTTTGATGTGGTTTTAGGAAAACAACCATAACTTTGTCTCCATTGGGAGTTCAACCACAAAAGCAACTTTTATGAATAGATAATCAATTGATCTCCAACTTTGACCATTTTTATGGTAAATTTTTTGTGGGATCAAAGGTCAAATGACGCAGCAAACGTTGTTAACCTTTTCAAATCAATGAAGCGTATCAAAATTTTAAAATGTAAAAACTCAAGTCTAGCTATTCTAATTTTTTCAAGTAAGGTATCATAAGAAAGCTCTCTTCAAGGAGAAGGCATTTTAGATGGTTGTATAGGTGATATTAACTGAAATCAGCATCACAATCACTGTGACAAAATTCCAAAATTTTGGAAGAAGTTTGTTTTAACATGTAACAATGGAGAAAATGCTTATAACAAGAACAGGCATGCAAGTAATCACCACGTGAGCCTTAGTCTATGACTTTAATTTTGCATTTTTAAATGCTGAAATTCACAAGTTTGACATTATAATCCCTCAGGATGAAAGTAGAGAAGCGCACATTCCATTAGTTTTATAAGATTATAGATGTATTTTAAGATTCTGAATAATTTTCTTGTTTGTTTCTAAGAACTGACATCAACATCAATAAAGAATAAGGCATAAGCAATCATACAGATTACCAAACACAAAATTTTATCAGCACACATGACCCTACGAAAGCATCAACTCAACGCTTATTAATTATCATAAATGCAACTGCTTGACCTTAGACCCTCAGTGCTTGCAAAAGTGTTGCCGTGCAGACAGAATTTGATTGGCTGCATTCAGGGGTGATTTCCACAATTTGATGATCATAAAACTGTACATAATCTTATCAGCTTTTACATTGAAAATAGTGTGGCACTGCGAATCTTTTTTCCAGTCATGCAGCACCAAGGGTCAATTTCTTGCAGATTTTTTTATCTTTGGTGTTTAGTGATGCTTAACAATACAAGACGAATATCACAATGTTTCTAGTCTATTTTTGAAAGAATGATCAAGCTAAAAGACATAAAAATCCCGAAGATTAAATCACAAGCTCAAGTAGCCTCTGAGTTGGGCAATTTCAAGTGCATTCAAATCTGGGTGAATTGAAATTGAAAGAAAAACACATTTGCTCTGTTGGCGTTAAATACAGTAGTTAGCATATGCTGGAGTATTTAACTTTCTACCTTAACAGTCACACTGTAGGTTAGAGGTTTTTCAGTGCAAAGCGGTAGTAAAATCATAATTTCAAATCAGCTGTCTCTGAAGCCGCATATCCTACTAGGGACGTGTTAGGCTAAATGCGAAGCCTAACATACCCTACATCCAATTACAACACAATAGTAGTCCTATGTTTACAATACAAATATTAAAGAAGTTGGCTCACGTTTTAAACAATATGAGCAATTATATTATTTTTGCAATGGTTAATGCTTTAGCAGGCATGCATAGCTAGCAACACGCGATTCTGATGCAAGTGCCCACAGCAGGGTCAATAAGCAGTAAAATATGCTTAATGAACAGGGTTGGAAATAACGATTAGAAATCGATAATCTCTAGTTTTT
This sequence comes from Trididemnum miniatum, assembly GCA_964006365.1. NCBI lineage: Eukaryota > Metazoa > Chordata > Ascidiacea > Aplousobranchia > Didemnidae > Trididemnum > Trididemnum miniatum. The sequence continues at coordinate 23,810,528 of OZ023243.1, forward strand.
CGTCATTGAATGCAAAAATTGTCTGCTTTTTTTTCATTATTAATTGGGGCTTTTCCCTACTTTTTTGCGTGGTAAATCAATATTAATTAATTGATACTTTTTTTCTGAATAAGTTCTTTCAAAAGTTTTTATTGTTCGTTATTTTTAGTACCTTATTTGTTTCTTACAGTGTTTGCAGATAAATATTTACTTTACATCCGCATAAGAACAGTTAGCGTGCGGAAAATTTCGTATGCACTGTCATTTTCTATTTCATTCCAAAATATATCACGAGAAAACGTTTGCTTAACATTTGGTCACTTGGTATCGCAGGCCAGGGCCAGGCAGTCCTATGCAGTTGTGAGGCTAACAAAGTGGTTTTTGACTATTTGTTCACCAGCTTTTTTCATTTATAAGATTACATCTGATACTGGTAGGAATACTGTTGTGTTTCGAACATCGTAGAAAAGCTTTATAGTCAACAGCATCTGAAGTAGGCCAAGATCAAAGGTAGAAAGTGTTTAAGAGAAAAAGTGATAATTGATCTTTTTTATAGTGAAAAGGGAAAAGTGAGTAAGCCTTCTGATATTCCTATTTTAAACTGCCCATCATAATATGCTATGCCTTCAATACCGACATTCTCCACAACGTAAATCCCCCTTCCCCCTTCAGCATCAAAATAAGTTGTTGCTGTCAACTGAGTCAGAGAAAAGTATCGATTTGACGTTATTGATTGATCGATATTCTCCACTTTTTATTTTTGTAATCGAATGTAGGAATTTGCTACTTTTTTTTAAAGTACCGAATATCGAATTATCCTCTGCTTTTTCATTATCGATTTCCAACTCTGTTAATGAAGGTGGTGGAAAAAAATTTCTGGTCAGCTGTATACAAACGGGGGCAACGCAAAACGTGATTATAATGCATTTTTTTGTGGACTAACAATGTTGCATTTTGATGTAGATTTGCAGCTCCCCTGAAAACATTCTTCACCGGCCGCCAAAGCTGAAATGAAAGCAAGGATTTGGTTTTAACAATAGAAAGTTTGTGAGACTTTTCCTTACTTTTAAGGATTCCAATAGTGCAAACTTAATTCTTTATCAAAACTCATGATAAACTAACATTTGGTCATACCTATTATGCTGAATGTGTGTACAAAACCAATAATAACAGCACAAATCGAGCTAGTTAAATAAAACGAGCAATTTGACAAAATGTAAACTATATCGATATACAGAATTATTGAAACGCAGAAATAACGGTATTCTAAACCTAGGTGGTGTTAAAAATCACGATATTGTCTTTCAGCTTAACGAAGTTTATTTCAAAATTTGTTATGTTGGTATATATGCTAAATTTGTATTTTTTTCCATCAAACTTTTGTCAACATAAAAAGAACAGTTAAACAAAGAACTTTGAACAATCTTCGCATCACAAAAAAGAAAAAAGAAGGATACAGTGAAACATTTGACAACATAACATTCCAGCATTACAGTTATTTTTGTAAAACTATGAAAAATAAATTAAGACCATTGAAAAACCACATCTTTAATATTGCTGTGCTTTGATAGAAAGCAAAAGTAATCATTTCCAACTTACCCTACACCAGTTTTGCTCAACAAGTTTGGTACTTTTAAGTAAGTATTATGTATACTCATAGATTGATTAATATCTTTATTTTTATCCTGCTCAAGCAAGAAAATGATTCAAAATTTTAGAATACATCCATAATCTTATAAAACTATGTACGCTTGCATCTACTTTCATCAAAAGGGTTAGTATGTTAATGTTAAACCTGTGAATTTTAGCATTTAAAAATGCAAAATATAAATCATAGACTAAGGCTCACGTGGTGATTACTTACATGTCTGTTTTTGTTACAATCATTTTCTCCATTGTTACATGTTAAAACAAACTTCTTCCAAAATTTTGGAATTTTGTCACAGTGATTGTGATGCTGATGTCAGTTAATATCATCTGTACAACCATCTAAAATGCCTTCTCCTTGAAGAGAGCTTTCTTATGATACCTTACTTGAAAAAATTAGAATAGCTAGACTTGAGTTTTTACATTTTAAAATTTTGATACGCTTCATTGATTTGAAAAGGTTAACAACGTTTGCTGCGTCATTTGACCTTTGATCCCACAAAAAATTTACCATAAAAATGGTCAAAGTTGGAGATCAATTGATTATCTATCCATAAAAGTTGCTTTTGTGGTTGAACTCCCAATGGAGACAAAGTTATGGTTGTTTTCCTAAAACCACATCAAAAGCAGCAATGCGTTACGATTGAATGATCACAAAAGCTGCCATTTTTTAAAATGCTATAACTTCGTAACCTCTCAATCAATTTTTGTAAAACAAATTTTATTTTGCTCAGAATTAAAGTGGGTTTCATATCAGCTGACTTTTAACAAAATCTGAGACTTAGGGTTAAAATTTTAAATTTTTTTGGTTGATTTGACATGGAATGACCCAGCTTTCTAAAAATTTGTGTCAATTGACGCTCCCCGTCCTTCGAGGTAGGTAAAAACTGTCATCCTCCTAGTGTTAAACAAACATCCAAGAAGATCATACAGTTTTTATGCCCCAAGCGGTTTAGGTCTGGCAAGTGTCCAACAGGGTGATGACTACAAAAAAAAAAAAAAAATTAGCCTGATGTGGGATGGGATGAACTTTTTATATATAAAACGAAAACGGGGTTGATTTTTCATGTTGTTAAAAAAAGGTCCCCCACCAAATCACTTTTTGCACGTCATTTTTCATTTTTTGGCCATCTTTTGCCAACTGTTAGTTATTGCAGCAAATTATGTATTGCTAAGTTTATGGGGACAATGCTCCTTGTCATTAGACAGGTTTAAAAAAATAGTTGAACAAAACGGACGTACTAAAGCGATTTAGATATTTTTTAATGGTGGTTTCCCCATTTTCAGTGATGAGGAGTTCGTTTATGCACTCAGATAAGATGTAATTTCTGCCTCTAGATGGTAGCAGCATCTATTCTTTTGCAGTTTATTGGCAAACTAATCTAATAACTGCGGAGTGGACAGCTGATCAAAAAAGCGCTCAATAACAAAGTTAAAGCGTATTATATTCACTTCAGCACATCAATTAAAAACCCGACAGCCTGTTTCACCAAGTGGGGTTCGTCAGGGGTATCGTATTCAAATAGAAACTAATCTGAAAATACCCAATCTTTTGGGCTTGTATATTTGTTTAAATCGCTATGATATTCTGTAATGAAAGCTGTCGTTTCATAAATTTGAAACATCTGCGGAGAAATCCAAAAGTTTGCCGAAATCTAGGTTTAACAAATGCCATCCACTGCCTGCAATAAGAGTTTTATGCAAATGTGTTCGGCCACCATAAAAATCAAATTTTAAGTCGATAGCGAGTGTTGTTAGAAGATAAAAAAAACCTAAAAATTCTCGTACTTTGCACAGCCAATCCAGGCTAGAGTCATTCCAGACTGTAAGAGCTCTTTGTTACATTGCCAACCTAAACTTTTCAACTTCGTTTCTTTTCTAAGGGGTTCCCTCATATTAGGAGGCGACCAGCCAGAAACAAAAACTCCCGGTGAAAAAGCCTGTAAGGTCTAACCCACCACTAAGTTACTGGTGGCCTCACTATTCAGTACAGGCTCATAATGTAACCGAATCATTTGCAGCTGCATACGTGCTTCGACCCTGCTATGGTCCCATCAGTGCAGCATAGCAACCTCCCATCCCTTTAAAAAAATCACAAATCCTAATTCCAGCCTCTACTGATTCTTCTCAAGGTAAAACATTTAAAATGAAAAAATCAAGGGAATAATACAAGTAGCCTATGGGGATGTCACAAGGGTCCCTCAAAAAAATCGAAAAAGCTAGAAATGATCGCTTAGTCCCAACATTATTCTCCCGGTATGCTGAAAAAGAGTAAAAAAATGCCAAAACTTCATCCAAATTTCTGTTTGCAAGATCCAGCAGACACAATATTCAAAACTTGCAAAACAAAACTCCAGTGTCATCATGATGGAGGCAATGGGAATTTTTGTATCTTGCAAGTCTTTGATTTGCATTTGCAAAGCCAGCCAACAACAAAGCCCATCAGTGTGCTAGGGTAAAATAGGTACAACAATCGATTAGTATATAATAAAGAAAAACCAACTTTCGTCTTCTCACGGTCACTTGCTAAGACAGCCATTGTTAAGAAGCCCTGATGGCATGAAGGTTCTTCTAATGTGAATTCATTCTTCAATGTAATATTGGAGTGCTGTCTTTAATGGAATGAAAAATAGTACTCCCCCATGTAGGTGAAAAACTGAGAATCAAACCATCCAATACGTAACATCAATTGTAAGTTTGATGAAAAAATTGAATCGCAGAAAGATCAGTGAAATTAATGGAAGAGCTGCATAAAAAGTGTACTAATGACAAAATACCTCACACTTAAACTTCTATCGTGCAGCAAGCTATCTTAATAGCAGAATTTTAGTGTTTTGAAAGTGAACTGTGATAGTTTTTAGTTTCTGTTTTGGATAAGTTTTTGTACCGGTATCTAAAATCTTGAATGCACAAGTTGTCTTGTTATCTTTCAATAGATCTGGTAGTCGTTATCGTGACGTGTGTTTCTATTAACGCAGGAGAAAAGAAAACATTTGAAAAGTCACACATGTACAGTAGAAAGCATATTCGTTAAAAACTAAAAAATGATGCTGCTGCCCTCTAGTGGCAGAAATCACATCTTATCTGAGTGCATAAACGAACTTCTCATTGCTCAAAATGGGGAAACCACCATTAAAAATTATCTAAATCGCTTTAGTACTCTCTGAAACAGTTAATATTCAATTCCTACACTAGAGGGCAATGTTTGATATTTGAACACCGAATTGCTTTTATCTCCGGCCCTGATTGCCCGTTTTGAACCATTTTTTTTAAAAGCTGGCAAATGACAAGGAGCATTGTCCCCATAAACTTATCAATGCATAATTTGCTACAATAACTTACAATTGGCAAAAGATGGCCAAAAAATGAAAAATGACGTGCAAAAAGTCATTTGGTGGGGGACCTTTTTTTAACAAAGTGAAAAATCAACCCCATTTTTGTTTTATATATAAAAAAGTTCATCCCATCCCACAACAAGAATTTTGAAATTCCGAAAAAACTTTTTAGTCATCACCCTAGTGTCCAATTTACCTTCAGGTCATCTACACTGGTAAGGCGGCACGTCACCAGGAAAGAACGTCCGAATCACTGTCAAAAACTGTTATGAATCCGTGGCTATAGGAACTGTATTTGTCTCCAGACAAGTGCTGCCTGCAAGTCGGAAGGATGTTCTACCTGCCATTTAAAAGAGCTCCGTAATCTATGAGTTTACGTGCCACTGTGACAATCGAAAACAAACCGCCTAAAAATAAGAATCAGCAATTGGACAACACTTATTACAAAACGACCAATGTGCTGTTAATTACAAGGATGATCAATTCTCCATTCCGGACACTGCGCGCAGTCCTTTTCATCTCAGTCTGCTTGTAGCCAGCTACATTGGAGTACGGCAACCTAATCTATGCAAACAGAAACTGATATTCATGAATCGCCAAACCTTGCTTTCTTGTTCTCACTTTGACGCAATTACCCACAACGAGTGCGACATGAAAAGCTTTTAGGACAGTGGTTCTTAACCAGGGGTGCGAGAAACGTTCCTAGGGGGTGCGAGGTGCAAAAAAATGGTCATCTGCGGACATGAGGACCTTCTTTTTTGGTTTTCACTTTTTTTGGGGCAGAAAAATGAACATCTGCAGACATGAAGACCTTTTTTTTGGTCTTCACTTCATTTTGGGCAGAAAAATGAACATTTACGGACATGAAGAACTTTTTCTGGTCTTCACTTCATTTTGGGCAGAAAAATGAACATCCGCGGACATGCCTACCTTTTTTTTTGGTTTTCACTTCTTTTTTGGCAGGAATATTTTTTCCAATTCTAAATGGGGGTGCGAGAATTGGTTGGTGATGCAAAAAAGGTGCCAGCAAGTGAAAAGGTTAAAAACCACTGTTCCAGGAAAACAGCTTTTTTTAAAGCTACTATAAAGAATAATGAGAGGGATTCTTGAAGCCTAACGCGAAAACAGCATTTTTCAAAGCTATTCATTCTCATGTTATATATTCCTAAGTATCAATCACACAGACTCCAAAGAAGTATGAAGTATCAGGGAGTTAAGGCCTGCAATTCTATTCCTGAAAACATAAAAAGTCTCTCATTTCAACAATTCAAAAGCCAATATAAAAAAAAACTCCTGTCGCACTATTGAACTAATAAATTAACTTGTTACCAATTAATGAAGATATGAACTACAGTTGACACCCTGTTAGTGATGTAACTTTTCTGACACTGGGTGACTGCTCGACTTGATGACCAAAAGGTCTATTCGCAGCTTTCCAATCTGTGCCAGTTAATTTGTTTTATCATGTAACTCAACGACCAAAAAAACTTGTTGTTATTGTTTTTTTTCTCACATGTGGCTAAGGCCAAAATAAATGCCACTACTACTGATACAAAACAAATGGTAGGTTAAAAATGGTTGAACATTGAATGCTCTAGGTATAGGCTCACCACCTTTGAATGTCAAGAAGAAAAAAAGAAATGGGTCGATGCGAGATCAATTTCAAAAAAATCAGAAGCAAAATGGAAAAGTGAGCCCAACAGAACAGACGGGGGTCTAACACTGCACCCAAACCAAGCAAAATGCAACTTCGCATTGCCAGTTTAATTGGACACGTCCATACTGTCAGAATCCCAGAAACAAAAAACTGAGATTGCGGCGGCAACCACCACTAGCAATGAAACTGCAAATGATTTTGCAGCAGCAACACAGTTATGAACTATTTGCAACAATGATTTGTTTTTAAAACCAAAATCCTCCGGCTGAAGTCGACAGCAACAGCAGGCCTGGCAGCTCATTGCCCTTTACCCAAGATGCTAGCTAGTATTTCCATCTTATCAAGTTACAGCACCAATGGCATCTCTGATATAGGGTGAAATACGGTTGCCTTCAAAAAAAAAGGCACTTGAGCAAGGAGGAAGTAAACGAAGAGTTATTTAAAATAGAACAACAATTGCCTTGATGTTAAAAAATATTCATGGAGAGTTGGAAAAAACAAACCAAGCATTAAATGAAACAAATCAGCGAAAACTATCAAACACTTTGCACCAACAACTTGCTGAAGTTCTGAAACAATTTTCCCAAAACACCAGCACGTCTGGAAGTGTTGAGCAATGACTTGAGCATTCCTAAACGTGGTGAACTATTTTTCTGCAGAGCTATCTACCGTAGCAGCAATGTGTATTTCTTGACAAATGCTGTTGTGTTGTGGCTGTTTCGTTCCTTCAATGCAATTGAAGAAAAAAAACTTGATTTCTTTACATTTTTTTTTCAGTTTTTGTCAAAACTAAAAGCTTTTACGCATCATGGCAGCTTGCTTATGTAGATGTAGTATTGCTACTGATCAAGGCAATGATTCTTGCTTCTGTACCACCACTGTTGTCATCATTATCGACTGAAGGTGGAATGTTTAACAAACCACCAACTAGTAGAACCCCACGGCGGCGGCAAATGTTATGCAGGATAAAACAAGCAATAAAACCAAGTGAATAACTTAGATGGCCGAGTGGTAAGAGCATCTGCCTCTGGAGCTGTAGACTTAGGTTTGATTCCGAGTCAGGTCAAAACAATGACTTTAAAATTGATGTTCACAGCTTCCTTGCATGACGTTCAGCATGGAAGGGACAGTGCAGAGAACAAGCCGGCAAGTCTACTAATTGTGCCTTTTGGAATAGCACTTAGCGAGATTCCCCCATCTTGGCATGGCAGACAAATGGCCGGCAACTCCTTATATGCTGTGATCGCTTTTTCGTGACATGAGGATAAACATGCAACTAATATACAATATTGTGCTTATTGCAATTTGGTTCGCTATTACAAAAAATTGTACACCCCTGGATTAGGCCATTAACAAGCATACAGAAATAAATTTTTAGTAACCATCAAACTTACAGCAAACAGCTACGCTGAATCAAATGGGTACAATTTAAGTGGAACCTTAAAAATTAGCATATGATTCTGGAAGTTTTGACTTGACTTAGCCCACAATTTCTGTGTATTGTTACTGAAAATTTCACCACTTAACCAAAAATAGCTGCTCATAGCATGCGCCAAATTTCAGTGGTAGGTTATGAGTTATTTTTGACCATCAGTTTTTTCTGCCTGCCTAATATGTGTTTTTCTTCTATGACAACTGCCTTGCAGCAGAGAAGCCTGAATTTGTCGTTGATCCTAGGGGATATGTTGGCGGGAGTTTACACCCAGAAGTGCCAGCCAAGTCAGAATGGTTAATGGGCAAAGGTGAAACAAAATGTAGTCAATATCAGCATCGTGCAGTCAAAGCTTGTATTCTTGATCAAATATTCATCAAAGAAGCATACTCTGGCAAAATATAAGCCAGGAGAAGTGTAATGCCATTTAAATTATGTGATGTTAAAAATTTTGCTTTCACAACGCAAATGAGATCTCCTTGGATTTTAGACATTCCTTGTCTAGTCGGGATGACCAAAAACTGCAGGTGGCCTCTGATCGTCAAGAGGCCACTGTGAGCAACAGAGTAAAAATCACAACCGGGAAAGTAAAAAGTGTACCAAACCAAAAAGCTGAACAAGGTTAAAAGAGTTGAAAAGACTATGTGTAATCGTGATAAACACGTGCAAAACAAGATGGACACATTGAGGATCACTTGTGAATGACATATATACATGAATGTGTTGTCTAGCAAAGAGAAACATGAAAGAAACCTTGGATTTTTGGTTGAAGCAAATATAATCAAAAAAGCATTAGAAGTTTCTTTCCACTTTCTCATTAAATGATAAGTCTTAAAACCAAAAAGGAAACATCTTTCTTAACATAGCTATAATCAGGGGCGGCATTCTGTGCTGTTCTTGCAAATGCGAGAGCTTTCGTGCGAACGATCACAAGAACGTTTTTTTGTTTGCATGAACGCTGCCGAACAAGAACATGAAAGTTTGGAAAAGGTATTCCATGCTTCGTTCGGGGTCGTTTTTGGTTCGGTGCCTTGATTACAAAGTAGTAATTTACAATATGACATTATGACGTTGCAATAACATTTTCTGCTAGCTGTGACAAGAGAGATGCAATGCGCTTAGTAATTCATTCACAAAATAAAACCGTTTTGCGATGGCGTCTTGACAATGGGCCGAGGTTGAGTCTGACAAGTTATTAGATCTTGCAGAGCTGAATTATAGCTATTTTTTCGAAGCGCTGTCTCCGTCTAAAACCAAGCAAATGATCGAGCAAAGGTGGATCGATATTGCCGAGGAAATTAATTAGCTCGGAGCAAGTTCGCCTGCCTTCACTACAAAACAAATTTTAAAAAAATGGGCTGATATAAAATCCTTATCAAAAAAAGCTTAAGCCAAATGGAACACCAAAAGTCGAAGAATCTGTGGAGGTCCAAACCCAGCTCCTACACCAAGTGAAACACAGTTTCGTATTGCGAACTTCATTAGATCAGTTCACACTTTTGAAATTCCAGGGACCGAAAACTGTGATGTTGCTGCACAAGTGCAACAATAATTTAGCAATCTTCCAAGTGATTACAGTGACTTGTCCACAATAAATGTGAGCAGTGACTTAGCGCCATTTGCAGTGGCGGTAGCAAGTAGCCTACATCTCTGCTACTGCAATTTGACGAGGAAAATCCAACTGCATGCACCAGCGCTTCTGCTCAACCACCACCAGCAAAAAAACGTTGCGTAGCTAAGAGAGATCAACAAAGTCAAGATTTGCTTAATGTTGAGCACAAAATTGGAAATGCTGTGGAGACATACATCAAGAACTGCAAAAAACCAACATGATGATTAACAATTTCACTAATAAACTTAAGGTGTCCAATAATCTAAATGAGCAGCTAATCGGAGAGATAGCACGCCTGGTACAACACAAGCTTACTGGAAATACCAGCTATTTTCTCGCGTTATTGACGCTGTAAACACGTGACAATAAATAAATTGAAAACACAATTGTCTTAGCGTGTACAATCTTGTAGCTAATTGCAGCAGTACGTTACACTGTATAATTTATCTGGAGGTAAAGCAAAACTCAGTTTTCTTTAGGCGGCATATCAAAATTGTTTATCATCAATACGATTCTAACTCGTTGCTGCTCTCTACTAGGTGATGATTCTAATGCAGTATTTGCCTCGTCCAAAAACAAGCTATCTAATCGAGCTTCAAAGCATCACTTTCTGCAATGAGAGGCATTCCGTTACATCAACAAATATTATGCAATGTGCAGCAGTAAAGAGTAATCTTAGCAACTTTATCGCAAGCTAGCATAATGTTCCGCCAGTATGATCCAAAATGCGCCAAAAGCTTTTCAAAATGCCAAAGGATTGTTCAATGACACGAGTTTTTCTATGAATGATGTTGAATCGACATTCAGCCGCTGATTTAGGATTGACGATAGGCGTGATCAACCATTTCTTTAAGCTGTAACTGTTATCACCTAGCAACCATCCATCACCATAATACCATTATCAAATTGGCTGCAGTTGGTAGAGGCATTCATAATGAAAGAATCATGGTGAGATCGAGTCCATTGTGCTACAACATCTAGAAATATCAAATTTGGATCACAAACAGCTTGAACGTTGATAGAATGAAAGTTTTTGCGGTTCACGTAGGCAGGTTCATCAACACTAGGTGCTACTATGGGTATGTAAGTTCCATCGACACAACCAAGCACTTCTGGAAATCTTGCAATACCATACAATCCTCTTTTTGTTTCATTGCATTCAGCTTGACTTCGAGGCATGTAAATAAATGAAGAAGCCTTTTTGCTTAGAGCTTCAACAAACGCGCTTAAACACTTGCTCACTGTGAGCTGTGATACATTGAATAAGTCATTAAAACTACTTTGAAAGCTTCCTGAAGCTAGCGTTTTTAAAGATATCATTACTTTTTCATCCACGCTCAAATCCATGCTTCTAGAACCGACAGATGACAGCTCTGTTTTTAATAAATTACATAAAATCTCAACTTCTCTCTTACTTAATCTAAATTTTTTAATAAAGGCATTTTCGGGCAACTCTTGATAAAAATCTGGTCGTTTATGACTACAACTCGATGAAACATTACCAGTTTTTAGAAAATAATATCTTGCAGCCATTATAAAGCGCTTAACTTTTAAACAAACAATTAGCTTTTAACGTAGGCCGAAAGGGTTTATTTGTTCGAGATTTTTTAACAGTTCTTACGCATATTCGGCTGATTACTTTCTTGAGAACGCAGCATGGAATGCCGATTGCTGAACATTCGGGAAAATCTCCCGATCCCCGAAATTCGGCGTTTGTACGAACAGCACAGAATAACCATCCAGGTATATGGGCCCACCGATGCATATAAATACTTGAAGCATAAAGAAATAATCAATACTTAATCATTTAACGAAAATGTACACAGGTAGTACAATAAATGAAAAAATTAAATAGGGAAAAGCTACTCCCAGTGTGGTCCAACTTAATTGTACCGCGAGCCATAAAAAGCTGTTTACTTATCTTGTGAGCCAATGTTTAATAGAAAATGTTGCATGGCCGTGCAACACAGCTTCTTTTGAATAAATGGCGCAGTGGTGGTGAGCCATTGGAAACTCTGTGTTTGCTTTGACCAAACTAGGATTTGAACTTCAAACTTCCGCTCCAGAGGCATGAACGTTAACAACTCTGTCATCTGGTGTGGATAAGCTTACTTTGCATGAAATACAACCATCAATCGCACAAAATAGCTGTGGCTATCTTTTTTCAGTAAGGTTAAGCAACTAAAAGCCATCGTGAAGGACTCTACGCAATTGAGAGTTTTAAGCAAGTGTGTGGAAGTCGAGCGGTTTATCATTTTGCCTGTAGGCCCTGGTTTGTCCTCCTTGCTACCGACGTGGACCTGTCCTTCGGCTCCTACAATTGCAACAAATTGAAAAGTAATCCATTGCAATTTGATGAATAGAACACCACATAAGTTATGAAGTGAAGCGGAACAGACTGTTCAAAATTAATAGTAAAAAACAAAAACGTAAACACAGTCGAAACTACAAAAACAAAGATTATGCAAATATTTTCACACCTAAACAAGCAAATCACTGTAACTCATTGTGGGCAAACAAAATCACTTTGCAGGCCAATTTGGCCAGCAGTTGGACCACACTGAGCTAGTGCATTAATTTGTGGCAATGGAACTGGAGCTTTGCACCAACGCAAAGTTATGCATGTTCTGATCGGTCTCCGGCTTACTAGTCATGCACACTGTCTTCTATTAAAAAAACGAATTCTCCTATAATCAACACTTTAAAAGCAAATCAAATTGAAAAGTGAATGCTTGTTTGCAAGATGCGAAGTATACAGGCTGTCCAGCCAGCTATCAACAAAAAAATGAAAACAAATTACAACAATTTGCAGAAAGAAAAAAATGAAATACATACCAAAAAATCCGGAAATGTCCAATTTTCCACGCAAAATCAAATAAAGAGCAAAAAAATAAAAAGAAAAGGCCATCATGTCCACACATGTCCAATTTTCCACGCAAAATCAAGTCAAATCAGCAAAAAAAGTAATTTTTTCCACGCAAAATTTGGTGAGAAGCAAAAAAAGGTTTATCACTATTGCAAATGTCCAGTTTTCCTCGGAAAATCAAAAATTATTTTTTATTTAGTTGCATATTTATCCTCCTATCACAAAAAAGCGATTAATGCACTATACCAGCTCGCTTAGGAGTTGCCAGCCATCTGTCTACCACACCAAGATGGGGGAATCTTGCCAAGTGCCTTTCCCAACGCCACAAGTAAACTTGCCGGCTTGTTCTCCACACTGTCCCTTTATTGCTGAGCGTCAAGCAGGGAAGCTGTGAATAGCAATTTTAAAGTCATTGGTTTGACCCGACTCGGAATCAAACCCGAGTCTACAGCTCAAGAGACAGACGCTCTGTACCACTCGGTCACCTGAGCCATCTGAAATGAAGAGCAAAAAAACATCATCATGCCTACAGAAGTCCAATTTTCCATGTAAAATCAAGTCAAATGAGCAAAAAGGGTCATTTTTCCAAGCAAAAGCAAGTGAAGAGCAAAAAAAGATCATCACACTCGCAAACAAATGAAAATGAAAAATGATTAAAAAAATGAAGAACCATGAAAAAATGAAAGTGGACAGCCCGAGTATACAAAAAGCTCTCAGCCTACAGTACTTACCTGCTGTTTGGTAAGCTGCAGCCTCTCAGAAAGTGGAAATCCTGTTTTTTCCGACACTTTTACTTTCTAAATTCATTTATAAAATTTCAATCAACTGAAGAGTAAAATAACTTCATAGTAACCTAAATAGCAGAGTGTAAATCTGGATCAGGGGTCAATAATATTTCATTACACAAACAAAAATATCAGATCAATTTAAACAAAATATATAAGCAAGCTAATATTTTACAGTAAAATTAATTTTGGAACGTCACATCTTCACAAATTCATTTCAACAAATATTCATAAATTTATTTCAAATGACACTGTTCTTTTATCACGAGAAAGCAGCATTTTTTGCAATTTATTAGCAGTTTTTAAAAGCAATACAATACTGAATAGTCAAATACAGCAAAGTATTTTTCCACATATGCTTGCATTTTCATCCTCCTATCACAACCGAATGACAAAACAAGCTTGCTTTCAGCTTATATGTAACCATTATGACGAGAAAATTTTGCAAGTGCGTTCCCAATGACTCAAATAATTGAGTGGTAAGAGCAGGGGTGGGCAATTATTTCACACGAAGGGCCAAATTTGGAAAAACTGTTGAAGCCGCGGGCCGCACTCTTATTGGAAAACAAGGTAAAGACCTTTTTTTTGGAGATCACGGTCCACGTACGAATGTGATCCTCAAAAAAAGAGGTTTTCACCTCGTTTTTTATTCCAATTTTGCACTGTTGAGGCTTATTTTTTGAAAATCACTGCCATCCATGATCTCTAAAGGAAAAAAAAGGTCTTCCGCTAAATTCACGGTGAAAATTTAAGTTTGTGTAAGTGCCGGCGGGCCAGAAGAAAAGGACCGCCGGGCTGGACTTGGCCCGCGGGTCGTAGTTTGCCCATGTCTGGGTAAGAGCGTCTGCCTGAGGAGCTGCAAACTAGGGTCTAATTTCAAATCGAGTTACACTGATGACATTGAAATTGGTATTCAAAGCTTTCCTGCTTGGGTTTCAGCATTGAGAAAACAGGGAAAGAAACAAACCAGTAAGTTTGCTTGTTGTGCCTTTTGGAAAGGCACTTCGCGGGATTCTCTGATCTAAGTGTGGTAGAGACATGGCTGGCAATTTCTAAACGAGCTTGCTATTTTGCTTTGATTGCTTTCTTCATGATAGGAGGATAAATATGCACCTCAAACAATATTTGATGTTCTACGGTGCATACGCTTTTGAAGAAAACTGGAACAATCACATTAAATAATTTCTCTTTTTTTTGTATTTTTATGACATCATGGCTTATACCGAATTGACGCCATAACCTTTTTTCTAAATCTTATCCGTCTTGTTTCTGCTTTGCCTTGATTATAATTATTCATTTTCTTTTCTATTTTGCGCAAGGATTATGAGTCTCTCTCCCACATAATTGACCTTTACACATTACGGAGTTATTTCATGAAGTACAAAAATAGCTTTCGCTTTATGATTTATTATAATATCTGGAAAGTGGTTGCAGTGGCTGCCTTGCTGATCGTTTTTTTATTTCCAACACGACTAAAAATGGATAAAATTTTATCATCTAAACCAGTGGTTCCCAACCTTTTTACATCAGCGGACCGGTAAAAACTAAGCAAAACGCTCACGGACCGGCAGCAAAATTTTGCAATTAGTTTGGCATATTTCAGAAGCTAACCATCGCATTTGTTAACCATCAGCTAAATTAATGGGAGAAAATAACTCAATATTTTGCCATTGGCAACACAAAAATTAAAACAAAACTTCGATCAGTTCAAACAATAGCGCCAATTTATGTACATACTGTTGAACAAAATCAAAGTTGGTAAGAAATTCGTTGCTGTTTTAAGATGCCAATATGAGAGACAAGAAACATTCAATAGATTTCTTTGCTGTTATTTTTACTGAAGCCAAAGGTTATAAAATTCCTTTGCATGAGTTGTGAGAAGAATATGTTTTGGGGACTGACAAAAACACTGATGCGAACTGGCACCGGTCCGTCGAGCGGTGATTGGGAACCATTGATCTAAGCTATAATGGGCATGCTCACATCTCACCGAAAGTGGTTCTTCTATCATCTTGGGGTGATTGTAGAGATTTGAATATGTGCCTGTAGCAACGCATCTTGTTACATTTCCTTCTACAACGCACAACTAGCATGTAACTTACTTAAAAATGTCTCACAGTCCCACTTCTTATCAGGCTCTTCTTGTACCACTGTTATCAAGTCGTCTTCATCCATATCATTTGTGTCATCATCGTAACGTTCCGCATAATGCTTGTTCCACTCTGGTTTGCCTATTGCTTTAAGTGGATTTTTTTTCCTAAAAAAAAGCTGATACTTACTACAATCGATCAGATGGCCAAGTGGTGCAGAACGTCTGTTTCTGGATTGGTAGACTTGGGGTTCGATTCTGAGTCGGATCAAACCAATGACTTAAAAATTGGTATTCACAGCTTCCCTGCTAGACGTTCAGCATTCAAGGGACAGTGTGGAGAAAGCCGGCAAGTTTACTTGTTGTGGTGTTGGGAAAGGCACTTCACGGAATTCCCCCATCTTAGTGTGGTAAACAGATGGCCAGCAACTCCTAAGCGAGCTCGTTAAGCAAGCGCTTCATTGTTTTCTCGTGATAGGAGGATAAATATGCCAACAATAACAATAATAAATAACAAAATACAAGACATGATAAAGGCCACGGATAGCAAATCACTGACCCATGGGTCACGAAGTGACCTGTTAAAAAATTGTAAAAACATGTTTTGAAAACTGTTAACAAATACGCGACAAAAATTTTGCATTTGTAATTAAGTCATGCCATGTTCTGGTAAGCAGAAATACCACATGCCTACAATGAGTTATTGTTATGTGTTTAGTAACCTTGTTGCAGTGAAAAATGCTGTTTCCTGGAGTCCTTTTGCTAACTTAAATAATTCAATGTTTTTACTTCAATAAAAAGATTATAGCCAGTATATTTGCAATCATTACACAAACGTTTCGGTAAAAACTTATGCCATCATCAGTGTAAAAACCTACAGGGGCACTAGGCTAGAATAAACAGGACAAGAGGGAAATTATTTTGAATACGGCATAATTATGGCGACATACACAGAGTGCTAGGGATTAAAATATATAAAAGTAAAGGGGTAGAATAAAAATTACATACAATTGGAGAGAAAAGTTTAGCAGTGAGAATATAGTGGTTAAACATGGTGAAACCTGGTTCAAATACTGTAGGATTACTAAAGTCGTACAAGCATGAAAAAAAAACTGCATATAAAGTAAGATTAATTAAACAAGTTACTAATCGCGAGTTAGGCCTATACATGAATACTGCTACTGCACAAAGAACTGAACTAAATATTAAATAGGTAGATGGGGCTGGAAGAATCGTCTATATTCAATTAAGCTAGCAGATTTTGGATGAGCGGAATTTCTTTGATGCGGAGTTTCCGGATGTTGTTGCTATGAGCTAGTATTTCGGGGGAGTGGAAGTTAATGGTCTAGTCTGGATTATTTTTCATAAATAAATAATAAACAAATAACTCAGGTTATTTTCAAATTATATTGAACTGAAAATTCAACAGTAATTGAGGGAGACTGCGAAGTGAGCTTGCGCTCTTCAAGTCAGCAGCCACTCGATTTATTTGTCAAAAGCGATCGGCTCCAGCCGCGAATCGAACCCGTCATGTAGGATCTGTCACCTGAGCGCGGTACCGCTGGGCCATGTCGCTGACAAGTGTTGGTAGACATACATCTGTTTCATTATTAATTGAATTTTTTGGCTTACGGTCGTTGATTCTAATTTTCAAGTTTCTTTTGGTTTATCCCACGTAGGATTGTCTGCATACGCAATTGAGTTTATACACAACGCCTGAGCTGTGTAGTGCTGTTTGTCGGTCCTTGCACCTGAATTTCTCGTCAATTGTAGATGCTTCATGCACCATAGCAAATTTTGACTTTTGGGGAAGTTTATTGTATAGAAATTGCCGAATATCTTTTTCAATTTGGTGTGATGCGTCTCCGATATATGAGATGGTAATTTTAAGATTGAGAACTTGGGCCTTGTTTCAGTATCTTCCGACTTCTGGACTTTTTTTTGTTTTGTGCATTTTGTTGAAGAATTTTCGAATTTGGTTATTAATAAATCGAGTGGGATAGCTGTTTCTTTCTAACGTCATGGAAATAACTTTGAAGTCTTCATGGATTAGCCAATAAGAACTGCAAATTTTGTAAGCTCTGTGTAAGAGGTTTTTCACTAAATTAATTTTATATTTCATAGGCATAGAGCTTTGCCACTTGATGCAAAGTGCGGTATGGGTGGGTTTGCAATAGGTTTTTAAGGTTAGTTTTCCATCTTGGTTGTTAATTCATACATCCAAAATGGCTAATTAGTTGTTCTTGGCCAGTTCATACGTAAATTGTATGTTGGGGTGGACAAAATTAAGATGTTTGTAAAATTTAATGATATGGGCTTGTTCTTCAAATGTAGCAAAGATATCATCAATGTATCTATAAAGTTGCTGAGGCTGAGTTGTGATATTCTGACACTGATCGATGAGCCAATTCACACATACATCTGAGAGTAGTGGGGCAAGAGGGGACCCCATCGCTGCAACATCAACTTGTTTAAAGCATTGATTGTTAAATTGAAGTGTTGCTTTTTTGGTGGTCCAAATCAGTAGTTTTTTTAATTGAAAGTAGGTAAGACCATGAAATTATGCTTTTTTATCAGAAAATGACTTTTTAAAAATTTGTTCAATCATAAAATGAAGTGGAATATTAGTAAATAAGCTTTTGACATCAAGGATAGCATATGGTTGGGGCCAGGTTTGGAGGGAAGAATGAGTAAAAATCAAATGTGTCTTTAATATTGGAGAGATGATCAGGAGGATAGTTAAAATTTCGCTAAGCCAGACAGCGCATTCATATGAAAAACTATCATAGGATGCCAGAAGTGGTCGACATGGAGTTTCTTCCTGTGCATTTTTGGTAAACCATAAATCGTAGGTGTAGCTGCTGCAATGGGTCTAATATTGTTGTAAATTTCAGTTTCTAATGTTCCATTCTTTTTCAAACGATAAAGAAACTTTTGAAACTTGGCTAAATTTGCGATGTCGTCATCGCTATCAAGTTGAAATTGATTTTTATTGCATCAAATATGCTCCATTTTTGTACGTAATCTTGTTTGTTCATTATGACGACACCATTTCCTTTGTCAGGTTTACATACGATAATAGAGTTGTTTTGACTGAGGTTGCGCAAGGCAACTTGCTCTTCTTTGAAAAAGGCCAAGAGTGTTCTGTTGATGCTTGCGATTGTAATAAAATGTAGATTAATACTTTGAGTAAAGATGCATTAATTTGGCTTTAAATTACAATCTATCGTTGTTTCTTATAATGCTGAGCTTAATTTGCTGGTAGAAATCTTCGAATTCTGTTTGGACATATATGGTATTCAATTTATTAAGAAAAATTTCAAACTTCAATCCTTTGTTTAATGGGTTAGTTTCAATCTCTGATAATTTGTAACTCGATTGGTTGATTACTACTTGAAGTTTGCCATCATTTGAACTGAGGTCCAGTCCTAGACTTTTCAGTTTTTTGTGTGGGCGATTTTGAAAAATGACTTGGAAGCTTGAAATATTTGTCCAAGGATTTCTTCATGAAAACACGAGTTACATCTGCCAACAATGCTATATAGAGAATTTTTTAACTGTTTAGCCCTCTCAATCAAATTATCTTAATGCATATGCATTGTTGCCTGACCTTACTTAACAAAACATGCCATTTCAAAGATTTCCCTCTCCTGCTTTTTTCTTTCTTGTGCAGCTTAAATCTAAGAAATTTAGGCAGAAGCCTATAGGTAGTGCACATTTGTAGAAACTAACTCAACATCAGTTTAGCGCTTAGCAACTTTCCTTAAGACTGTTTCTAGCTGACGGAGTAAGAATTTGGTACCATTCCCATAGTGGCTAGCTACAAAACTAGAAGCATTAAGATGGGTTTTGGAACTCAACTTCAATAATAAGCATCACACCAAATTGAAAAAGATATTCAGCAATTTCTATACAATAAACTTCCCCATTGTTATGGTATATGAAGCATCAACAATTGGCGAAAAATTCAGGAACAAGGACCGACACACAGCACTACATAGCTCAGGGGTTGTATATAAACTCAATTGCTCATGCGGACAATCATACATTGGACAAACCAAAAAAAACTTGAAAAACGACAATCAGCCAAAAAATTCAATTAATAATGAAACAGATGTCTCCCAACACTTGAAAAATAATCCAGACTAGATCATTAACTTCCACTCCCCCGAAATACTAGCTCATAGCAACAACATCCGGAAACTCCGCATCAAAGAAATTCCGCTCATCCAAAATCTGCAAGCACAATTGAATATAGACGATTCTTCCAGCCCCATCTACCTATTTAATATTTAGTTCAGTTCTTTGTGCAGCCGCAACATTCGTGTATAGGCCTAACTCGCGACTAGCAACTTGTTTAATTAATCTTACTTTATATGCAGTTTTTTTTTCATGCTTGTACGACTTTAGTAATCCTACAGTATTTGAACCAGGTTTCACCATGTTTAACCACTATATTCTCACTGCTAAACTTTTCTCTCCAATTGTATGTAATTTTTATTCTACCCCTTTACTTTTATATATTTTAATCCCTAGCACTCTGTGTATGTCGCCATAATTATGCCGTATTCAAAATAATTTCCCTCTTGTCCTGTTTATTCTAGCCTAGTGCTCCTGTAGGTTTTTACACTGATGATGGCATAAGTTTTTACCGAAACGTTTGTGAAATGCTTACGAATATACCGGCTATCTTCTTTCTATTGAAGTTGAGTTCCTAAATCCATCTTAATGCTCCTAGTTTTGTAGCTAGCCACTATGGGAATGGTACCAAACTCTTACTCCGTCAGCTAGAAACAGTCTTAAAGAAAGTTGCTAAAACGCCACGCTGATGTTGAGTTACTTTCTATAAATGTGCGCTACCTATAGGCTTCTGCCTAAATTTTTTAGATTTAAGCTCGTCGTCGTTTGGCGGGGCATCTCTTCCAAGACAGATTGGAAGGACCAAGGCCGAGGGTTTATCCTTTTACCGCCCTGGCCACCAAACTGCTTGGGTCAGATGCTGACTGTAAGGGACTTCGGCCAGCATCTTGTTTCGTCATTCAAAACCATTAGATCGAACACACCTTGGGGTGCCCGATGTATGGAACACTGTGAGATGATGTGGTCTGCACTTTGCTCACTGGCACCACACTCACAGTTCGTTAGAGGAACGAGATCCCATTTGTACATGGACGAACAGAAACGTTTAACACCAGAACGCAAGACGGTTGAGCTTGACCCAAGCTGTCCTGGGCAGACCCATACCCAAGGGTCTGGTGCTAGCCTTGGGAATGAAAGCGTGGAGTGATGATGCGTTAGCATAGTATTCCATGTCCCATTTCATGTTCGTCCACTGGGCTGCACGGACGTCCATCTCAAAGATTGGTAATTTCCGAGCAGCAGGTGCAAATGAGCGTCTAGATTTCAATCTCTCCTTACATACGTCCTGTGGCTCATGAAACTGGCCATGTAAAATGTGGTCAGGGTCCAAGGAGCTGTGGTTGGCTAGGGAGAGTGTCGCTCCTTGGCGGCAAAGCTCAGCTGGCTTGATGCCTGAAAGAACCAGAAGGTAGACCGATGGAGTGGGACGCAGGCATCCAATGACAATGTGCAAGGCGTCATTTATTACACTGTCAATGAGGCGTGTGTGCGTGCTGCGGCACCAGACTGGTGCGCAGTACAGTCCAGTAGACCAGAGACAGGGCAGCTGTGCACAATGGTTTGGCGCTAGCACCCCAACCTGTTTCCGCAAGTCGCCTCAACAGTGAGACCCGAGCACATAGCTTTTTGCGCAATGCTTCCAGGTGAGGACGATGTGTGAGCGATCTGTCCAGTTTGACCCCAAGATAAGTGGGAACTGGACAGAAAGGTAAGGTCTTACCGATGTTACCGACCTTAAGCTCACGCTTAGCCTCTCGATTGTGGAGGTGAAAGGCTGCCGTCACCGGTTTAGTGTGACAAAGCTTCAGTTGCCAGGTCTGGAGATATTCCAAGAGTGTAGTCATATCCTGGCTTAGAGTCCTTTCCAACTCCTTCCATTCTCCAGATGTATGAAGTATCGCCAGGTCGTTGGCATAGGCAAACTTCTTGGAGGTTACGGAGGGGACATCATGTGTATAGATGTTGAAAAGGAGGGGGGCCAGGACCGATCCCTGGGGGACGCCATTTCTCAGGCGTTGTCACCTGCTAGGATTGCTGTCGCCAGTTGTAAAGGTGAAGCTTCTGTTGCGGATCAGCTCCATAATCATGCGGACCATGTGCTTGTTCGGCAGAAGCCGCAACAGCTTGCAGGTGAGGCCACGGTGCTAGACAGCGTCATAGGCAGCTGTCAGGTCAATAAAGACGGCACCGGCCTTCTTTTTCACTTTGAATGCATTCTCAATACTTTGCGTGAGCTAAGTGACTTGATTCACTGTGGACCTTCCGCGTCAAAAACCCACCTGTTTTCATGGGAGCAGAGGGTCAATAAGAGGTTCGACGAGGGCGCAGATAAGTCGCTCGAGAATCTTGTAGGGAACACAAAGTAAGGAGATCGCACAATAGCTCCTTGGGTCCTCTACAGGTTTTGAAGGCTTTGGGACTGCTACTACTAGCACTCTTCTCCAGATCTTAGGAATTCTGAGGTGGTGCAGGCAGAAAGATAGGAAGCCACGTAGCGAAGATTTTAAGCCGGCTTCAGCATGGATTATTAGCTCCAGGCAAATGGACTCAGGTTTCGGAGCTTTGCTTGGTTTTAAATGTTGGAGGGCAGCAGCAAACTCCCGATGGGAGAAATTCCTGGAGACATTCGCAGGATGTAATGAATCAGCCCTCCAAAGGTCGGACACTTCCTGTAAAGTGAGCCAAGATGAGCGCCGATTCACACCTTCGTATTTCCCGTTTTTAACCAGCTGAGAAGCAATAGTATCAGCTGAAACGATTTTACAAAGCTTTTATACATTTCAAAAACATTTTGTCTTACCCTGTGACGCTAGCCTATACGAGACCTGAAAAAAATGGAGCACGGTGGAGCAACATTCTTGCGCTACTTGCTCCACGAATCGATACGGAGCAATGAAACAACTGAAAGTTGGCGCATGGCGACGCTTCAAGTCGCTCTAGTGTAGACAACGCTTTACGAATGAAACCATAAATTCGGCATGGTACGATCGTGAACTGAGGCGCCTCATGCTTAAGAAAGATAGGACTTATAAAAAATATCTCTGCAAACGTGATGAAACTTCTAAGAGCTTGTATCTAAAAATCAGAAACCACTATTTTCATCTCGTCAAGTTAAGAAAAAAGAATTTTATCAAAAAAATTTCTGAACTTGCAACATGACTTCGAGAAGACGTGGTCTTGCATTAACAACCTTCTTGGAAGAACCAAGCTCATTGGTGCCGCAGGTTCCTTTTGCTATAATGGTGAACTTATTAGTAATCCTGTTGACATTGCTAACAAATTTAATGATGATTTTTCGAATGTTGCCATCAACCTGGTTGATTGGTTACCAAAACCTCGTTTACCTTTCCCAGAATACCTAGCCCCTTCCAACCCATCTTCTATTTTCCTCTATCCCACTACTCCCTTTGAAATCAAACAGATAATTAACAACTCATCACCCAAAACAAGCGCTAGCTGGGATGAAATTCCCTCAGTTGTCGTGAAACATTTACCTGATAACGTTATCATTGCCTTAACCAATATACTTAAAGTCTCACTCTCTCAGGGTAAATTTATATCTGCGTTCAAGCATGCAAAGGTAGTACCCATTCACAAAAAAGATGACGTAACGAATTTCAACAACTATAGACCAATAAGCTTACTCTCTAGTTTTTCGAAAATTCCAGAGAAAATCGTCCATACAAGACTACATTCGTTCTTTATTCGATTTAAACTGTTGTCAAACACTCAATTTGGTTTTAGAACGGGCCACTCTACTGCCCATGTTAATCATCTGCTTGTTGACAAAGTTACCGCAGCTTTTGAAAAAAAAATGTCCACTCTCGGCATCTTTTTAGATCTCTCACAAAGCCTTCGACACAATTGATCATGAAATTCTTTTGTGCAAACTTGCCCATTACGGTATAAGACGTGCAGCTTTGGACTGGTTCAAGAGTTATCTAAATGGACGCTCTCAACAAGTTAGTTTCAATGGCTGTTCTTCCAGCAATATTAATCATATAAAATCTTCCGTTCCTCAAGGATCCATCCTTGGCTCCCTGCTATTTATTATCTATGTAAATGACTTTTCCAATTGCGTAAAATATGGCACAAGCTTATCCTTTGCGAACGACACCAGTATTTTCATACGTGGCAAAACTGCTAGTACGCTTTTTGCCATAGGAAATCAGGAACTCGGTAACATCAAGATTGGTTAATTGCTAACAAACTATCACTTAATGCCAACAAAACCAAATGCGTTTACTTCAGAACCACGAGCTCTAGTCTCCCTCTAGCGATCTATTTCGAACTATCAAAAAACACGCCTATTGAAAGAGTTTTTTCAGTGGGCGTTTTAGGAACAATTGTCCATGAGAATTTATCATGGAAAAACCATATGTTGATATTAAAGAGTAAACTACGAGCTACCTTGGGAGCTGTAATGAGAGTGAAACCGTGCCTCAACAAAAGCGCTCTATTAGTGATTTATCATTCATTATTCGTGAGTCACGTAAGATACTGCATCATAAACTGGTTTTTTGGTAATGCGATAAGTAGTCAACTTCAAAATATCTGTAATAAATTTATAAGAATGACCTTCAATCTTTCAAGTAAGGAAAACGTTTTGCCACTGATGAAGGAACACGGTTTGTTGACTATAGAGGATATTTTTAAACATGAAGTTGTGACCAGCCATTGCTGTGTCTCTGACCGTAACCACTCCACCTCTACTGTTAAATTACCCAGTTCCTTTATAGTTATTGAAATTCCTCCCCGCCCTTCTTCAGCACATGCCTCGAACAGTTAACTGCTCTCTTTTTTGCTTTCAGGTCTTACCTCTGTACAGCACTTCAATACTCCTCAGCAGCAAGTGTGCAATCCTGAATTGGTCTATTCTCTCCCTATTACCTTAGATCAGTGGTTCTCAAACTTGTCGAAAGTATTGAACCCAACAGGTGTCATGCAAGCATACATCGAACCCTTAATTATAACCAGGAGCGGATCCAGAAAATTTTAGAGGGGGGATGCAGTTTTGAATTAGGTTGAACGTTAGGCGTCTAAACCGGAAAAGGGCATAAGCTCTTTGAAAATGTTTCACGTCAGGGGCGTATTCAGAATATTCTTATGGCGGTGGAGGGTGGCATAAAATTTTTACAGTTTTTAAGCGTATTTTTTTTCCGGAAAGTTAATTTGAAGCAAATTGAGGAACAAAAATATGGCTCTAGGGGGGTCCGGGGGTATGCTTCCTCGGAAAGTTTTCAAAAATTTAGACACTGTAATGGCCATTTTAGCGCTTTTTGAACAATTTTTATGGCAAATTCTGTTTAATTTTTTTTGGCCTATAACTCTAAGTCCTTCACCAAATACGATACATTTTGTTCGCACATTTTCGGTTTATGCGTGTTTAAGGAGTAAAGATGATTGTTATCAAATAGGTTTGAAATTATGGAAAAATTGCATTCATCAAAAACAGCGTTGAAAGAGTATGGTGGGGGATGCATCATTCCACGCAGAGATAGTCATTTACTACAACTGTATGCCTTTTTGCAAAAACTTATTCTGATCTTAGCCGAACCCCTGCTACAGCCTCATCGAACCTCTGGGGTTCGGTCGAACCCAGTTTAAGAACCACTGCCTTAGATCGTCTCAGTGCTCTTCAGCAGCAAACGTGCAAATCTGAATTGGTCTTCTGTTCCCTGTTATCTTCTCTGCACTTGGTCTTGGGAACTGATTTATAGGCTTATTGTCTGTTTTTGTTTGTTTTTAAAGCTTACGTTGATTAAGATGGCAGGAGCTATCCGTGTCTTAATCCTCCAGGAGCCATTATTTCATAATTATTATTATTTTTTTCTTTTGTTTTTACTTTTATCTACGTATATAAAAAATTATATATGTATATATATATATATATATATATATATATATATATATATATCTATATTTTTTTTTTTCGCTTCTAATAGTAACTTAGGCTCCCTCCTTTTAGCTCTTGCCACCTTGGAGATCACATGCTACCTGAAACGGTTTAGCTCATGAATTCTCAAATGATTGGACTCTTTATTGTACTGATTATTGTTAAGCCTGTGCTCTGACTGGGCAGAATTTCTTTTGGTAGGTTTCTTTGCCTGTCAGGTCTTCTGTGGTTGTCTTTGTCGCAGCAAATCCAATAGTCCTCAATGTACTAGTCCATCGTAAATCCTTTTTTTTATTTTTTTTTGTCAAGCTGCTTGGAGGTCGAATAACCATAGTAGACCACCCACTGTTATGTTTCTTACCCTCGCACTATAACACAGCGATGTTGGTAGCTGTGATGCTTCTGTTGTCTTTTTTTGTCTGACCGTCGTTTTTTATCGCCTTTACTTTATTCTTTTATTTTTTTCGAAATTTCTGCTGCCGACCTGGGTGTTGCAACCATGTCCACTCCTGTATTCTGTTAACTCCTCTTCTCCTACCTGCATGCCATAACGTTAATCGTTTTGTTGCCTCTTCCCTTCCTGTGCCGCGTTATATTTCTTACTCTTATCGTATTCTTATATTGTGCTGACGGTGCGGAAATAAAAGACACTACTACTATTCTCGTCAGGCTAACCCTAACCCCACGCACTTAACAATATAAATCGACTGCATAATCCTGCATAAAATCCAAGTTTGTTAGGAGGAAACAAGCACTCTCACTGTTTTTCCGCAGTGAGTTGTGGTGAAGATGAATATGCATGGCATCAATTATCGTGCCACGAATTTGTAGCAGTCAGTTCACTTGCATTGAGATGGTACTGGTCACTTAGAACTGATAGAAGCCTTTACCCATTAGAGATCACAACAAGAGATACCGATTAGGTTGAGAACTTACATTAGGCAATTAGATAAATTAAGATAAAGATGGATGAATAAAATTACCAATGACTCCAGCTTGGTAAGCAGAGTGATGTCAGTTTTGCACTAAAGTGCAGATGAAATGTTAATAAATTCTATTCTATTTCAGTCAAAAAGGTAAAGCAATTGCTTAAAGTTTTTTGACGCAAACAGATTTGCTGGCTTAGAACCCTTTCCAGTAACTGACTCACTTCTTTATATATTTTATACCCAACATAGTCTTCATTCCCTCCACCTGATTCACGTCATCAATGGGTAGCACTCCTTCAATATCAAGTTGAGACAAATCTCCAACATTATTGTCATCGTAACTTTGAAAAAACTGAAAATATACATAGTTATTAACATAACGCAAAACTACCCCATCGACTGTTTTGCGCAATTGTGCTCTTCAGGGGTTCATTCATTCATTTGCAGGGATGGCAATCGCATCGAACAGCTTCTGTGATATTTGTAACGACTGTCAAACTGCAATGCGATATTTCACTTAAAACGACGAATGGGATTTTTGTGACGATTATCTTAATTTTTTCAATGTGATTTTTTGTGTAGGCATTTGCGATTGTTTGTGCGATTTTCGATTATTTTTTACAAATCGTCACGTTAGAGCAAGAACTGCGTAAGTCATTTTTTGGTGAAATTGAGTTTTTAGCACCAAGTTGTTCTGCTGGGTCAGCGCTAACCCCTGACACATTTTTTGGAGAAGTATATCAACGTTTTCACAAGTTATGCTCCAGTTTCTTACATAAGTCAACGCATTAAATTGACAATAAATCATAAAGTAACACAATACATTCGATGAAACCATTCAGTCGTTCGTCTATTGTTATTTTGTTGTGGCACAATAGTAAATACAAACAATCACATGCGTTTTTTTCAAAACACAAAATAATGGTTTACGCAGTTTTTGCACAAACGTGACAAATTTTTTTTACAAACGGTCAGTATCATCCCACAAGTTTTGTGTAAGAACGTAAAGCATTAAGAGTACATGCAGAAGACACAAGTTGTTCTATCTCAATTATTAGCACAAAGAACCAGAATGGCATCAACTACATCAACCTCAAAACGCATCCTTAAATCATTTAGCACATATTTCAAGCTCGAAAAGACGCTGTCAACAAAAATTTGTGTCACTGGCAACTGCATTGCTATTCAAGCAATCTTGTCAAAGTTCTTGTCCGTGCCCGCTAACACTAACCTATTTGATAAAAGTCGCCAGGGACTGTACTACCTAGAATAAGACTGCAGTATTCGCGACGCACACTAAAAACCTTCCAACCTATGTGCAAATTGTGCATCTTAAGTTAACTGATGTGGGGAAATGTTTTTTTAATTTCAACTGATCGTCTTGCTGAACCACAACTTTTTTTAAGGACTAGTGATTGCCTTCCGACTTGACACTAACCTGGTCATTTTATCTTTTTTACGTTTTGAGAATCATTCTTTCAAATTTTATTCAAGTCTAAAACCCAATACTCGTGGAAAAAAATCTTATTCAGTTGACACATTTCTGTAAATGTGCAGTCTGCATATTGCAAAACCCCCAAAAATTTGAAATAAGTCACTCGCTCATGTCTATTGTGAATAGCTATCAACTATGCCAAGGATGGGCAAACTATGGCCCGCGAGATCATTTTATACGGCCAGCGAGCACTTACAGAAATACAAACCTTGCTCCTTAGACCTTTCTGTAAAGATGGCATGGGTCGCCAAGAGACCCGCTAACCATGCGATTGCCATCCCTGTTAATTTGTTAGTTGCTTCACGATACAAATTTCACCAAACAAAAAGCAGTAACTCGTCGTCGTCGTTTGGCAGGGCATCTCTTCCAAGACAGATGAAAAGGACCAAGGCCGAGGGTTTATCCTTTTACCACCCTGGCCACCAAACTGCTTGGGTCAGATGCTGACTGTAAGGGACTTCAGCCAGCATCTTGTTTCGTCATCCAAAACCATTAGACCAAACATACCTCGGGGTGCCCGATGTATGGGACACTGTGAGATAATGTGATCTGCGGTTTGTTTACTGGCACCACACTCACAATTCGCTAGAGGAGCGAGACCCCATTTGTACATGGACGAACAGAAATGTCCAACACCAGAACGCAGACGGTTGAGCTTGACCCAGGCTGCCCTGGGCAGACCCATACCCAAGGGTCTGGTGCCAGCCTTGGGAATGAAAGCGTGGAGTGATGATGCGTTGGCAGAGTACTCCATGTCCCATTTCGTGTTCGTCCACTGGGCTGTACGGACGTCCATCTCAGAAAGATTGTCTAGTAATTTCCGAGCAGCAGGTACAAATGAGCGTCTAGATTTCAATCTCTCCCTACATATGTCCTGTGACTCATGAAACTGGCCATGTAAAATGTGGTCAGGGTCCAGGGAGCTGTGGTTGGCTAGGGAGAGTGTCGCTCCTTGGCGGCGAAGCTCAGCTGGCTGGATGCCTGAAAGAACCGGAAGGTAGACCGATGGAGTGGGACGCAGGCATCCAATGACAATGCGCAAGGCGTCATTTATTACACTGTCGATAAGCCGTATGTGCACGCTGCGGCACCAGACTGGTGCGCAGTACTCGGCAGTCGAGTAGACCAGAGACAGGGCAGCTGTGCATAATGTCTTAGCGCTAGCACCCCAACCTGTTCCAGCAAGTCGCCTCAACAGTGAGACCCGAGCACATAACTTCTTGCGCAATGCTTCCAGGTGAGGACGATATGTGAGCAATCTGTCTAGTTTGACCCCAAGATAAGTGGGAACTGGACAGAAAGGTAAGGTCTTACCGATGTTACCGACCTTAAGCTCACACTCAGCCTCTCGATTGTGGAGGTGAAAGGCCGCCGTCACCGTTTTAGTGTGGCTAAGCTTCAATCGCCAGGTCTGGAGATATTCCAAGAGTGTAGTCATGTCCTGGCTTAGAGTCCTTTCCAACTCCTTCCATTCTCCAGATGTATGAAGTATCGCCAGGTCGTTGGCATAGGCAAACTTCTTGGAGGTTATGGAGGGGATATCATATGTATAGATGTTGAAAAGGAGGGGGGCCAGGACCGATCCCTGGGGGACGCCATTTCTCAGGCGTCGTAACCTGCTAGGATTGCTGTCGCCAGTTGTAAAGGTGAAGCTTCTGTTGCGGATCAGCTCCATAATCATACGAACCATGTGCTTGTCCGGCAGAAGCCGCAACAGCTTGCAGGTGAGGCCACGGTGCCAGACAGTGTCATAGGCAGCTGTCAGGTCGATAAAGACGGCACCGGCCTTCTTTTTCGCTTCGAATGCATTCTCAATGCTTTGCATGAGCAAAGTGACTTGATCCGCTGTGGACCTTCCGCGTCAAAAACCCGCCTGTTCCCGTGGGAGCAGAGGGTCAATAAGAGGTTCGACGCGAGCGTAGATAAGTCGCTCGAGAATCTTGTAGGGAACACAGAGCAAGAAGATCGGACAATAGCTCCTTGGGTCCTCTACCGGTTTCGAAGGCTTTGGGACCGCTACTACTAGCGCTCTTCTCCAGATCTTAGGAATTTTGAGGTGGTGCAGGCAGGAAGATAGGAAGCCACGTAGCCAAGATTTTAAGCCGGCTCCAGCATGGATTATTAGCTCAGGACAAATGGAATCAGGTCCACGAGCTTTGCCTGGTTTTCAATGTTGGAGGGCAGCAGCGAACTCTCGATGGGAAAAACTCCTGGAGACATTCGCAGGATGTAATGGATCAGCCCTCCAAAGGTCAGACACTTCCTGTAAAACGAGCCGAGATGAGCGTCGATTCACACCTTCGTATTTCCCGTTTTTAACCAGCTGAGAAGCAATAGCATCAGCTGAAACGGGACATCGACGAGGGGATTGTCGTGACCTACCAGTCAAGTTGTTTATAGTATTCCATGCCGGCCGGCTGGAGTGCGAAAAGTCAATGTTGCGGACCGTCTCTGACCAGCGATTTCTCCGCTTCCTGTCGAGCCTTGTGAGTAGGGCTGTGGCAGTCCTATCCGAATCAGGGCCCCCAGGTGACTGCAGGAAATGCTGATAGAGGTCTTCACACTCCGCATCCCAGCAAGGTATGTGGTTTGATCGTCGACCATGAGGGATGCATTTCTTCGCCGCAGTGCTTATTACCTTGCAAAAGCACTGGTAAACCTGATCGATGTTTTGAGATTCAGGTGGCGGTATACTCTTGGCCAGTTTGTTGGTTAGGTTAGAATAGTGGTCCCAGTTGGCCTTGCGGAAGTTCCATCGCTTTACAGGCTTGCTCGGTTTTGGATGAGCAAGTTTGGGTGGACTTATAAGCGAGGGTCGGTGTTGTGACCTTGGGAACTTTCCTAAGATACGTCTGTCAGGTAAGCGACTGTCCAAATCGACACTGGCAAATGCAAGATCTGGGTTGGTGTCTGTTTTCCAGCGGCCAGAGTGGAAGCTGGCGGCCTCCTTGGGGCTATATAGCAGGGTGAAGTTGTTGGCACTGGCCCAGCCAGCCAGGCATTCACCATCTGGATTGTTATTATTATAGCCCCAGTCAACATGGTGGCAGTTGAAGTCGCCAGCATAGAGGCAGGGATGGGGGAATGCTGGAAGATCAGATGCTTGCATCCGTGTTGGAGGGGGTTTGTAGACGTTGACTATTTTATAGTTATTAACATCCACGCACACCCACTCGATCTCCGATGTTGGTGGGGACTGGTCGATTAGGATCCACTTCAGACGCTCATGGACAAACGTAGCAAGACCATGCTTCCTGCTCAAGGAAAACCCATCTAGATGGTAGCTCGGAAGATCTAACCTTTCTACCGAGGTGAAATGGGTTTCCTGTAAGAGGATGACGAGTGCCTCACACTGTAACGCAAGATGATGCAACACGCTCATCTTGCTTGCAGTGAGGCCTTCCATGTTCAGTTGGAGAATGCTGGGCCTTTGGAACTTGTTGATGGTGCGCCGAAGATGCGCATCGCCCCGTCCTGAAAAGGACGTTTGCCGCTGCCCAGCTAGAACATCGTTAGGTGTCCCGCCGTTAAGGCAGATTCGGTTTCTGTCAGCCAGATTAAATAGCGTAGACAGAGTAACGCTCCGGGCTACGGGAAAGCATCTGCCATCCGGAGCAAGTAACAGTAACTAATTAGCAAAGAAAAAATTTCGTGAAATTTCACAAGAATTTTACAATCAAAAGACAATAAACTGATTAGCACTTGCAACTAGAGACTGTGAAGTGACCAAGACAGTCTTTGCGTCAAACAGCCACTGAGGATATAAAAATTAATACATAAAAAAAAAGAAAAAAGAACGCTTAAATATAAATGATGATGATGAAGTATCATTTCAGATGTAAATTTTGCAGCGTAACCAAGACCACATATTCTTTGCGAATTTTCATCAGCCGTATAAATAAATAATAATAGTAAATTGATTAATCGATCAATAGATAAAAAGATTGAACAATTAACTAGACATACAATAGAAAATTTTTGTATAGAATTTTAAATTTGGAGCATGACGACAATTTGATGCTAATAGGAATAGAGTTCAAAACATTGTTCATGATGTTCCTCGCATACTTGCTCGTTTGTATAACCAAACCATTAGCTTAGAAATGGAGATTGAAAAAATTGATCTTGTCTACTCACTCAAAATAGGAAAGGGGAGCTTAATTGCAACTTTCTTTTCAGATGCCAATGAGTCCCTATTTAAATTATGCTATGAGTCTGTACCATCACAAAAATACAAAAAATTTTGCTATTTACCGTAAAAACCCTTGTTCAAATGAAACGTGAAGACAACTTGGTATCAAACAAACTTATCGCATTGGATGCACGTCTTAATACGTCCACAAGAATGGTGGTATACGGTAATAACAGCAATTAATACACTGGTTAGTTACTGTTTACTTCAAGTATGTCAGTGCCAAATTTCTTTTTTATTTCTTCTTTGAATTGCTCTAATAGTTTGTTGCTTTCTACTGATTTTGCACATATAAGGTAATGGCAGTGCAAAACCAACCAGCATCGTTACTACGCTAATTCATCAACAGCTTTATCAAAGTCTTCCACGTTGCAGTTCAGTACGTTTTCAAGTTCTAGGCATACACAGCTGTTTCTAAGCGGTGGTGCTTTTACATCAAACAAAAAACTTCATTAGATTTTGAACGGTAAACAAGTGTCTTGAGCAAAGCAAACTTGGTGGTACATGACTTTTCTTTTGGTGTCAGATGTCACATCGTTGTTAAGAAATAAAACAATGTACATCTTCTGCTTGGAAAATGATTATCCGATTATCATGATTAAAGAAACAGTAAGTTTGTTGATCATGACTAAGTTTCTTTCAACGAAAGCACCTGTTTCAAGAGATCCATCTGCATTTCATTTCATACTCTAACAATTTTCGAAATGATTTTAGAAGTTTCGTAATGCTTTCTAAATCCGTCTTTTGATTGAAGTTCTGCCAGATCAACTAGTTTAGTTTTCATATAAGATTTGCTGCGGCACGGCCGACTGCTTTGCTTCAGGGATCTTAACTTGTACTTAATTGTGCCAACATTTCTTTCAGTATCCAAGTTGCATATTGGCGCCAAATCCACAACAGAATCCGAAAAATCGAGCTGATGAATATCTTCATCATTTCCAAACAGAAGTTTGAGGGAAAGCGAGATGGCAATCTTAAGAGAAACGGAAAGAGCCATGGTGAGATCAATGTGTGGACTGTGGAATAAAATTAGTGGATGGAAAGAATGATGAGAAGTTGAAGGAAATGCTGGGTTTGAAGGAAACATTTGATAAAATGGCAAAGGTGAATGGAGTATTGTGATATGAACATGTGATTAGGAGAGATGATGATAACGTTCTAAAGAAGGCATTGATGCTTGAAGTGAATGGGCAGCGAAATCGAGAAAGGCAAAAGCAGATATGGCGGAGGCAAGTTGAAGAGAATGTAAATAAAATTGGGTTGGAGGTGGACGAGGCTGCAAATCTCACAAGATGTAAAGAGGGAGAGAGCAATTGCTGAGGGAATGAGGTGCATCCAACCACCCTTGATCCAGACCAACCACACCGGATTGAAACTGGATGATGATGATAATGCCCCTTTTGTTTAACAAAGCCATCTACCATTCGGTGAAAAGCTGCTTGCAAGATTGGAACAACTCTGGTGGTGCAGTTGAACGAATGCCTGAACTTCCACAAGAACTTCCTCAGACAGAGAATTGCATTGACCAAATCTATCATTGCTGATGTAGCTGAATGCAGCTAGAATAAAATCTAGCAAATTCATTGGGTTGCAGTCGAGTAAATTGTCATAAAGCACATGTATAGTCGGAGGCTACTCCTATTATCCAATCGGTGGGGATGTGTCGAACAGCAAATTTTGCCAGTTAGCCAGATACCGAATATCCAGTAAATCTAACTTACCGGATATTCGGTGCATCACTATCCCTAAGCCAAAGTTAATATTTTGATGTTTTTTGTTCACAAATCCACGCCATCATTTTGCTCGACTAGCGAGCCATGAAACTTTTGCATGAGGTTATGTGACGCACAGGAAACTTCTAAAGACGTTGCGTCATTAAAAATGGACTTCATTACTTTAAGTTGGCCAAATCAGCAACACAGTTAAGCGGCAGGAGCTCAGTTGCTTTAATGACCATCCTATTGATCACTTTTGATTCAACTCCGATCCACAACACTACGTTTGTGTAGCAAAACATTTTCAAAGCTAGGCTTTATTTTTGAGTAAGAAGAATTATGATAAAAATGTGGATTTTGGTGAAGAGTGTGCTGAAAATCAGACACCAAGTCAGTCGGCAACCATAGGCATCTAATCGGCACAAGCAGGAACAGTGAGGTCTAATACCGAAGGGGGGAACATACAGTATGTGCAGCTTCTGGGGAGTTTCCATTATTACATCAAAAGTTGAATGCAGCAATCGAGTTAACAATTACCACACATTGTGTTGATTTTTGCGGTTTTGCACTAGTGAGCAATTTGTGATACCCATCGAAAGCAAACTTCAAATCAAATCGTCATTATACTCACGGTATTACGCCGAAGCACGTAACAAGTGGCGGAGCCCATCTCAGCGCATGTGCAACACAATTTCGAACTCAAAAAAAAACAAAAAAAAACGTCGCAACGGTGGCAAGCCTCCCACAACAATAGCGATGTCTTTAACCACTTTGCTAAGCGGTCCGTAGAATGCAAGTTTCAATTTTCATATGTTTTGCAGCTTTGCGCTATCATCAAAGCTACTAAAAAACGTAAGGGGTATAGTTTATAAATACCATAAAATTACTGCAAAAAAATTGATCCTGCGGTAAATCTGCGATGATAGGTAAATCACGTCAAACTTTTAACACAAACAGCCAATTGATGAACTGAGGACATTGAATAAAAGACATCAACTTGCTTAACGTTGCAAAACCGCACAACATTAAAAAGCAGAAACTCATCCATTACTATGCCACTGGTACCTTGAAACGTCGTTTTTTGAACGTAGAAAACTAAGTTTCTACACAAATTTTCTCCCCCTGGCATTTGCCTTCGAGAAAAAATTGGCACCTATGTTGGCTGCTCATTGTGTTTGTTTTTTGTTTTTATTTCAAGCAAAAGACGAACGTGCAAGTTATAGGACAGAAGACAGGCTTTCAAAACGTATATTTCGACTATAACCAAAGTCTCGTCAGCCTTGCTACGCACAGCCAATCCAGGCTAAACTCATTCCAGACTGTAAAGACTCTTTTTTGCATTACTTTACCTGGACATCTCGACTTCACCTCTTTTCTAGATTGTGCCCTATTTTTGGCAGGCGATTGGCCCCAAATAACGATACCCGATGAAAGAACCTATAACCACTAACCCACAACTAAGTTCCCGGTAGCCTAACTAGTCCACATAACTAGAAGCCCCCATGGCAACCCACTCATTTGCAGCTGCAGACGCGTTTCGACCTTATTATGGTCTCATCAGTGCAGCATAGCAACCTCCCACCTTCCTGAAAAAAAAAAAAAAAAAATTCCAACCTTCAAAAGAACTACACACTCCAAATCTAAGCCTCTACTCGTTCTGCTCAAGGTAGAACATTTGAAATAAAACCTTCAAGAAAATAATACAGGCTGGATTATGATGTCACAGATTCCCTACTTTTTGCGGAGAGTCCAAACAAAATTAAAGTTTTCAAACATGCACCAAATTTTTTCACATAGATCGAAAAGGTAAATTTTATTTTCCACCAAGCAGTAATCAAAAAATGTCTCATCCAAGGACGCAACAATGAGACTAGTGTTGGAGTTAAAACTCTTGTGGTTCCAGAACAAGTCACATAACCTGAAGTCCTCTGGTCCACCAAGACTCACTTCACTATAGCTTGTTTAATGTTTATAATAACAATACGTTACCATTTGAATTGTATGCTACTAACGTAATTGTAAGTTATATGTGGCCTTTTTAAGCTTGTACACTGCAATCCTTCAATAATGCTTAAATCATTTTTAAATAGCATTTTCAAACATTCAAAAATGAATCATTTCAGACTTGACCCAGAAATTTCAGTGTAGATTTAACCAAGGGTTTTTAAGTTGCAAATACCTCAGACTGTTTTAGAAGTGTCAGTTATAGCTTGTAGCATACTTTTTTGAAGGGGACTCACTTAAAACTAATTTTTCAGCCCCCCCCTAACCCACTCAAAAACATGGTGATACCCAGCAGCCGACTTATCTCAAAAAATGGTAGAAAAACTGGAGAACTGTGTAAATCAATTAAGATGGAAAGTATTTCATTCAACGAATAAAAACCAGGAGGGCAATAACAACAATAGCTTCGAAAGTTTTGGGTTCAAAATAAAAAATGCAGCACCGTGACTCAAATACCTTTGATAACATTGAATTTCAAAGCATCTTACGCAAGAATAACAAATTCCAACAAAAGATGAAAAATGATGAAATTCAAGCAGTTGCATCGTTTCACCATTTTTATCCCATGAATGTGAAGAGAAAGTTGTACAATAACTAACTGCCATGGTCGTGGGGCAAGCACTGTTGCACAAAAAATGTTCATAGGCAATCAAATGCAGTAAATAGGGATGGCCATTTCATAACTTTAAACCTAAGGATCTTGCTCCGTTCGGAAACGATTCCATTTTTAGGATACGATTCTGACGTTGTGCAATAAAACTTTCTACAAGTAGAATCTTCAAACGACTTGACAATCACGTTTTTTTTTAAGTTTTCGACTTACGTTTTTGCTTTTTAACCCCCATCTCTTAACTGTTTGAAAGCTTATTTTGATTTGAATGTAAGTTTCAATAAATGTTTGTTTGCCTTTTCAGACATTACTAACTTTTCATTATGTACAACTAATTGTTATGAATGAGCTGGTGAAACTGTCAATAAAAAAAAAATTTAACTTCAGAACTAGTTCATGCATTTGAAATTCTGGAATCGAAAAAAGATCGAAATTTATAGTAGAATACCGTAGTATTCTGAAATAGCCATCTCTAATACAACTCACCCTTTCAAATTTATCGTCGAGTAGTGTAAGTTGATTATTGCGACGAATCACAGATGATGTAAGTGAATAATTGGTAAACTGTGATTTTGTTTCTTCATAATCATCAACAAATTCCGTTGTCATGTCGGAATCTGACAGTTCATCACTAAGCATATTTGTCTCCTCTGCAGATTGGGAAGCATGAACCACAAAGTCATCTTCAAGTTGATTGTCTGGATTTTCAAAATCAAAATCATCATCAATCCCAGCCACAATATCAGGATCCCATGATGGCTGTGGACCAACAGGAGGAATAGCACGATAGAGTAATCCAACTGGTTCTTCTACAGTGGAACCGAACACACTGGAGGGCAGTTTTAACACAGACCGATTATCCTTCCAAACTTCTGACATACCATCATCACCTTCTTCAATTTCAACCATAGCTAAACAAACATTCATTCAATTTTTTGCATACGACAACAGACCAGCGTTTCCCAAACCATGGGTTGCAACCCAAATGTGTGTCGCCATGGCTTTATAAATGGGTCGCTGACACAAGCAGAGGGCTCAAGTATATTGCTCATATTTGATCTTTGGATGGGCATAATTTTCTAACTTTTGTGTTCTTGAAAATTTGACAATAAGAAAGTGTCTTCACGTCACCTGACGTCAGTATAGTTATTTGTGACCAGTCTATTATGTCATGATAATTGTTGTGCTTTATTGTCTACTTTGTCTTGGCTCGTGTCGAAATTCGTTGAATAACCAAGGGAGGGTGATGTGAAAAATTATTATTTGAGTAAAATGCCAAAAAATGAAGCAAACTCCACATTCTTTGTAAAATTTTTGAAATTAGTAAGATACAGTACTGCAATAAAGTCAAGACTTGATTTGAAGTGTGACTACAATGACGTCATTACGGTCTTGTTTCCTGTCCTATTGCATGTACAAACTTGTTCTATTTACAAAATGATTGCCATTCTAAAGCAAATCAACAAGTCACGTTTTAAAAACTTGTTGCAGTAAAAAGTTCTGTTTTCTTATGAAGCCAATTTGTGTACCGGTGTTTGTTTTTTTTTTGTATTTATATGTATGTTCATCGCTCAATTTGGTACGGTCGCAACTATTCTTGCAGATGGTGTTTTTAAACGAATTTGGGTACCTAAGGAAAGGATTGAGAAACACTGTAATAGACCAGGGATGTCCAACCTAAGGCCCACGGGCCGCATTGTGGCCCGTTTAATGTTTGGATGCGGCCCACTATGGACTCAGTGAAAAAAATTTTTTAGCAAACCAAAATACATAGCATTTAATAAATAAAATAATTAACATAAACAATTACAAGTCATTGGTTAGCCTATAATAACTTTTTCACATTAATAGCCAGCTCATAATTGGAAATGCTTTCTATGATGGTGATCAAATTTGCTACAGCTAGAAACCCTGCATTTTTTTCGATTTGAAGCACTGTTTGGGCCTGAACTACTTTGAAAAATCTTTTGATAGCTGTTGCAACTGTATGGTGTGTCGTATAGTATCGTTTATAGAAAACATTAAACAAATTTGTAGAAATCCTAATTACAAGACATGTTATCGTCTTGAAAATTTTTTAATTTCTTTTAAAACGCATCGTTTGCTCATAAAAATTATTTTAATGTTTTAAGACGTGGCTATAGTAATCGTCATGCCTTTGAGTGAAGGCCATCTTGCTAAAACTGAATTAACATTTTTGAAATAGTTATTAGCAGTGGTATGCATTGATGCAGCTAACTTGACGGTGCCAATTGACGTGTTTAACTTTGAGTCTTAGGGACAGACCAAAAAGTGGGCCCACTCGATCCGGAAAAGGTTATCATACATTTTTGGAAAGCTCTTTATCTGAAGTTTACGATTTTGTATGACAACAAGCGATTCATGGTAGCTATGACGACAAAATGACGTCATTACGAATCCGAAAAAGCATTTTCATTGCATTGGTCTGGTGAGAAAGTGTTCATATCTCTGACATCGTTCGACTTGTTGAATGGAATTAGAGTCAATCGAAAAAGCAAGACCAGGAGTACATTTAGTTTGTAAATGACGTCACAAATTAATGACGTCATATTGCACGAGGTGATCAAATTTTTAGTTAGCACAATTTTTGCAGTGTAGGTGCATATCGTTTAATACAACTTTTTGTTTGACGATGGTGCAAACTTTAAAATTGACTGTTTTATAAATCTGTGCAGTTGTAGTAATAGGTGAAATTTTGGTTGGTTTTAAAAAACAGCTTCGTGTAAAAAAAGAGTTTGATTGCTGGACGCCAGAGAACTCCATGGCATTATGAAGTCATTTTATGCCAGTTTGATCAGCGCATTGTTGCAAATTATGGTTACAATCTTTCACTAGAAAAGCTCTTGCTGCCCATATTTACATCACTTGCCATTGGGGGGGTTGCGGTGTGAAAATTCCTCACGTGATTCTTGAATTTAGTGACGTCACAATGTACAATCAGACTTTTTTGTTTTATGTTTTTTTTGCTTTGAAATATTCTGATTCGTCTACGTTTCATCATTTTGCTGGCTAGTAAA
The DNA here is from genome assembly GCA_964006365.1 of Trididemnum miniatum. Lineage (NCBI taxonomy): Eukaryota > Metazoa > Chordata > Ascidiacea > Aplousobranchia > Didemnidae > Trididemnum > Trididemnum miniatum. Next base: position 23,849,949 of record OZ023243.1, read on the forward strand.
GCATCATTGTCGGTTAGCAGAAATTGTAGGTTAAATGCTTAATAAAATGTTTTGTATGAGTTTTATTCAAACCATTCCGCAAAACTACTGTCGTAAAAAGTAATTGACTGCTTTTTAGTGCTAATCCTTTATGAACACTGTTTTCCTCTTCATGCATATGTGCCTGCATTTTTTACGAGCTCTAAACAAATAGTGTACAAAAATTCAATTTATTTAAAAAGCAGTAGGCCATTTGTTAATCAGTTGAGTGTGAAAAGAATAACTTAGATACCTATATGCACAATACTGATGCTATTCGTCGCAAGCACTTCCACTGCTTAAATACACGCGGACATGCTATCAGTAAATGTGTGTGAATCATGTGAATACCAAGATTCGATAATAGATACGCAGCTTGATTTTTGGAAAACTTGCTGTTACTCATCAAATTCTTCATCCACTTCAACATTTGAATAACCCAGAATCATTTGAAGGTCGTCTTGTTGCTTTAAGTTATCGCATGTTTGCAAATTACACCCTGTAAATGCATACAGTATCACACCATGTAAATGCATGCAAACCAATCAAACTGTTGCTAACACTATCACCAAGTGAGTTTGCTAAATTATTGATGCAGGCGTAATAAGTGCGATTTTGCGTGCCCCGTTTTTGAAACACAGGACATAAAATTTGCTTTTGAAAAGCAAGGCATAATACCATCACATCAGTGTTCTCGGACACAGAGATAATGGCCTTGGTCTCCATGCTCGCTGCATGCGCAGCATGTAAGAGAAGCCGAGTGATTCTTCTTCTTAGTAAGGGAAAAATACCAAAACCTGTTCATATTTATATTCATTAAGTTTGAAGCACGTTGTGTTGCAAGTGTCAAAAAAGCATTATATCGCTTAGCATCCTTCGATATTCAGGCTGTTTCCATTGCTCGGCAAAAAAACTTACTCAAGCTGGTTTTGTTAGAACTACTCAAAAATTTTTTCCGTTGCTGAACACGTTGCCTTGCATAAAGGTATTTATGAGCAACAGTTGAAGTTTTACCCCGGTGAACTCTTTTAACGTTCTTAATAGAATTAAGGCGAAAAAAGTCAAATACAATGTCAATCCTTGTGCTTTGTGAACCTTCTTGAATTGCTTGCAATAAAAGTTGTTTTGCCCATTGTGATAACGTTTTGTTGGAACCATTGATTTTCTGAACCACGATCATTCCATCTAATATGGTTATAGAAGGAGATGGGATTGTTTTCGCAGGAAAGATTCTTTTTTCCATTTGTTTAGCCAAAGCCAGCTTTTTTTTTTCAGAGGACCCATCACAATTAGCAAAAGACCACGGTAATGGCTTTAATGGATGAGCAAGAACTTCTTTCATGTTAATTTTTTTGCTTTCGACCACAAGTATCATTTGACTAAATAGATTCTTATCTGCTCTAAGAATAATATCTTGGCCCTCAATTTTTCACTTTGAAGATACTCTTATAGGTGCGATAAAGTTTTAAGCTTTGCTTTTTTAGTTTGTCATGAAATGGTACAGGCGACGAGTGCTCAGCAAGCTGGGAGTGATAAGCATCTTCTCATATCGATCAGGATTCCAATAGATGCATAGATACCTGTGGAGGTGCTTTGACTCCAGTGGAGATACAAACTAAATCGACTTCACCAGGGATGAGAGGGTTCAGCCAATCGTTTTCCATAATTTCCACTACAGACTGTATGTCTGTCTCATCTTTTCTGATGCGTGATTGTTGCAGATCTAGATGAGATAATTTGGATTGATATTGACCAACAAAACTTCTGAGCTGGTTTAGAAAAGCACTCCTGCACTCAGATGTAAAATAAAATTTGGCCACGGCTACTGGTCTTAGGCTAAACCCTTTGGTCCTACCGGCCGTTTGAGTGTCTTTGTGAACTGCTCCTTCTATGACTTGGTCTTAAATCGAAATTTTTCCAAACGGATTTGAAGAGCTTATCTACACAGAAAATTTGCCCTTTTCTTGAAATTGTTTGTAGACCTCTGGATGTTTTCGAAGTAGTTGAGACATTTCTAAGTAATAGTATGGCAGATAAAGAGCGTAGTTAAACCGATTAGAAGCAAAGCACTAAGGAATCATGGCTCGAAAGCTTGCTGAGTAGATTCCAATCTCCTTCTCTAAAAGATCGAATGAGCCCCAACAGAATTTCAACCATGTCTAAGTAGGACATCCAGAAACTTGAAAGTTTGCCATTGTCATTTTGAAGAAACTGTCGAAATGCCTCAAATTTATCCAAAACGATTTTTAAAGAGGTATTTTTTAAAACGTTTTCCAGAGAAACTTGAGGTGGGTTTTAGAACAATGTATCCTCCACTGCAGTCATGGTGTCTTAAAGTTGAACGTAAACTTCGGGAGTAGCAACCTCTAATCATATTACAAAACCTTTCCATGCTAAATGCATACGTCTTTTGTAAATGAGCTTGGAGTGCGAACTGCTCAGTTGTACTTTCGTCCCTACATAATGCTTAAACAAAATCCTTATGTAACAATACCTGCTTCGATGGACAAATCTTGTAAGCTCGCATTTTTAAAACGTTTTCCGATTACAGCCAATAACGAGCAGATAGTATGAAATACTCCAAACCTTTCCAAGAAGCATTTTGTGAAATGGAAAAAACGTGGATTGTTATTGCAGAGCAACTAAAAGCTTTTGAGAAGTTTACATGCAGCAAGTATGTCGCAAATATCAACACCACCGATGTAAATGAGCTCCGTTTTCAACTCTATTGTGTAAAAAAAGCCATATTGAATCAAGTCACCTTTTACCACGTAATACAGACTGTCTCACTATGCATGTGATGCAAGCAAACTATCAAGTAGGAATATGGCAACGCTCTCAGCAATCTTGTCCTCTCATTCCCAATCCCTCTGACCATTGGTGGGCAATGGAAGATGGCAAGCTAGTTGTTCATTCAGAAACTTGAAAGCTTCCAAATTGTTCTTGCCTTGCCCATTGGTTTGCTGTGTATCAAAATGTGCAGTTTGCAAACATGCAATAACCTCAAGCAACAAGACGACCTTCAAATGATTCTGGGTGATTCAGATGATGAAATGCACAAAGAATTTGATGAGTAACAACAAGTTTCCAAAACTCAAGCTGCGTTTCTATTATCGAATCTTGGTATTCACGTAATTTACACACATTTACTGATAGCATGTCCGCGTATATTTAGGAAGTGGAAGTGCTTGCGACAGTTATGTATTTTTGTATTTAGTTGCATATTTATCCTCCCATCACGAGAAAGCGATCAATGCGCTATACGAGCTCGCTTAGGAGTTGCCAGCCATTTGTCTGTCTTACCAAGATGGGGGAATCCCACTTAGTGTCTTTCCCAACGGCACAACAAATAAAGTTATTGGCTTGTTCTTCACACTGTCCCTTTAATGATGAGCGTTAAGCAAGGAAGCTGTGAATACCACTTTTAAAGTTATTGGTTTGACCCGACTTGTAATCAAACCCAAGTCTACACCTCCTGAGGCAAACTCTCTTAGCACTCGGCCATCTGAGCTGTTACCACTTGGCCATCTGCTCCTGAGGCGGACACTCTTACCACTAGGCCATCTGAAATAACATCAGTATACTGGTGTTGTTAAACAGTATACTGGTGTTAACCCAGATGACCGAGTGGTAAGAGTGTCCGCCACAGGAGCAGATGGCCGAGTAGTAACAGCTCAGATTGCCAAGTGGTAAGAGAGTCCGCCTCGGTAGGTGTAGTATTGTGCATATAGGTATCTAAGTTATTCTTTTCATACTTAACTGATTGATAAATAGCCTACTGCTTTTTAAATAAATTGGCCATCTGCTCCTGCTCTTACCACTTATATCTAAGTTATTCTTTTCATAGTCAACTGATTGATAAATAGCCTACTGCTTCTTAAATAAATTGGCTATCTGCTCCTGCTCTTACTGGTGTTGTTAACCATTATAATGGTGTTAACCCAGATGACAGAGTGGTAAGAGTGTCTGCCACAGGAGCAGATGGCCGAGTGGTAACAGCTCAGATGGCCAAGTGGTAAGAGAGTCTGCCTTGGGAGGTGTAGCATTGTGCATATTGGTATCTAAGTTATTCTTTTCATACTCAACTGATTAACAAATGGCCTACTGCTTTTTAAATAAATTGAATTTTTGTACACTATTTGTTTAGAGCTCGTAAAAAATGCAGGCACATACGCATGAAGAGGAAAACAGTGTTCATAAAGGATTAGCACTAAAAAGCAGTCAATTACTTTTTACGACAGTATTTTTGCGGAATGGTTTGAATAAAACTCATACAAAACATTTTATTAAGCATTTAACCTACAATTTCTGCTAACCGACAATGATGCTTTACTAGCCAGCAAAATGATGAAACGTAGACGAATCAGAATATTTCAAAGCAAAAAAAACATAAAACAAAAAAGTCTGATTGCACATTGTGACGTCACTAAATTCAAGAATCACGTAAGGAATTTTCACACCGCAACCCCCCCAATGGCAAGTGATGTAAATATGGGCAGCAAGAGCTTTTCTAGTGAAAGATTGTAACCATAATTTGCAACAATGCGCTGATCAAACTGGCATAAAATGACTTCATAATGCCATGGAGTTCTCTGGCGTCCAGCAATCAAACTCTTTTTTTACACGAAGCTGTTTTTTAAAACCAACCAAAATTTCACCGTTTACCACAATAGCACAGATTTATAAAACAGTCAATTTTAAAGTTTGCACAATCATTGAAAAAAAAGTTGTATTAAACGATATGCACCTACACTGCAAAAATTGTGCTAACTAAAAATTTGATCACCTCGCGCAATATGACGTCATTTATAAACTAAATGTACTCCTGGTCTTGCTTTTTCGATTGACTCTAATTCCATTCAAAAAGTCGAACGATGCCAGAGATATAAACACTTCTTTCATACCAGACCAATGTAACAAAAATGCTTTTTCGGCTTCGTAATGACGTCATTTTGTCGTCATAGCTACCATGAATCGCTTGTTATCATTACAAAATCGTAAACTTCAGATAAAGAGCTTTCCAAAAATGTATGATAACCTTTTCCGGATTGAGTGGGCCCATCTTCTCAATTTTAGCCTTTTCTTCCACAGACTATTTTCATTGACGCTAGCCGATGCACTGTCAATTTTCAAAAAGTCGAAGCTGGGCATTAGACCGTCAAGCTTCAATTTTTGGATTACGATCATAGAATCACGCAGGGCGGCTTCTGTGCCATGCCCTCTCCCCCTTGGCTCTGGCGTTCAAGAAATTTGTAATAAGCCACTAAAATCCAACTTTTAGTTTACAATTACTGGTCTAGTCAAACTTCTGCTCTCAGACATCGAGCATCGGCTACTGATGTATTTTTGTATTCCGTATTGTCTAGAGCAGTGGTTCTCAACCAGTGGGCCATGGACACATTTTGTGGTGGGCCACAGAACTTTTGAAGAAATTGCTAGATTTATTGAAAAATTCTGTTTCCTTTGTGTCACTATATAGTTAATTTTACACTTTTGTGTTTGTTTAGTAGTTTTAACAGTAGTAACAATGAATGACGCTGCTGTTTCTTTGTTAGAGTGGTAATTTTTTCTCCAATTATTCAATTAATAGTGTGTAGTTTCGTGGAAAGATTATGAAACCAATCTAGGTGATTGTCGCAATATAGGATATATTTCTCGTGTTTGTGGCATGATGCAATCAATGCCTCCTATTGCTTCATATATGGATTTTGATTTTAAGCTACTACAACAGTGTGCAAGCCACTTGGATCTCTAAGGTGGAATTTGCTAGTTGAAGGGATGAACAGGGGCGGATCCAAGGGAAAATGTGGGGGATGCATCCTCCCACCAGCCATTTTCAACAGTGCTTTGGATGAATAAAAAAAATTTTGTCATAATTTTGAACCTCTTCATAACAACTATATGCCTCAGTCGCCTTAAGCACGCATAATCAAAACCATGCAAACAAAATGCATTATATTTGGTAAAGCAATGAAAATCAAAACTCTAATTTTCATTGCTTTACCAAATATGATGCATTTTGTTCACATCTATAAACAAAATTTGCCTGAAAAATTATTCAAAAAGCAGTAAAATGGCCATTACAGCATGCAAATTTTCAAACATTTTCTGAGGGAGCGAGCCCCCGGACCCCTAGAGTCGTTTTTGTTACTTAAGTTGTTTGATATTAACTTTGCCGGAAAAACTAAGCTTGAAAAAGTGACAAAATTCAATGCCTCCTCCCTAGAAAAGTTTCCTAATACGCCCCTGACATGAAATATTTTAAAAAGGCTTATTTACACCCGTTTCCAGGTCTTAACATCTTTGTACTTGGTAAACATTCAACCTAGTTCAAATTGCATTCTCCCACCAAAATTTTCTGGATCCGCTCCTGGGGATGAAAACTCGTTTAGGAAGGATAAAAAGTTAATGGGCCACAGAACTTTTGCACAACAAAAAATGGGCCATGAAAGAAAAAAGGTGAGTCATTCCATTATAATTCCACAAATTTAGATGTAAAATAACACCACCACCTCTTCAATTCTTTTCATTTTTTGATATATTGTAGTATTTTGCTTATAAATGTCATATCAGTTGGAATTTTTTATCTTTTTTCGTTTTCGAGATATCGCGATTTGAAATTTTACATTTTTACCACTAGTGGCGCTAAAGTGAAACACAAATTTTAACTTCTCGTCTAATCCTTAATCAATTTTTTCAAGCAAGGTGTCGATTTATGTGTTTTCAGGGCCAAGGAATCCAAAAATTCAATTATATTTTGCAAAAAACAAACCTACAATGGGTTATTGAAAAAAAACATGGTTCGAGTTCCGAACCCCCCCAATTGTACATGATTCAACGTTTTTGATTCTGATTTTCAAAAATGGGTCGACTATTGATCTAACTTACTTGGAGTAAAGTATCTTTTCTGGAACTTTTTTATTTAGACTACTATTTACAATTTAGCAAAAGTCCACAACAAAAACTGGGCCTTCAATGTCATAGCCAAAAAGCAATGGGATTTAAGCAGAGCTTAATGCGTCACTAGTTGCAAAATTATTATGGTTTATGAAATGTTTGGACAACTACTGTAGTAGATTGTAGGACAACTGTAATAGGCTATATTTGCATATTCTTAATGTTTTATTGACATGTTCAGACATGTCACACTGACATAGTTAAAAATAAAGCTAAAAGCTATAGTAAATTTTTGTTTTCATAAATAATTTATTTAATGCCGCATTGGTTTAATTGTACAGTATGTATATCTGCAACGTATTACAGTCTGCATGCTAGGCTACTAGTCAAGCAAGGCAATTAGGCACAAATCTTGATGAGTACTTCAATGCCTTTATCAGAGATCAGGTTTTACATTCTTGATTTTAAAAATTACTATATATACAGTAGGCCTACTGTACATATAATAAATAGTAACTTATTACAGTTAATAATGTTTTTTTTAATTTTAGGTCAATGTTAGCATTATTAGATATATACTGTAGCTGAACAAAAATGACTGATTTTGAAATTGATAAATGTCTTATTGGAATTGCATCTACAGACAAAGATTGTCATAAAACATGGTACCGAAAGAACAAAGGTTTTCGGATGTTAGGGGATTTAACACCCCAAGAACAAGAGCTATTATTTTGGAGAGCAGGACTGAGAAGTAAGATTCAGCAAAGGTCAGTAGAAATTTCTGATGCCAACAAAGTTTGCTTTCATCATTTTTGCAATTATCTTACATGCTTTGACACGAAACAAAAAAATTGCAATAAGCCATTTGGGGTACATAACTCCAAGAAAAAAGAAAACAACGTCACGGTCAATATTCTGTTACTATCAGTTTGGCACAACAATTGAGCGATTTTTTCGAGTTGATTCCTGGTCAAAAACTATGCAAACAGTGTTGGGACCACACAAAAACATATGTCAATAAAGAAACCTCAGATGAACTGGAAATATCTTCGGAGTCATCATGCAATGAGGCTGAAGAAATTGCATCATCTAATCTGGATAATTCATTAACTGCTTGTGGTGTTTCTCCTTTTAAAACACAAGGAAAAACGAAACGTCAAAAAATATTACATGCTACCAAAAAGATTCAAAAGGTTACCAAAAAATTAGAAACTCATTTTTCTTCCAAAGGAATTGAAGTGTTAACGTCTGGGGATGCGGCCAATAATAGTGACATACAAAAAAGCAAAGATTTTGATATCCTTATGCATAAACTGAAAGAAAAATTTGTTGGAAGTACTTCAAATGATAGCCAAATCCAAATTTTAACTCTTGTTCCTAATTCTTGGACAATTGAAGCAACAATGGATTTTTTTGGAGCAACTAATTATCAAGTTAGAAGAGCTATTACCCTTGAAAAAGAAGATGGAATCTTGGCCAAACCTAAGAGAAATGATCGTGTTGGAATTCCGCAAGAAACGATTGATCTGGTGGAGTCTTTTTACCAAAATGATGAATACTCCCGTGAAATGCCAGGTGCAAAGCAATTTGTGAGTATTGGGTACAAAATTTATAAACAAAAACGACTAATGCTATGCAATTTATCCGAACTGTATGCTGCATTCCAAGAAAAATACCCAGATTTAAAAATTGGACTTTCCAAATTTTGCTCCTTGCGTCCAAAATGGTGTAAGATTATAGGCTCTTCTGGAAGTCATACCGTTTGTGTGTGTTCAATACACCAAAACACTATTTTGGCCTGCCAAGCTTTAAATTTGGATTATAAGTTGTTAATAAGCAAAGTGGTTTGCAATCCTGACAGTAAAATATGCATGGTCCATAGATGTCCCAATTGCCCAGGAAAAGATGCGCTTCATCAGTATTTGCAGGAAGTTCCTAGCAGTGACCAGATTACATTTCAACAATGGGTGTCCACTGATAGAACTACAATGGTAACTATGATGATGGAGCCTTTTGAATTTCAAGAATTTCTTGCTAACAAGATTGACCTCCTTACAGCTCATTCTTACATTTCCAAGTGCCAGGCAAGATATTTGACTCATCTTAAGGATAACCTTTCCACAACTCCCAGCACCTGCATAGTGCTCGCCGATTTTGCGGAGAACTACTCGATGATAATTCAGGATGCCATTCAGGGTTGGCACTGGACAAAACAGCAGTGCACCATTCATCCAATTGTGCTGTACTACTGCAACGATCAAAAAGAACTTTGTGTAAAATCTTTTACATTTTTTTCTGATGACTTGGATCACGATACTGGTTTCGTTTATCAATTGCAAAAGCTTTTGTGCGAATATCTACAACAAAATTTGCCCTTTATTTCTCACATTCAGTATTTTTCCGATGGATGTGCTTCTCAATATAAAAATTACAAGAATTTGCTTAATTTAACCTATCATCGACATGACTTTGGTTTGGATGCAATGTGGAATTTCTTTGCCACTAGCCACGGCAAATCTCCATGTGACGGGTTGGGTGGTACCATCAAAAGAAAACTTGCAACTGAGAGTTTATGCAGAACAACAGAAAATTCAATCATTACCGCAAAGAGTGCATTTGAATACTGCAAAAGCTCCATGCCATCAATTCAGTTTTTCTTCATCAAAAAAGATTCTCTGCCTGCTGTACGAACTACTTTACAAGAGCGATATGCTGGTTCTTCTACTTTACCAGAAACCAGAAGTTTCCATGCATTTATCCCTCATGATATAGGTGTTCTGTCATACAAACGCACTGCAGAAGATGTAAGCGTATGTGGTAACCACAATTTTTTGAAACACATGGCAAGCAATTTGTCTCCAAAAGCTCAAGATTATACAGCAGTTTTGTATGATGACCACTGGTGGATTGGTCTGGTGGAGGAAGTCCAAATGGAAAATTCAGAGGCAAAAGTTAAATTCATGACTCCCCATGGACCCAGAAAAGTATTCAGTTGGCCTGTAAAAGATGATGTTTGCTGGGTTCCATTTTCAAGTATATTGAGAATCGTAAATTCGCTTGCACCAACATCTCAATCTGGACGAAATTATCGATTAACTGACTCTGACTTTGAAGCAATTTGCAGGAGCACTGGTGCATAACAATCCTCCTCTTATAGAAACCTGCAGTCATCATCATTGCAAGACAAATGTTTTATTAAGACTTTTCAACCACACCACCGTAATTCAATTTTTATCACCAACTCTGCATTGCTTTTTGGCTATGACATTGAAGGCCCAGTTTTTGTTGTGGACTTTTGCTAAATTGTAAATACTGTAGTAGTCTAAATAAAAAAGTTCCAGAAAAGATACTTTACTCCAAGTAAGTTAGATCAATAGTCGACCCATTTTTGAAAATCAGAATCAAAAACGTTGAATCATGTACAATTGGGGGGGTTCGGAACTCGAACCATGTTTTTCTTCAATAACCCATTGTAGGTTTGTTTTTTGCAAAATATAATTGAATTTTTGGATTCCTTGGCCCTGAAAACACATAAATCGACACCTTGCTTGAAAAAATTGATTAAGGATTAGACGAGAAGTTAAAATTTGTGTTTCACTTTAGCGCCACTAGTGGTAAAAATGTAAAATTTCAAATCGCGATATCTCGAAAACGAAAAAAGATAAAAAATTCCAACTGATATGACATTTATAAGCAAAATACTACAATATATCAAAAAATGAAAAGAATTGAAGAGGTGGTGGTGTTATTTTACATCTAAATTTGTTGAATTATAATGGAATGACTCAGGTTGAGAACCACTGGTCTAGAGTGACTGATCTTGCTTCCAGGTACTGGTATGTGGTCTTTCAATAGAAAGTGTGCGAAAATACGTGTTTTTTGCGTGAAAATTGCAAAAAATTTTTTGGGCGGCTGAGAGCCAAATGGTTTATGCAAACTTATAATGAATAAATTTCAAGTGCTTCATTTTATGCAGAAAATGCCAAACAAACATTGATGATTCAAATCATCTCATAATTCTTCAATTACATCATCACATAATTCTTTAAGCACAATACCTACATTGTTTGTTTGAAGGTACCAGGATAGCCGGCTTATTTTGTTCAGTCACTCGCAGATGTTGCATGTAATCATAATCATCTTCAAAGCCTATTCCAAATTTTTTTCGTTCACTGATCATCTCTTCATACTCAAAGGTTCCACACTAAAAACACAGTATTTTCTCGACCAAACAGACAAAATCTTTGATCTCAAAAGTCAATTAAGTATGCCTCTGGTATGTAGTGCATCCATCATAAATCAAATAGGGCAGAGTAAACAGCTTAGAACCATTTTTACTGAATGCACTGCAGCTTTCATTTAGTATGCCTGATTACATAAATGAATGTGCCAGAAGTCATTTATCAATACTGCGACTTATTGTCAAAAAAAAAAAAAAGAAAACTTAGTCTAATACAATGGTCAGCAATCTTTGGGCCTCTCTGCGATTTGGAGAAAGCGGGAAGCTGTCAGTTGGGTGCATAAATACATTGTAGTTCTAAAAGTTGGAACAAACGATTTTAGTTTCGCTCACTGACATGTTATGATTAGTGACTTTTTCATTATCCTTTTTAAAAAATAAACTATTGTGAAACATTTAGATGACTGAACTGCATGATGCATTCACAACAAGACCCTCGTAGAACACGAATGCATGTTTGAAACGTTGCGCTTAAAATACGAGGTGTGTCATAAAAGTTCCAAGGCTGAGATCACAAATTTTTTTTCTTAAATTTAATCAAAGGGTTATACATTGTCCCCTTCAAAGTAGTCCCTTTTGAGTTCATTACACTTTTCTATTCTGCTTTTCCACGCATCAATGCTCTTCTGGAATGATTCTTGGGGGATTTCCGAAGCTTCTTCGTTACAGCATTTTTAATGGCATTCGTGCTTGAAAAACGTGTTCCTGTAATGGTGTTTTTAACTTGTGAAAAAAGAAAAAAGTTACATGGAGCAAGATCAAGTGAATAGGGGGGTTGCTCCAGCACTGTAACGTTTTTATTTGCCAGAAATTTCCGAATGCATAATGAAGTGTGTGCGAGTGCATTATCCTGATGAAGCAACCATGTGTTGCTTTCCCACAATTCTCGCCTTTTTTCCCCCACTGAGCAAAGTACACCCTATTTTGGTTTAATCCCAGTTCATCTGAGATAGGTCGCACAGTTAACCATCGATCTTCACGCACCATCTTCTTCACCAGCTTAACATCAGCTTCATTTCTACTGGTGGAAGGTCTTCCGCACCTGGGGTCATCCTTAACATCCTCACGTCTTTCTATGAATCTTTTATGCCACAAAAAAACAGTAGCGTGAGACAAAGTCTGCTCTTTGTACACTTGTTGAAGCATAGAGAGAACTTCTGTAAAAGATTTTCCCAAACGGACCAAAAATTTGAGGTTGGTTTGTTGCTTCGTTGTCATTACTAAATCGCCAAGCAAAAAAATTAAATTTGCAAAACGACACAAACTATGTTAACTATTTTCTTCCACTTCTGAAATGCTCAATAAATCTTACTGTGAGCTGAAATTTAGGTCGAATACTCCCAAGAAATTATTAAGTCATCTGCCATTTGACTTAATCTTTTAGCTTGACCATAGCTTGCACAAGGAGCTCAGTCTTAGAACTTTTATGACACACCTCGCATGGTAGCTCTGAATTTATTGAGTCTAAGTCGCCGTACAGTGAATATGCGCCAAGTGAAAGCTTGTTAGACAAGTATCCTTTGCATGACCTCGACTCAGCTCTGACAGTGTAGAACGCCTGGTGGTCATGATAGTAGGATCAAGTGATTTTTGAAAATTGCGTTTGTAGAGACAGTTTGAATGATGTTCTCTTGGGAATAGCTTGGCCGAGGTGGCAAATGTGCGATTACCTTATTGTGTCCCTCCAAAGCATCGTGACAAAAAACATCCCCAAGAAAAAACAATAACATCTATGTTCTGTTCGCTACAAGAATGTGCCACTTGCGAGAAAACTGCTACCCAATTTGAGAGTTTTCTGCAGAAGAAAAACCAAGATGGGACAAACCAATGACCTCAAAAAGGTATTTCATATTTTTCCGCCTTGACATTTAGCGTGAAAATTACAGCGTGGAGAACAAGCCAGTAAGTTTACTTGTACTGTTGCAAAGGCAATTAATGCAACGCCCCTGCCTTGAAGTGGCAGTAAGGTGGAGAGCAATTCCAAAGCAAGCTTGTTGCAGCGTCTATTTCGTTTTCTTGTTTTGTGACAAGATGAAAACTCATCTAATATCAATAAGAAATACCACTCGTCATGGCAGCTACGATATTTCAGATCAAATATGCAAGTTCATCACCATGCCAATAATTTAATTAATACTGAATTCCGCCTCGATTTATAGCAGTTTCCATTTCTCTTTAATCAATCCATACCAAACCTACAGTAAATATAAAACCCGCTGTAGTACAAAGTAAACCCACCATTTCTCTTCAAAAAAACTTATGGGACGAAAACCCAAACACTACATAATGAATCAGGGTAATGAAAGGTGCTTTTTCTGAAAAAAAAAAAAAAAAAAACAGTGCTACGTCGCTTCAACTAGAGAAAAGTTAACAAAAATGCACCTACAAATAAATCATTGCTTAAACCTCCTCTTGCTAAAAAAATTGGATTGCCAACTCCCTACACTTACTCACGAGGCAATTAACGGCAAAATCCAAGCATTTAACGTTTTTTGACTAAACTGCCACAAGTGCATTGCAATGATGGTGCGCACATTCCAAGGCAAGTTATGAGTTAATGCATCAGGCCAACACATGCAAGTTTCATGATGAATTTCTTTGCAACGTAAAATATTTATTGCATTTTTGCACTTGTTAATAGACAAGAAAGAAGAAAGGAATAGGCAAGAAAGAAAAGTGTGTCGGCAAAGATAAGAAAGCAACAATTAATTTAAGACCAAGCTTGATTGACCCAATTCTAGTCTTTACAACAGGTTTTTGCATGAAAAAATAACGATAATGTAATTCCGGAGCTTACTGAAGTTATTAAGATTACTTCCGAGTGGAACATGCAAGTCTTATTTTGAGATTACTTTTAAGTGGAAAATGTAAGCCTATTGTATGCGAGTTACAGTGTAGCCTATCTAGTAAAATGTGTAAGCCTATTAATGTATGCGAGTTACAGCATTGTGCATTAAGTGTGGTTTTTGAGGTAAAAATGCACTGAAACAGTGCCTGGCCTAAATTTTGTTAATCGTGCTTAGAGATGTAAAAAAACGTTTTTTCTGGTCTTGTTTTTTACGTTTTATATGTTTTTTCATGACAAACACAAAAAAGATTGTTTTTTATATATGTAGACGCCTATGCAAGCAGTGTTATGTAAGCATTGCATGCAGCAGCAGCGATGCAGTGTCAGCGAACAAACAACGTGCGTAAAAGGACGCTGAGGGGCTGGCTAGTTTTTTTCCGGAACGTAATCTTGTACTAGTAATCCATCCTCGCAACTAGGCAATTGTAAGTTACAAGAGGTTTAAAACTTTTATTTTCAACCCACTTCCAATGAAACACAACCAGTCGGGTATAACTAAACATTGCGAGTGCAAGTGGCAGCGAGTGGACAATGTTAGGAAGTGCCCTGATGCTAACCTAACTCTAAAATCCAAACCCTAACTTCTAATTTTAACATTAACCTTAATCCTAACCCTAGGTTTAACCCTAATGCTGACCGAAATCTTAACCCAAAATGTTCCCACTTGCTTCAACTCGATCTCCACTCACATCCGCAGTATTTAGTAATATATACCGCAAGCAGCCTAACTTCTTATAGACAGACAGACAAACACATTCAGTTATGCAGAAACATAAGATTACAAGTACAATTCCATTCAAAATAAAAAATTAAAAAATTACTTAACAAAATACTTGAAGGGAGACTGCGAAGTGACCAATTAAGGTCTTCAAGTCAAGCAGCCACTCAGAAGAGTAGCTTAAAAGCGGCATCGAATTTAATTACGAAGCAAATGTTAATATTTATTAAGAAGAATCAGTTTATAGTTTTGTTTAAATTTAGAGAAAGACTGATTTCATAATTCAACAGACAAGGAGTTCCAAAGTTTAGCTCCTTGGTATTTTATTGATTTTTGGGATCTGTTGGTTAAATATCTGAAAATATTGGTTGGTTGTGGCTCTAGTTTGCCAGGTGTGTTTATTGAAAAGTTTTTGAAAAAGAGAATTGAAAATAGACGGTAACATATTCCTGGAGTGCTGGTGCAATAATTTTGCAATTTCAAACTTTTACAATTGATAAATTTTGAGGATACTCTGACTATAAAATTGTGGCTCGATAGGACTTTTGATAGAAGAGTTACTAAATTATTCGAATTGCCTTATTTTGTATTTGTTATAATTTGGTTAAGTAAGTTGGATAAGTACATCCCCACATAGGAAGTTCAAATAAAAGATGTGGGTGTATGAGAGAATAGGGAGAAGAAGTGAAGTAGAAAGAAGGAGAGTGAATTGAAGCTTATTTAATATTCCTACAGACCTTGCGAGTTTTGTAACGGTTGTACGGATGTGAGACTGAAAGTTGAGACTGTGATCTATCATAATACCTAGCTTTTTTGAGAGTTCTTTACATGGTATTAATTTGTTATCATATAACAAATTAAAGGAAGGCATAGGGTTATTTAGCTCAGGAGGAATGATTATTGCAGCAGATTTGTCTGGATTAATTAATAAACTATTGGCATCGCACCGAATGCGAAGATTTAGTAGCTCTATATTACATTTTTGTTCCAGATCTGATAAAGTAGGAGTAGATAAAAAGAGGCATGTGTCATCAACAAAGAGACGAGGTTTGCAGAATAAGGCAGTGTAAATATCATTAACATCGATAATATAAAAGAGAGGTCCTATTATCAGTAGTATGGAACCTTAAGGGACTCCAACATTAATGGAGTGGTGTAAAGAGTTGTTATTATTGACTGATACAAATTGTTTGTGATGAGTTACGTAGCTCTCAATAAGAGAATAGGTAGGACCCTGAATTCCATAGTAATAAAGCTTTTGTAAAAGAATTTTATGAGGCACCGTGTGAAATGCTTTTCGAAAATCCATTACGAGCAAAGCCGAATATTTTTTATCTTGAATGGCATCATAATCAAGTGACATGACATCTAGTAGTGCATAAATTACGCAATGTTTTTCTCTGAAGCCACACTGAAAATCATAAAATATGTTTTGTTTTTTAAAGAATTGCACTAATCTATTTTTGATCAGTTTTTCAAGAATTTTGGATAAAGACGAAAGGAGAGATATGGGGCGATAGTTGCTGACTTGATGTTTGTTTGCTGATTAAAGAAAATATGAATTACTTTAGCGACTTTAAAACATTCTGGAAAAGTACCAAGTATAAAAAAATATCCAAAATATTGTGATAAGAAGGGTGCCAAGACTTCCAAACGCAGGAAATAAGAGAGTATGTTATCATATTCACATGTCTTATGGATATTTAGTGTATTTATTGCATTGTAAATTTTGTTTGATTTTGGCAGCACTAAGAATACCAAATCAGAAACAGAGTTCTTTAAAAAACTTCTAAAATCAGTATTATCATGTGTGTTAGCATTATGAGCTAACAATTGGCAAATTTCTACAAAGTATCGATTAAAAATTTCAGCGATATGACTTTGGTCTTCTACTGTAACATTATCAGAAGCTATTTTTGTGGTACCGGTAGTCAAATTTGTACGTTTCGAAGGAATCACTGAAAGGATTAATTTCCATAATTCTTTTGGATTGTGTTTTATTTTGGTGATCTTTTCTTTATAGCTGGGCTTCTTCGAAAAATTTCTTTTTTAAAAGTTTGTTTGTTAATATACTTTTGGAAAAAATACCTTTAAAGTTCATTACCATTCAAGAAGTAACATCTGTACAATTTTTGCTTGTTTTTTTTTTAAGAATAATGGTTAGCCACGATTTTTGTTGCACACGTTTCTATCTTTTTAAAGCGACTTCGAGGGGGGAATGCCTTTCAATAATGTTGGATATCATCATTACTAGTTTATTGAAGTTTTCATTCAGAGGTGTGATAGTAGAGAGTGAGTGTAGTAGATCAAATAGTAATGGAGTAAGGGGTTGTCTAAGGTCTTTGCGAAAGAGGATATCGTCAACTGTTTTTATGTTACAAAATGTGTAACTGTCAATATGAGGGTTGGAGGATTTTGTAAATCCGATATTGGAGACAGTGCAGAAAATTGGGAAATGGTGTGAGATTTTGTAAGCAATAACGCCGGGTGTCAACTTTGATTCAAAGTCATTAGTAAGGAGGTGATCAATTATGGTTTTAGAATTTAAAGTTACACCTGTTGGGTTAGTAATAAGGCATGTACATCTCTTGCTATCAAGTGTTTGTAGATAGTCCAAAATTGGGGAGGATATTTGTTGGGGCTTTAAATTGAGATTTATATTGCTAAAAATATACACCTTAAATCCTTTTTGGTTAAGATAATTCATTGTCTTGTCTAGTTTTTCAATAAAAGTAGGAAGACTGTTTCTAGGATGACGGTAAATTACTGCAAAAATATAATTATTTTTTTGGCCAGGAAATTGTATTAGAAACCACAAATTCTTACATTCCATCACATTAAATTGTGTTTCAAAGTAAATTTTAAGGATTCAGAAAGATATGCACCAACACCAACTGCTTTCGTACGGGAAGGAAAGAAGACAAAAAAATATCCAGGTATATCAATATTGACCGTAGGATTATTGTTGATACAGGTTTCTGAAGTGAAGATGATGAAAGGTAAACTAACAGCTATTTTTGATTAATAGCAAAGCAAAATATAGGGAACAAAAACAGAGCAAAGCCGAGCAACATAGATACAGCAGAGTGTCGCCAGTAGCACAATAAATTAAAATGAGCCATAATGATTAAGGCGCAAGAAAAAAAAAGTTGTAACTTATAGCTTTTGCATAACCAGCAAACGTTACCTCTATTTTATATAGCCAGCATAGTGTCAATTTTGAATTATTTAATTAGATTTTGAATGGTTTTGACAAATTTGCAAAAAAAGTAATTAATTAACAAAGTAGTAACATTGGTTGGATTTTGTTCAATGTCTAGATAAACAAAACATTAAAACTAAAACAGAAGCATCAAGTTCAACACTTGTAAAAGAATATCACATTGTTATAACTCAGGAATATTACAATTTTGCTTATGAATGCATAACTGATAGTTTTAATATGGAAGTGTGATGTTGATCGTGAAGAAGAGCGCAGTGTTATGAAAAGGCACAAAGAATAAATTTTGCTCATTGATTTGGTATGATAAGAGTTAAAAAGACAGTTCTACTTTGGTATCATTAATATAAAGGTTGTAGTGACTGTTTTTTGTTTTAATCTTCTAGCTCTTCTTAAATTGTTGTAAAAGCAATGTTCATTCTTCCTGGAAG
This sequence comes from Trididemnum miniatum, assembly GCA_964006365.1. Taxonomy (NCBI): domain Eukaryota; kingdom Metazoa; phylum Chordata; class Ascidiacea; order Aplousobranchia; family Didemnidae; genus Trididemnum; species Trididemnum miniatum. Next base: position 23,868,321 of record OZ023243.1, read on the forward strand.
GATTTTGGCAAATGATTCGTAACACATACAGTGCTATAATTTTGGATCCTTCTGTGTTTAGCGTAGACAATGGGTAGTACTTTTATGCTTTGAACAGTCGACCAGGAATTTGGTGTACATTGCATACTAGTCTCATTGTCTACACTTAGCTGGGTAATGCCTCCGCGGGGCGCCACACAAACAACGGTCTCGACTGGCCAGCTAAACTACTTCAGCAACCCTGTTGCCTTGCAGGCATGCCTTTTTAGGCAAAGGCTAGGCCCACTGCTTAGAACTGTGGTTGGCGTCAGCAAGGGCATGCGGGCATAAAATACATGCTTCAATAAAACCTCATGATGATGTGAAGAAAAATTTTGATCCCCAGTCCCCAGCAGCCCTTAAATGGGCAGGGGGTGCTAAGAATCCCCGGGTTAAAAATTCACAAGTAGAAAGTGGAAAAACAGATTGGAGTAAAATTTGGAAGCTGGAATGTAGGCAGTGTTTGTGGCAGAGGAACAGAGGTGTGCGAAGAACTGAGAAAGCCATAGGTGGATGTATGTTGTTTGCAGGAAGTGAAATGGAGAGGTGAAAGAGCTCGCTTTTTTGGCGCCAAGGGAAGAAGGTACAAACTATGGTGGTGTGGAAAGATAAGAAGAACTCTGTGAGAAACTGGTAGAAGTCAGAAGGTGTGACAGAGTCCAGGCCATTGGATTAGTGTTTGAAGAAGAGGTGGTGAGAGTAAGATGTGCTTATGCACCACAAAGTGAAAAACCAGATGCTGAGAAGGAGCGATTTTATGAGGAAATGGCATGTGAGCGGAGCGTGGCAAACGAAAACGAATTGGTGTTGGGATTGGGAGATTTCAATGGCCATGTTGAGAAATGTGCGAAAGGATTTGAAGGTATACATGGAGGGTATGCAATAGGGAAACGCTGAAGGAAGATTGTTACTAGATTTCTGTGATCAGAAAGAGTTGTGTGTAGCAAACACTTGGTTCAAGAAAAAGGATAAAAGAAAGGTGACTAACAGTTCGGGTGGAAATGATACAGAAATAGACTTTGTTGCAGTTGGAAAGGAAAAGAGGAAGTATCTAAGAGATGTGAAAGTTATCCCTGAGGAATTGCAACACAAGCTAATAGTGGTGGATGTGGAGGAGCAGAAATTGAAGAAGCCAGTGAAGAAGAGTAAAAGAGTGAGATGGAGGGTGTGGAAGCTGAAGGAAAAAGAGATGAAAGAGAAATTTCAAGAATCGGAAAATTGGTGGACATTGATTCAAAGGATTTGTGGGGATCTTACAAGAACGGAGTTTTAAAAGCTTGTGATGAATTGTGTGGAAAGACGAAAGCGAGGGGTGATCAGGGAAACACATGGTGGTGGAACGAGCAAGTAAAGGATGCGATGGATCGAAAAAAGAAAGCGTTTAAGTTGTGGTGCACGAATAGATCTGCGAAAAATAAAAATAAGTATACAAAGGCAAGAAACGAAACAAAGAAAGTAATTGCAAAAGTCATGAGGCAAGAGGCTGAAGAAGAAATGAATGTGCTATGCACCAAACCAAATGACGTTTTCAAGTTTGTGAAGTTCATGAGAAAAGAGGGAAGGGACATAGACGGTGGAGGTTGCATGAAGGATAAAGATGGAAGACTTGTAGCCAGTGAGAAAGATCGTGGCAAATTATGGAAGAAACACATGGAAAAGACCATGAATGTGGAAAATGAATGGGATCAGATGGTAGAAGTAGATATGGTCGAAGGACCAGGGGAAGGAGTAACTGATGAGGTGATGGAAGCTATGAATAAGATGAAGTTGGGAAAGACAGCTGGACCCTCAGAAGTAAATATGGATATGATAATAGCAAGTGGAACGTTTGGTGTTGGAGTAATGAAGAAGCTTTGTCAGAGAGTGCTTGATGGAGAAGGTATGCCAGAAAAATGGAAAACAAGTGTTGTTGTTCCAATCTTTAAAGGAAAGGAGGATGTGATGGACTGTGGAGCATACAGAGGGGTAAAGCTGCTGGAACATGCAATGAAGATAGTGGAGAGAGTGTTGGAGAACAGGATAAGAAAATTGGTAATGATAGATGAAATGCAATTTGGCTTTATGCCTGGGAAGGGCACGACTCATGCGATGTTTATTCTGAGGAGAACGCAAGAGGAATTTCGTGGAAAAGAGAAAAAGCTGTACATGGGTTTTGTGGATTTGGAAAAGGCATTCGATAGAGTACCAAGAAAAGTGATGGAATGGGCATTAAGCACGAAAGGATTGGCAGAAGTGTTGGTGCAAGCAGTGATGGGTTTGTATGAGGGTTCAAGGACGAAAGTTAGAGTTGGATCAGGGACGTCGGATGAATTTGGGGTGAGGGTTGGTGTGCATCAAGGGTCTGTGCTATCACCACTAATATTTGCTATTGTGGTTGATGTGACAGAGCATGCAAGAAAAGGATTGTTAAATTAAATTTTGTACGCGGATGATCTGGTGCTGATGAGTGAAAGTTTGAAGGATTTAAGGGAGAGGTTCCAAAGGTGGAGAAGAGCATTGGAAGGCAAGGGATTGAAAGTAAATGTTGGAAAGACTAAGATGATGGTGAGTGGAACGGAAGGTGAAATTACATCGAGCAAAATAGATCCTTGTGGAGAATGTGGGAAAAGGGTCGGGTCTAATCGCACGGAAGAACCAGTGGATGTATTATGCGATGAAGTGGAGACTGTGAAGGGATTTTGTTATTTTAGAGAATGCGGGGAGTTGTTACGTGGAAGAAGGTTTTCTTTGAGAATGAAAGGGATGGTTTATCAAAGTTGTGTAAGATCAGCAATGTTGTATGAAAGTGAAACATGGTGCTTGAGGGAGAGTGAAATGGCAATTTTGAGAAGAACTGAAAGAGCCATGGTGAGGTCAATGTGTGGATTAAAATTAGTGGATAGAAAGAATACGCAGGAGCTGATGGAGATGTTGGGTTTGAAGAAAACGTTAGATGGAATGGCAAAGGCGAATGGAGTAAGATGGTATGGACATGTGATTAGAAGAGAAGATGATAATATACTGAAGAAGGCAATGATGATGAAAGTGAATGGACAGCGAAAGCGAGGACGGCCAAAAATGACATGGAAGAGGCAGGTGGAAGAGAGTGTGAAGAAAGTCAGGTTGAAGATCAAAGAAGCTGCAGGTCAAACGAGATGGAGGAAAGGAGTGCAAAGGGGATGAGGTGTATTCGGCCACCTTCGATGACAAGGAAAAAAACGAATTAAAACTGGATTGATGATGATGATGATGTTCATTGTAATCTTTTAAATTTTTAAGACTGCTAAAGATCCGCTTTTTGGCAGGTGCAGAGGTCAATTTAATAGTAATGGATCAAGTGACCTTTTTTCCATCCCTGAACACAGGCCTTTGTGGTAATCGATGGTAACCTGCTAATGGTATTGTCAATGGGTCGGAAATAAGCAGAGCATCTTTCATGAAATTCTGGATAGCTCCCAAGAGTTTGTAACCGGCTTTCCCACACACCATTATTCAATTTGGGTATATCGTGAATTAATATATTTTACCTTTTTTTGTTATATTCTTGCGTACCAGCTGTTTGTTCCTGTTTTTTGATAGATTCTTTGATGGTTGCTAACTTTGCCTGTAAGATTTCTAGTTCACTTGTTTCTGCTTTATTTATGGTAGTCTTACTACCTCTCGTCACGTGACAAATCGCAATATCCTCAGAGAAGAGCCTCAACGCAGACTAGAAACGACACAGCGCTAGGCACCCCTCGGTTTTAGTCTTTTGTGACCAAATAGCAGCAAAGTTACAAAATTTTTTCACAAACTTTTTTTTGTCGCATTTCAGGTGTTTCTCGCTAAACTAATGGCACTGCCAAACGTGCTTAAAAATTTTGTTCATATTCCCTTAAGTTGGTGAGGAATAAATGTGCAAAAAGATAAAAAACGAAAGAGGATTATTGAAAGTAATGCAGTTTAAAAGTTATGTAATGAAACGCGCAAGTTAATTATTTTAAGTTTTGCGTGCATTACCCATTTGACTACACAATGCTGGCAGAGAGCTTTTAATCCCTCTATGCACTCTTGTACTAGCATACGGTACATCAGTGCATCAATCCAACCAACATGTTTACTGCTACGTCAGTGAAAAACTCGTAAATTTCGTTCTAATCATATGGCAAACAGACCAGATGAATCCAACAGTTTCATGAATATTATTAACACATTAAAAATGTCATAATCCAGAAAGAACGTTAGACCTCATAACATAAAAATTGGACACAGAAGACCATTGGACTCAAGCTTTAACAAACATAAAACAATGAAAACCAGCCAATGCTATCCAAGGCAGAGAGAGCAGCTGAGAAAGCAAATGAGAGCAAATATATTTCATACTAAGAAAAAGCACTCATAATTATGTTTGAGTTTTTTTTTAGCAGCCTAATAGCACTGATGAAATACTGTTTGTGGTTGTATATAAGATCCTACACAGCAGGGCTGCTCAACTATAATCGGGATTAGTCCGGTTAGAAAACTTCATCATTTCAAAAATTCAGAAAAACATTACATGTGGTTTGATTCTGGCAACAAAACGATACCAGTCATCAGGTTGGGTGACTAAAACCATTGCTATTGGCGTGAGAGGTTTTTGGTTCAATTTCTTGGATGCCAAATCGGGCATGATTACCATGTCCACATGTCTCGTTCAAGTGATTCCAAAGGCCAAAGGGTTTTTTGCATCACAATCAATGTTTTGATGCATTGTCATGTTTGATGTCATATCAAAACAAGTGATCATGACGCCAAAAATTCAATTGTGATGCACAAGCCCGTGGGCTTTTGCAACCATTTAAACTGGACAAGTGGGCAGGGTAAGTGTCTTCAACAGCTTGCCATCGCTGCAATGTTTCTTCAGAGTTAAAAGGTGAGTCACCTAGGCACTAAGCCACAGACATGGCCCTGGCCACATGCGCTGGTTATATGCTTCTGTGTAATATCATGAGGATAATACAATCTGATTGAACCCAGGTTATCATACCACAATCTGAAAAGCAACTAACTGTGACATTACTGAATCCATAAAAGAATGACGACTTCGTTGTTTTTGGTTTTTTATAGATTCAATAATATCACAGTTAGGCCTAGTTGCTTTTCAGAATGTGGTACGATGATCTGGGTACAATCAGATCTTTATTGAAAAACATTGCACTTCTTTTTAACAATTTGCCCAAAGCACTTCACCTCCCTCCTCAGCTTTAACTTTCTCCATTTTTCTCCTACACTTCATTTTCCATCTTCTTAGCATTCCTTATTTCTTTTTATGTGGTACTGAATTTTAAGACTCTCACAGCCCTTAAACCACGACCAACACCAATGCTTTCTGTCAGATTTATCCTTTTTACGATAACGTTATCCTCAACAAACACGCTAACTGGCCGATTTTGGTCAAAATTATATCTTAATTAATGCATAACCCTGCGATCGCACCCACATAGAAGGTTACAATAGGACAACAAAAATCTTGAGCATTTTTAAGATTTATTTTGTTGCATTAGTGATGAAGTTTTATTCTGTTATCATTTGGAAAATATTCTTGGGGTCCAGCCTTAGCATTCAGAAGGTACAGATTTAGACTGTGGTCCACCAGTTGAGTAGCCATGCTACCAGAGATGGGCATTTATCGCGATAATTTATTGACGATAATTTTTTACCAATTATCGTTGTCGCCCAAAATAGTTTGGATTTATTGATTACCGATATAGCTTTTGTGATATATTTTGTTATCGCCGACAAACTATCGCAATAAACGATTCTTTACGCACGCAGTGTTCAAAGTAGGGAGTTGGCGCTATGGCAAAATTCATGGTGTCAATAAAGTCTTGTTGCAATTAAAAAAATCTCTCGTTGTTGTGCTTAATCCCACGGCAGAGTCCGTGAACTGCTCTCTTTTCTTGAAAAATCTAGAAAAACACTTTTGTGAGTTGACTTACAAGAAAAAAAACTTCGTCAAACACATTGCAAATTTACTGCAACATTTGTCAAAAAAATTTATCGGCGATAATTCATCAATTACCGATATTGCTTTAAGAAATTGAGATTTATCGATTATCGGTATTGCCCAGAGCGTTTTTGAAACTATTGATTACACAGCCCAACAAAAAATAATTTTTTTCTTTTTGCCGAAGATATTTCAACGGTATTAGGGTATATCAGGTGCGCTGATTCCGAAAATGGTCTTAGTTTTGCTGAATTGGCTCTAGATTTTGAGATATATTTTTTACACTAATTTGTAAATAACGGCAAAATATATTACACATTAGAGCTATTTGTGCTGACAAAAAGATTTCTTTCATGATAAGGAACCAATGGTCATAAGCTTTAGAAATCTATTTCATTGCAATACTGGTTCTTTCTTGCCTTTTCCAAGATCTTTGCATCTTCCATAAATGAGGTGCAAAATTGCAGGTTACCTTCTTCATTCGTCGGCAGTGCGGCACAGTGGTTCGGAGCGTCGTTTTTACGACGACCATGATTTGCAGGGCTAATGGCTCAACTCCCCACCTCTTCTCGTTGTTGTGTCCTTGGATAAGATGCTTCACGATGATTATCTCTGCTTGGTGAAATCTGGCAAGCAGCAAATTAAAGAAGTCACAAGAAAATTCAACCAGAAAAACTTGGAAACAAGGGCAACTCCTAAGCGAGTCTGGATTCGTCCTACACGTAGGGCCTCTGCCGCTTTCTGGTGATAGGAGGATGAAGATGAAGAAATCAATCAATCAATTTTGGTGCATCTCCCATGTATGCATTTATTACAGTGTGCAATACACTGCATTAGACGCAACCCTTGTTCTGCATATTCCACGAGGCTTGATTTTGCCGAGTGCAATTGCATTTTCTGTACTGCTCACCATTATTTTAGCTTTACCGATGTTTACTTTCAATCCCTTGCCTTCCAATGCACTTCTCCACCTTTGAAACCTCGCCATTAAATCTTCCATATTTTCGCTCATCAGCGAACAAAATGTCATTCAATAATTATAATCTTTTTCTTGCATCTTTCGTCACAACATCAACCACAATAGCAAATATTAGTGGTGATAGCACAGACCCTTGATGCACACCAACACTCACCCCAGATTCCTCTAACAACCCTGATCCACCCCTGACTTTCGTCCTTAAATCCTCACATAAGCTCATCACTGCTTGCACCAACACTTTTGGCAATCATTTCTTTTATATTGTCCATTTCGCCACTTTTCTCGAGACCCTATCAAATGGTTTTTCCAAGTCTACGAAACACATGCGCAGCTTTTTCTCTTTTCCTCAGAATTCCTCTCGTTTCCTTCACAAATTAAACAACTCACGAGTTGCGCTTTTCCCATGCATACAGCCAAGTTGCATGTCGTTTGTCGCTACCAATCCTCATATTCTGCTCTCCAGCTCTCTCTCCACAGTCTTCACTGCGTGCTCCAACAGCTTCACTTTTCTATATGCTCCACAATCCATTACATCCCTCTTTCCTTAAAGATTGGAACAACAACACTCGTTTTCCATTTTTCTGGTATATCTTCACCATCCATTATTTTCTCACAAAGCTTCTTTTTTATAAACACCGAACTTTCTACTCGCCATTATCACAATCGTATTTACTTTTGAAGGTCCAGCTGCTTTTCCCAATTTCATCTTATTCATAGCCTTCATTACCCGCATTCAAGATCTTTTCCATGATGTCCCTCGATAATCACAATTCTTCCATCTTCAACCTTCTTGCCGCCTCCACTACGCTTGTTCTTTACTTCTTAATAATTCCCACACTTAAAGAAACTGGTATGCTTCTCACCTGCAAAGTTTTGTCAAGTTTTTTAGCATTGCGCAGCGGGATGGATCCAGAAACTCATTTTAAGAGGGCAACGCCCAAAAAATGATCCATTGTTTGAAATTTATTCAATTTTCCAGAAAATTTCGAGAAATGCTATTGTTTTAGGGTGCTATCGCCCCCACTGCCCTCACCCTAGATCCGCCATTGGGTTGCAGTTTGTTACTATAACTGAAGCTTGATAAGGCGAAGTTTGAGCCTTGCATTGTTTAGCAATCTGTTTCTCGCAAGTGGTATCTAGTCAAGACGTGTATTTCATTAAAATTTTCATGGCTGCCTTCAATATTTTGTAGCCTACACTTGTATCATACTCAGAATTTAATGACAGCATATAACAAGATTGCTATTGCATGGAAAATGGCATAAACAGATGTTTTAAAAATGCGATATGCAGAGCTTAAAAGCTAGAATGAGAAACAACAAAACGTCAATATGGCTGGTGTTGTAATTGTATAACCACGTTTTGTAATTTCAAATCTTCAAAAATAGAAGAAAATTCTTGTCAAGATTAGACATTATTTGCCACCAGTTTATCAATGAGTGTATTCTCTTTCTCACTGCATTAGGCAAAGAGGATTGAAGCCAATAGCATTGCTTGAAACAGGCATAAACGGATAGCAATGCTGTTTTTTGACGTAAGCGATATTTTCATAAAAAATGCATTTTTATTGAAAACTAGAGCCAAATCAGCAAAAATACGGCCATTTTCGGAATCAGCGCACTTGATATACCCTAAATCCGTTAAAATATCTTCGGCAAAAATTTGTGTGTTGACCAGTGTTATCATTATCGCTTTAGTACAGAAAGGTTTATTGTGCCCATCACTGCATGCTACACAGGTTATGGTCAACATTAAGGTGTAGGGGCACAAACAAGCAAAATGTGTCTGAGTGCATTTTTAGCAATTTAAAAAAAGCATTTGATATCGTGTCACACAGTATCCTACTTTCGAAATTGCAAAATTACGGCATTTGCAAAGTAGCAATCGGCTTAATGCATTCATACCTACAGAAGCGCCAACTGTTTGTTTCTATAAATCAGCACCGCTCTAACATTAAAACACTTACCTGCGGAGTGCCTCAGGAATCCTAACTAGGCCCGTAATATGTTTTTATACATGTAAACGACCTTGCAAATGCCTTAAGTAGTACCCCACGATTATTTTCTGATGACACTTGTCTTGTCACAAAATCTACGAACCCTAATATCTTGCAAAACAAAATTAATTCCGAACTTCAAAAACTTCATGTCTGGTGTTGCGTTAACAAACTGACTGTTAACCGTGACAAAACCAATGTTTTAATTGTATCTCCAAAACTTTCTAAATCGATCTCTTCTATCAATGTTAGTAGTAATGGCACCATGGTAAAAATCATAAATAACGCTAAATATCTGGGAGTTATAATAGATAAATATCCCCAACAAGCTTAAAGAGAATTTGTATGGTTCCTTTAAAATACGTCTTAACGAATACCTTCTTGCCAAATATTGACTGTCTCATTTCTTAGCGTTTTAAACTGCATTTATACAAATTCTACATATAATTCTCTACAACTTGTATCCAGTGATTTGCAATGTTATTGTTGCGCCATATTTTTTCCTCACAATTTAGAATGGGTCGCATGGAAAAAGAAAACTTTTGGTATAAATCTCATCATTTAATTTAACTCTGAGGCTCAGTGGCTGCTGCTTGATGACCAAGGGGTCCCTCGCATCCTCCCTGTAGCGATGTTCATAAATTATTGTGTACTGTTACTAAACCAAGCAATTTTTTTCTACAGTACCAATTATCTGTTCTCTGTATTTGATTATACTGAAGCGACTTAATAAAATATTGATTGATGCAAACACATTTTTTTATTGATTGATGCAAACACATTTTTTTGAGTATGTTTTTCGGTTTGATGCAAATTATTTTCAGTTTGAAAGAATCTTTACACGAGCTTACATTTACGTCAATACTGTATAAATACACTAAATCAATTTGCATGGATTACTTGCTTATCATAGGCAACAAATGAATAAATTAAAAGAATGCGTATTGACTATGGCACTAAAAAAAGCAAAAGCAAAGTCAAGGTCGAGTTTTGAATTGAGAATAAAAGAGTAGAATTTGAAATGGATTTAAGTTTGAGGGAAAAAAAACAGACATTAGCTGTTATTTGTTCACAAAAACTTTAATCCTTCGAGTATTAGACGATCAAGTGCATTTTCAAAACACAGTTTTTCTATCAAAATGTTCAAGTTGTCATTAACATTTTGGAACTTAATAATCAGTGAGTGATTAGTTTGCTGCAGTGGTCTTACGTATTTTCATCGTTTGAGAACATAGTAGTCGAAGAGGTCAAGTAGATCATTTATATTCCGACAATGGAGCAAACTTCGTGCCAGCAGATAAGATGCTCAAGCAAGATGTCCAGAAATGGAACCAATTACACGTTGACAAGTCATTGCAGAAGACCGGCGTGGCATGGCATTTTAATGCACCCTATGCAAGTCACTTTGCAAAAAGCCAACGAAAGTGTGAAGGAATGATTGAATCACAATATTGCATCACAATCCTGGAAGTCTTTTACTGCAACTTTGCTACGAAACTTACTCCCTTCATTAGAAAGATGTTGATACGCAGCACTCAGAGGCGTGGCAAGAATTTTTAAAAGGGGGGGGGCATAATTTCCACATTGTTTTCAAGCGTTGTTTTTTTTCAGCAGAACTAATTTAAAGCTGATTGAGAAACAAGAGAGGCTCTAGGGAGGTTCGGGGGCATGCTTTTTCGAAAAATTTTTCGAAAATGCACATGCTCTTATGCAGTGTTCTTCAAACTTTTTTCATCACGACCCACTTTGCACGGCCAAATTTTTTTGCAACCCCCAGGGACTAACATAACAATAAAGCAAAATTTAATAATACAGAAAATATTGAAAAAATAATAATAAAATTGCCAATACCTTTAATGAGACTGATGTGCTTGCATATTCTTGCACAAAAGATGGAATCTTGGCTCTATTTTGGTGATGGCGGGTCTCAGTGCTGGTTCTAAATCTTTCAAATTTGATCGATATTTTGTTTTTACATAAGTTAGTGTCAAAAAAGATTTTTCACACAGATAAGTGGAGGCAAAAGGAAGAAGAGCAAGCATGAGCAAGCACTGCAGATTGCACCTTCGACTTAACCTAACCCTTATAAAAATTCTAACTGGATAATTACTAATTTTTTGAGCAGTGGCTTTCCACAAAAGATCCCATTTTTACTGCGCATGTTATCCATCCAAAAACTGCTACCAATTATAAATGCTAACTTGCCTACGTTTCAATTGTCATTAATAGAACAATTACTGGTGCACTGCATTTTTTATCAAACTGAGTCACTACTAATTGCTTAGATTTAACATTCCTCAGCACCTGTAGCCCATCATCCTTCAGCATGCTCTCTAAACCAAGGAGTCGAACCAAACCGAACTGGAGTTTTATAAACCGGTTTTACGCTATTTTTGTAGAACCTTAATCGAACTCGAACAATATTTTTCAAAATCGCAAAGAGCAAACCGGAACTGAACCAAATAATGTGAGTACTTGCAAAACTTAACCGAACCCGAACCGATTGAAAAAGTGGCTCACTCCGTGAAGTCACTCACGTCATTTTGAAGCTGGTTCGAATTCAAAATAATAGTCACTTATGCACGTAATCCATGCATGGTGAAAGTCTTTTACGTTTGATATACCCGGTCTCGTAGTACATGCGTAACAGACAAAACAAAGCGCTTTAACTCTAATTTAACGCTACCTGTGGATTGAATAGGTTGCCGGTGTCAGAGCATAGTAACAATTCAATTATCTCGAAATTGGCTTTACTACAAGTGCTTTAGGCATTATATTGGCCTGTCAATGCCAAGAAAAATTGCTTGGTTCGATTCATTTTTTAAATTGTGTTACTAGAATTATACCATTTTACACTGGAAATCTGAACCGAAACTTTTGTAAACTGGTTTTGAAATATTTTTCACTGGAGCGAACTCAAACCGAAGCGTTTTAAATTATCTGAACCTTCACCGAAACTGAACCGAAATTTAAAACTGCTGTTGAACGCAAACCGAACCTGAACCGGAATAATTAAACGATTCGATTCCTTGCTCTAAACACAGAATCTTAAACAACTAGAAGCGAAGTTTTGTGACGTAACAATAGTCTTGCCATACACGATGGCTCGCGTACGTTTGGTTTTGTCCTGGCTGGGAGAGGCGTAGACTTACTTTGTTTCTCTTCATAAAATTTTTCAGCTCACTCAAGGTGTAACGTTCAGTTTTGTCAAGTCAGGATGCGTTTTTCTCATCTGTTTAAACTGTATTCTTGTTAATATTTTAATATTGTTCTTGAAACATTCTGCGACCCCTATTGAGTCCTTTCGTGACCCACCGAGGGATTGCAACCCCCAGTTTGAAGAATACTGCTCTAATGGATATTTTAATGCTTTTTGAATAATTTTCAGCCAAATTTTGTTTCAATTTTTTTACCGTAATCTCAAGTGCTTTGCCAAATATGATGCATTTTGTTCGCACATTTTTGATTATGACTTGTGTGCTTATGGCTTAAGACTTATTGCTTCGAAGAGGCTCGAGATGATGGAAAAATTGTGTACATCAAAATTTTTTTATAAAAATGACTGGTGGGAGGATGCATACCCTTCATCCTACTTCCCTGGACCCGCCCCTGGCCATAAGAAACCATCAAAAAAGTCTGGCATATTTCAGTCACTTGGCATCATTAACTTTGTTATATATTACTAAAAGACAGAGTCAAAAGGAGAGCAGGGTTCATACGCAAAATTGAACATAAATTTCAAGAATTTTTCCAGACTTAATTTTTCAATAATAATGCAGTAAAAAAGTATAGTTGCATCTTTGAGATTTGAGACGTTTCAAGGGCTAAGCAAAAGACAATAGATAAACAATAAACATCCCAACGCTATAACTCTATGCAAAGCTACAACATGTGGGTATGCACATAATACGACTTGCAAAATGAAGTTACTACAAACTTCTTGCATCATGAAAAGCATGACTAAAAAACCACAGTTGGGCAGCTATCTCACAGATGAAGTTACTACAAAACTTCTTGCATCATGAAAAGCATGACTAAAAAACCACAGTTGGGCAGCTATCTCACAGATGAAGTTACTACAAAACTTCTTGCATCATGAAAAGCATAACTAAAAAACACAGTTGGGCACCTATCTCACAGATGAAGTTACCACAAAACTTCTTGCATCATGAAAAGCATAGCTAAAAAACACAGTTGGGCACCTGTCTCACAGACGAAGTTACTACAAAACTTCTTGCATCATGAAAAGCATTGCTAAAAAACACAGTTGGGCAGCTATCTCACAGTTACATATCTACATCTTCCATAATCTAAATCAAACACTGTTTTGCATAAACATGGCAATGGCATCAACGCACCAGCATACAAAGAGTCCAAGACTGGTCTACAATAACGAGCTTGCTACAGCAAATTCTCTCCTATTGCATAAGCTATAACCAAAATCTAAAAAATGGTATAAACATTGGCTCAGCTATCTCAAAACGTAATACATAATGGCAAGATAAAATCACAGTATCAATCAATCATCGTAGTACTGTCGGTAAAATAGATGTCAAACTCAAGAATCTCAAAACAGTTATCATGAATACTACACTAATGCCTCCATAAGCTCTTCCTTCTCTGCAACTAGTTCATCTGCTCTAGCTTTAACATTCCCACACACCTGGGGCTAATTCTGAGTTTTTAAATTCTGACCTGGACATGACAGTATGATTAAAACAAACATTAGAAAACAGCTGAACCAAAAAGATGCTTAAATTAGTTTGAGTTCTTCAGTTTTTTGCTTGATTTATTCGTCACGCTGAAGCACTTCGATCGGCTTCCTTGTCTTTGGCAGATTTTCTGAAAGCATTGAAGTTGGTAAGTAGCTCCATTTTGTTTTCTTTTTCGGCTTTGCAATGCTAAACTGTCAGCAGATGCATGCAAACGTCGTACACTATTTTCGATGCGATTTCTTTTGGTTTTCAAAGAATTATTTTTCCTCTTGAGCCAATTTCCGTTTTCGTGTGTGCAATGATTCTTCCTTCGTTTTCCTAACCCACTCAAGGTAATCGTGATAACGATTTCGGGCACCACGGGCATATTTCAAAAACTCTTGGTCCACTTCAACATTTGCCACTCCACCCACAGATCGCACATGGTCTACAATTGATCGCTGAGCAACAATTGATTTAGCTTTTCTGTTTTCAGTGAGTAGGTTTTTATTCACTCAAAATCCGCGTTCGACTGATGCTTGCCCATGGGATAACAAAGGCACTATTTTTATTACTCTCCACAAATTCTTGTAGGCTTGGGATGTAGCCAGATGAAAATGATAAAAGTGATCCAACCGTGTTTCATATTCAAACTCTGCAATAATCTCTTTTTTTTCATCCAAAAGCTTTTAAATTCTGATATTACTTTATCACATTTATCTGCTTTAATTCTTCCTGTATTGCATAAAACTTCCAAACATTTCGTCAGTTGATCCACAGAGACATTGCGATCTTCTTTTATTTTGAGTGGATTTAACCACTCAGCATTGCGCACCAGTTTGTAATTTAATGAAGACTTCTCCAGCAACTTCTTTACAATAGCGATGTAAAATCCTTTTGTTTCTCTCTTTATGTTGAGCAATGCCAAATCGGATACTTTTTTGTGCACATTCAAATTCCTCAACTGTTGCTCTCCAATAAATCCCACATTGACTTCTGAAGCATCTTTGGGATACTTGGTTTCAGGAAATTCCTTACGAAAGTTATTTTTGAATAATTTAATTGGGGTTGTTATCTGCTTCATCACATCGGTTTTAATGAACTGTTCTAGCAGTTGCTTCGTCAGCTTAAACAAGTCGTTTGATAAATATTATAGATTAAGTCTGGAAAAATAATTTCTTTTTCCATACTAACAAACCAAAAAAAATTTTTTTTCCAGCCTGGAAATTGACCAAATTTTATTCCATACCTTTCCATACTTTTCAAGACCGCGTATGAACCCTGGGAGAGGATCGGGGGGTGGGGGGGGCACAACGCCCCTCCTAAATACACTCCTGACAGCCCTCCATCTATTTCGTGATATGAGTATAATTGGAAAAGAGTCAACTATTGCTTTTAGCGCTATTAAAAAATTCGTTGCTTTATTTTAAAACTTAAAAAAAGCTGAAAAAAAAGCAATTCTACATTAGTACTATCTGAAAGTCAAGCGAAGAGTAATGGCCTGTGGTGAGATCAGGCATCCATGCAAATCTAGCATTGTAAAATAATGTCTAATAAATTGAATAAAATATAATATCTACTGAGTTGTTTGCAGTATGCTTTTTTGAATGATGTGGAAGCAAAAGCAGCATATTTTTCGCGCTTCCGCTTCCATTAAAATATGACCGCTTCCGCCACTTCTGCTTCCAGCATCCCTTTCCACATCCCCGGCTAAGACGTCCTGTTTTCACTGAAACTATCGGTGAAAAGCAAAAAAAAAAGGTCTTCATGAGCTCAGACGTCCTTGTTTTCACTGAAATTATCGGTGAAGGGCACAAAAAAGGTCTTCACCAGCTCAAACGTCCTATTTTCACTGAAAATATCGATGAAGCACAAAAAGACTCTGAAAAAGTTTTTTAATGAGTCAACAGTGAGCGGCATCCACACATCAACTCAGCCGCAGGTTGGACATCCCTGAGCTAGGAGATTGCTTAGTCAGAAAAAAACATTTAATGCGTAGATGAAGCAAGCAATCTTTGGCTAGGCTAACTGCTTCAGTCTAGATCTTAACTCAAGACTTCAGAACTAAGCGAGAATTAGTTTCACGGGGCGCGATTGATAGCTGCAGTCTGAGAGCACTACCCGAGTATGGTAATGTCAGCAATGAAAGCCATGTTTACATCAAACATATCTCCAACTGCGATAAACGCAGCGTGGGGCAGTCAATGGTATCAGTGCAGTCGCACACGTGTAGAAAAGCGGCAAGAAAAAAAGCGAGCAATTTTTGGCTACTTCCAAGAGAAATCAGAGCGCAGCTAATAAAAAAGCATCATACATCCTACCTCAATTAACACCTGAGCAGTAACAGTTCCATTGATGCTGTTGCACTGATGTGCTGGATCGGCTATTGTCATTATTATTATTGTTGCAGAGGCATAAAAACTTTTGAATTACTTATAGCGCAACAATAGAATCAAATCACTTGTTCTTCAATATAAACCGATAGGCCTGACTGAAACCTCGATACCCGTAATTTAATGGAAAAAATTGCCCCCCCCCCTTTTTTTTTATTTCTGGCAGCGCCACTGCAACCATAGAAACAGCTTACTTCTGATACAGAATCTGGTATTTTTTGCTTTCCTCCGTAAGGCACAAGCACTCTCTGAGGAGCTTCATCATCTGCAGCAAGGGGGTCACGTAAACTCCTGCAAGAAACTAAAATATAACATCGAACAACGATGACCATGCGAAAACCAAAACATAGCAAACAATATGGCACACAAAAAATGATCGAAAATAGCCCATGAACATACATCAAACATAATTGTCAAATCATTACACCACACACAAAGCTCCACAATTCACAACGAAGCACAAACTCAAAACATTAAATTATAGAGTAATTCAAAAATTAAGCACTCAATAAGGTTGCTTTGCTGCTCGCCTATAAAGGAGAAAGAGGTAAAACTTAATAGTAAAATCCATTAATTAAAATCAAAACAGCACTCAGATTAATTCTTCATGGAGTTTATCATCATTATTTGATTCTTTAGTGTGAATTTGTTCCAGTGACAACAATAAACAAACCCAGACACAACTGCATGATCACAGTCATTAGTTGGTGGTAATTAACTTCCTGACAAAAAACGATCTAAGTACGCACATAGAAAAACAGCATTTGCTGGCCGTTCTACTCCATGTGCTTTTCCAGGAGGCCACTTTTCCACAAAATGTTGCAACTTTCTGAGAGTTTTCCAGGAAGCCATTTTTTTTAGTCAATCTATGGGTTCTTATCTTGTATGGGCGTTTATATGGTGCTGAGATTTTACTTGAATACTACCAGTATTTATAAATTCATTATGTGCATGGATTTTTGTGCATGTGTGATTGCTTAGACACTAGCAATATGCAACTGCTGAATAAAAACCAAGATAGTTATTTGATTCACGTTTTATTCTCTCACTTTGCTTTTTCCATAACAATTCCAAGAAGCCTAGTATCAACAACGTCCAAAAGGCACATACCTGTGGACAAGTTGAAATGTTACAGATTTCTTTTTATCGATAAAAGGTTTTTTGTTGGATTTTCGAGGCTGAAAAATTAAAGAAATGTATTAGATGAATATTCATTGAACAACCATTAATGCCAATGGTTCTCGACCTGTAAAATACTCACGCACGATATGAAAAAAATTGGATGGATAAATAATGATAAACATCAAAATCATTTCTGTTGCAATAACCATCTCTGTGCAACTAAATGCTTTCATTTAAAAACACAGTAGATGAATGTAATTTTCCACGAGTCTTATTTAAACTGACTTTCAACAAAGGAGCTAAAATCAGCAAAACATTATAGAGAAAAAATATCCTGCTGGGACTCCACAAGTCCACAACAAACTTTTGCAAGAATTCAAACAAGCTTTTACAGTGATTACTGATTACAAAACCCACTCGAGTAACAAATGCATTTGCACTATCATTGACCACATTATAACTAACGACACGAAACACCCCATCCTACCTGGTATTCTTTACAGTGACATTTAAATCACTATCCGATATTTTGCCAAATTAATTTCTGCTTTCGTCGTGGCAAGTCAATAACCAAATCGTTTTTTAGAGATAAATCAAATTTTAAAAGTGAATCATTTTGTATTGCACTGAAAATTTAACAGCAATTGAGGGAGACTGCGAAGTGAGCTTTCGCTCTTTGAGTCAGCACCCACCCGTATGTCAAATGCAATCGGCTACAGCAGCGAATCAAACCCGTCACGTAGGATCTGTTACCTGCACGCGGTACCGCTAGGCCATGTCGCTAACGATTGCCAGAATCTGGAACATAATTTGCACAATTTTGGTGGTCAGTCACCTATACTTAACACTTAATATTGCCATTTACTTAACATTTGCCACCTATACTTAACATTGCCATTTTGCCAGGATCTGGAACATAATTTGTACAATTTTGGTGGTCAGTTACCTATACTTAACACAGAAAATTTGGACGAAGCGTTTAACGAATTTACAGCGGTGATTTATAAAACAATTGACACCCTTGCTCCTCTCAAATGTTTATCACACAAGCAAAGCAAACTAAAAAGTAAGCCATGGCTTACCAAGGCCATATGTGTTTCCATTAGAAAAAAAAATCCATGATTGTTAATCCAACCGCTTAACCAAGATTAAAGCTCTCTTCAAAAAGTTGTACTTTAAATCCGAATTCGAAAAAAAACAAAACAATAGCCGTAAATTATGGAAAACCATTCGATCAACGCTTCCTTCCAAATCAAACTCTTCGCCTCCAGCTCCAAATTCAATAATTGTCAACCGTAAAGTTGCATACGAGCAAAACTATATTTTAAATTATTTCAACAATTTTTTTTGTTTCATTGGCGAAAAATTATCAAAATCTGTCACCTCACAAGATAAACATATATTTAAAGAATATCTATAACATCGCATTTCCTCCTCCATATATTTAGAAACACCGAACCCCAGTGAAATTGTTAATTCCATTCAATCTCTTAACGTGAGCAAAGCTGTAGGTCAAGACAATATCCCACCATATTTCCTCATAATTGCCTCTCATGTCATAGCACCTTATGTGCAAGCTTTCATTAGCGTTTCTTTTAACAATGGCATATTCCCCAATATCGATAATTGTAAAATTGCCAAAATTTGTCCTTTGCACAAGAGCGGCAATATTAATAATTATCGCCCTATTTTGATTATAACTTGCTTTTCCCAAATCTACAAGCAGCTCCTGCATCAACGTCTGATTAAGTTCTTAGACAAACACAACATACTCACTCCCACCCAACACGGTTTCCAAAAAAAAACATCTACTCATCGGCACAGCCAGAAATAAAAAAAAGGGGGGAAACAGTTTTTTTCCTTGAATAACCATACCGCTAGTAAGAAGGTTTTAGCCGGGCCCAATAGTTTGTATTGAAGAATGAGTGATTTGATTCTATTGTTGCGCCATAGTCACCAATAATTCAGAAGTTTTCTTACCTCTGCATGACTAAAATTGTTACTGCTCTCACCACTGCGCACTGATTAATACGGGAAGTAAAAACGCCCAATTTTTTTCTTGTTACTTTTCTGCAAATGTGCAACTGATGACATGTCCAAATGAGCAGTAAGCACAGTAGATGGCTTGATGGCACACTTTTCGGGGGCAGAGCGCAAATGCATCGCTTTAAGTAGAAAGAATGCAACAGTGATTGATTGTATGTTGCGTTCAGTTGCCTGAAGTACTGGCGGCAGTCAGTTCAATGCAATGGCAATATAATACAAGTTATCGACACAGCCACATTATTCCTACTACCCTCCGCATTTTTGGCAATTTGATCATGCTCACGCCAAAAATATTTTAAATGAAGATACCATAGTTTAATAACTTTTCAAAAATCTGTACCTTGAAAAAGGGGGGACTAGTCCTCCTAATCCCCTCCCTCGGCTGTGCCGGTGCATCTACTACTCACACCATACTCGATATTGTTACCTGCGCTTTTGATAATATCCACAGAAAAATGTTATACAGGCCTCATCTTCTCAGACTTAAAACAAGCGTTTGACACGGTAAACCACTCCATTCTATAATCAAAATTAGACCAATATGGGATTCGAGGACCAGCATACAATTTAATTAGTTCTTTTCTTAAAAAAGAACAATACGCCTGTTTAAATGGGAATAATTTGCAATTGAAATAAATTAATTATGGTGTAGCTCAAGGATCTAAAATTGGCCCTTTACTCTTCTTATTACACATCAACGACCTACCAAACTCTATCATTTGTGTGCCAAAATTATTTGCCGACGACACCAGTTTATTGCTTAGTGACCCTACCTGTTCCAATTTAATTGACAATATGAACAAAGAATTAGATAAATTAAGTGTTTGGTGCAAAGCAAACAAATTGTCTGTTGACCCCACAAAATCCAACACAATGGCAATTCCCTCAAAACATTGCGTCTCATTAATGACATTGCGCTCAAATATGACAATAAGCCTATCCTATTAACCAACGAAGTTACATACTTGGTGTAACATTAGATTCCAAACTAGACTTTCAATTCATGCACATATAAAATTAGTTGAAAATAAAATTTCAAGATCGATTGGCATAATTTGTAAACTGAGAAACTTTTCCATGCGATATACTACTAAAACTACACTACTCCTTAGTCCATTCCCTTCCCCTTCTTCCATATGGATTACCCGTCTGGGGTTCCACTTTCAAGACATACCAAATGAAGCTCAGCTCTCTTCAAAATAGAACAGTAAAACTTATTGGTGGAGGTAACTATCAAGATAACGCCGATCCTTATTATTTACATTTTAACATCCTGAAATTGTCTGACCTGTATCAACACAAGACAGCTAAATGTGTATACTGCCATTTTTGTAATAATCTTCCCATTCTTCTCTGTAACTTTTTCGTCGAAAATTACCACATTTCTGACTGTCTCACTAGATCCACCGCCCACAATCAGATGAGTTTTTGCATTCCCATATACCACTTCTAAAATGCAACGTTGTATGAAGTATCAGGGTATCAAAAATTTGAAACTCTATTCTTCACGAAACAAAAACGTCTTCCTTTAATATGTTTAAGAGCAAGTACAAAAAACTGCTTGCTGCTCTCTATGAAAATTTCGATTAATTAATGATGTCACACATATTGCAAACAATTAGGCTACGTAAATTTGCTTATTTATTTTTTTCCTTTCTCTTTTCAAGCCAAGGGTGGCTGCTTGACTTGATGACCGTGAGGTCTTTTGCAGTCTCCCTGTCTCCGAAATGCTGTGTTACTTCTTTTGTTTTGAATTGTGTCTAGCCTACTATGCCCGCTTGTGAATTGGAGACGCATAAACATATCTGAATCTGAATTTGAAAGAAGCACATGAAAGCAATTTTCCATGAGCTTTATTCTTACTTTACTAGTCAATGTTTTCTTTAACTGTAATGCAGTTTGAACTGTCAAAACACTTAAAAGTGTTAACCCAATTACAGTCAAACCTCGGTTATCAAATGCAATCCGTTAGAGGTTGTTTGAAAAGCGATTTGTTTGAAATCCAAAATTCAAAACTGATGTAAGCTTTACCTTGTGGTAAAAGCGATTGGCACAGGCAATCAGTCTGTTTGCATTTGCTCAGTTTGGTTGTGATCCGAATTATGTTCGAAATCTGCAACATAAAAATCTGGAATTTTTAGGTCGAAAACTGATTTGGTCAAGAACAGAAGCATTCAATAACAGAGGTTTGACTGTATTCAAAAACACTTATGCCGCTAGCACTATTGCAAGTAAAAGAGCAGCAGCGCAAATGCCCACCTCTGAATACTCAACCATGCAAAGTACATCATAAAAAAATTTGAAACATCTTCAAAATCTGAGCCGATTGGCAAAATCTGTTTGTAGATTTGAAATCAGCATGATTGATTTGATAAGACTAATATGTTAATGCCACAGCAACAAATATTCAGTTGATCAGCAAAACCGATGGTCAATTCTGGTTTATTTTGGAAATGAGGCTCAAAGGTACCGGTATTAGCTTCAATTGCATTGCTTTCAGTAAAGTAGTGTGTGTACCCTCTGCATCAAAATGGCACTGACAATAAAAATTTTACCTGCCCACTAGGGTTATGATTTTATGAACTTTTTTAACAAATTCAAATCCTTGAGCATGCAATCGATGAACTTTCATTAACTACATACTTTTATGCAAATATTTCGTTTCTAAGCAACAAAAACTTAGCGCACCCATTCCTCTGGAAATTTTCAGCTTTTTGGCTTATTTTCACATGTCAATCAAGCATTAGATCTGCGCTATAAGCGAGTCCTATGACTTTGAAAAGAGGATGGCACCTTCGCTGCTAGATAAATATTTTTTGGTTGTGATTGCAATAGCAGTTTACTGTACCAGTGTGCAACCAGTAACAGCTGTTGAAGAAAAAAGAAAGTATTAGCAGAGTAGTTCTAAGTCCATAGCTGCTAAAAAACATAGATTGAGAGGAGAGTCTCGAACGATCAATTTTACCTATTCTGTAGTCTCCTGACATAACAGAAGTAGCCTACAAGGTTCTGCCAGCAGGGTGAAGGTTTTGCAGGCAGGTAGGCGGCCAAATTAAGGCTATGAGATTCAAACTCAAAGTTCTGCAGCATTAGATTTAATTTTACGAAGAAAATGTCGTGGCTTTAGTCTAGAAACAAACCTGGCACTGCAGTTGCTGAATTTTTGTGTTACAATCAATTTGTTCTATCATATTGCAGATATTTTGTAAAGTTATCACCTTATTTGTGTCTTCCTCAGTTAATGTATTTGCACTGACTAGTTACGTAAGATTTTCTCACAAACGTGTCAAAACTATCAAAAATGGTGACAGACAAAAATACCAGCACATGGACATCAAATCTGAAAGATAAAGCAAAAAGGAGGGAAAAAATTCCATTGATGACTGCACTGATTGATCTATGCAGAATGCCAAAGAAAAAGCAAGTCATTGGGAGATATTTGGGGTTGTTTCAGGATGGAATGAAAGATAAAAACCAAAAGAGCAGAAATTGCTGGAGAATTGTCAAATCTTTGGTGAAAACTAAATTATCCAAATGTGTGAAAGCAACAAATCCGTGCAAAAGTATCTCAGTTGGTGAATGGGTACATCAGCTACAGGAAAAAGCAAACCAAAAAATTTGAAAGAGATGTAGAAAATGTGTTTGATAACACCAAAATTGATGGATTTTGGCTATGCAAAGATAAAAATCTCTACGAAATGCAGAAATGGAATCGCAAGCAGAATCAGTTACACAACTCTAAAAACTGCACCCAAATCTTCTATTTATTCATCAAAACGGCCTAAGTGGCTGCAGAAGTAACTCACGGCAGTACAACTGTCGATCTGAAATGGCTCTCCGACGATTCTTCAGAAAGAACTGATAGTTCCAGTTCTAAGTATGCTGGTGAAGATCAAGCCCCAAAACGAAAATATGAAAGTGCCAAATCTGCATCTGGTCTGGTTTCAAAATTTACAAGATAAGCTTCCAGAGTATGCATAAGTTTAGCAGATGACGGTGTGGAATCGCCAACTACAACGCAGACTGCAACATGGAGGAGAGTTACTGAGAATGGAAAAACCAAAGCAAAAACTATTAAGCATATTTTACAAAACGGAGATAACTTTTGTCTACACTTTGATGGAAAAAGATTTGGAAAAAAGGAGCATCAATTAATATGTCTTACAAGCCCCATCAAATGCATAAACTTATTAGCCATCTGCTGTGCTATTGGCTCTTCAGAATGCATTTTTAATGCAATCAGGAAACTCTTGACGAATTTGATGCTTAGCCCAGTATCAAAATGATTGTCTGTGACGCTACATCAGTCAATACTCGCAAAAAAACGAAGTTGTTGCTTGGATGCAAAGAGAATTTGAAGGTGAAGGATTTCAGAAACCTCAATATATTGGTTGCCAAAACCATGTTGAACCTCATTCTTTGTCATTCACTTGATTGCAGCTTGCTACTTGATTGCTAATTCCCGATGGCATCCAAGAAACCAGAAATCATTTCAGCGATTATGAAAAGTTGCAAGTTGATTACAGTGGGGTGGTAGAAATCTGATTTGGAGAGATGAGTGCAAGTTTCTGTTTGAACTATGTGAAGCATATAAACGTTTCAAAGCATCGGAATTACCTCCAAAGATCAAGTGGCAAAACTTCCATCATCTCACAATGCAAGGTGAAATTAGAGAGCAACTTTTGCACTCATAATCTATTTCTTGCTTCCAAATCAGTGACATAAGCTGGAAAAAATCTTGTTATTTCATAACTGCTGAGTGGGCGGAAACTTGGTTTAGCAACCAGCATCACAAAATGTCAAGTTACCAAGATCTTTTAAGCGCTAATCTTATCACTCAACTAGTATGCCCCAAGAAATTAAAATGTTTTCAGATGCATTGGGTTGATGCCCCATCTGTAATTGAAAAGGCATGATCAAATGTGTAGCTGAACGAGGAGTCAAAACAAAGGAAGATATTACCAAGAAGTCAAAACATAACAAATATTCAAATGTAAAGTTCATGAAGAGTAACTTAAATTAATTATTTTATTTGAATTACGCATTTCCCATAAATTGTACATTTTTTTCTTGATAAGGTGCGCCAAGTTTTTGCAAAGCTAAGCGAACTGAAGGTGATTATCATTATAATGCATAAAAGTTCATCAGTTAAGACACCAGACATTTACAAAGAAAAAAATCATAACCCTACTGCCCACGTTGCAAACTTTCGGGACCCAAAAACGATGGCTCAAATCCAGATATCATAAATACCTTGCTTCAACTTAAAAGCTCATCCTTGAAAATGAGGGCAAATGCCATTTTTAGTATGATTGCACAAATGCATACAAAGGTAAAAAGTAATTTTTTAATAAAGGTGGCTCTTGTACCATCTAGGGCTCAGGTATTAAAAAGGTCTAGAATATCTACTGATGTAAAATAATTTTGCTGAAATTGATGTCTTTTTTCCCAGAATCAAATAGACTAATACGGTATCATATTACCAAATATAACAAGATTCTAAAAACCAATGGTTCCAAAATCTTGACTTTCTGGATTTTACAATGACTTTTTCCAGCAAAAGATAACGCTACATATATAGAAGCACTTGTTAATAGAGCAGAAAGGAAAGGATGAAGAGTTCGCTATAATTCAGCTAAAGCTGGCAAATGAATCAAACATAAGGTACCGTATATTTCGGCGTATAAGACGACCTTCAGATAAGACAAGGTGCAAAATATCAATAAAATTTTGTGCATTTACCATATATCCGTTGTATAAGACGACTACTAAATCACGAAACCATGTTTGTTTAGCCGTATAACTTTTTTCTCTTCTTGCAAGATTTTCTTACAAGAGTTACATTTGTTACACACCAACGCACACTTTTTTCATAATATTGATGTGATTCTCTCGCTTTTTTTCTGTTTTACGCATCAATGCACGTTTTTGCATTCTCTAGTTCAATGTCAGGCCAATGCTGTTGCGCAACCGTACGCGCAATATTGATGATTTTCAATAAAAATACGGTAGCTTTGTTGCACGTTCTTTATTTTTACGCACCAACGCATTTTTCATTTTCATAATAAAAAATCTTTGTGTGAAACTTCAGATATGATTTTTATATCGGCTGTATAAGACGACCCCAATTTTTTAGGGTGGGTTTTTGTACTTTAAGGGTCGTCTTATACACCGAAATATACGGTAATTGTAATGTATGCCAATTAGTAATCGATTACAATTAATCACATTTTTTTCGTATCAATTATATTGAAGCTGATTACATCATCCAGTGGATTATATTTATTATATATTACATTTATATATTATATATCACATTAATATAAACTATTGGCAAAATTACCCTACAGACTGTTTTGCACTGAGCACTCTTCAGGTGTTCCAAACAATCAAAAAAATAATAATAAAAGTCAAAATCAGTACCGGTACTCACTATTTTGAGAGGAGTTCATTGCTGTAATTGCCCCTAGTCTGGCATGAATAAAGACTTTGAACAAGGATAAGGAGTTTGGATTTGTTTGCTGAATAGTGAAAGATTTGAGTTGATACTCATCACTGATTCACATAAAGATTTCAGCAAACCACAAATCCTAATTTACTTCCCAGAAAAACAAATTCCTCATCCTTGAGTCTTTCTTCAACAACTGTAATCGATTCTCAAGAGAGACTGCACATCCTCTCAATTTTACTTCTTAAAATAATATGTGATCAAATAAAATTTTTCACATTCCCAAACCAGTTTCTTTTTGCATCATGGTGAAAGAACCAAGCTCAGAGAGGGCTTTACAGTGCTGTCAATGGCGAGACCCAAAATGTTTGCCAAAAAATGCCTAGCTGTTGCTTGGCTGTATTGTTAATAATAAAAGTCCTACCCACTCCCGACGGCACCATTTTCACAAATAATTATTTCGTTGAAAAACAAACATACCATCTGATTTAATAGAAACCAGGTTCTTGTTACTCTTGCAAATCCACTTGCTAATATGAAAGTTGTCCAATCATGTGCAGAAACGGAAATTCTTGAAAAGCTTCAATAATCCAAAAAGACAATGGACATTAATTTAGTAAATATCAAGTTACAAAAATTATAGGAATGGCTGCACCATAATATCTACTAAATGCCAAAATTGAAAATAATTAGCAATTACTAACAATAGTACAGATATCAATGTAATCATGAACAATTTTCAAACGATTAAAAATGAACAGAAGCTCCAGCACATTCCAATAAGTACAACTACTGTACATTAAGCACTTCTTTCATTGGCATTAACGATGAAGTTGATCAAAAATAAATGCTCAACAATAAAATTCAGAATGCAATCATGCCAAGGGCGGCATACTGCTCAAAATTGTGTAGACAGCCATAAGTGCTGTCTGCGCACTTTGCTTAGATGCAGTGCATAAGCAATCGAGCGATTTCAGACACAGTTGGTATACACGTCAAATTGCGTAGGGCAGTTCTCAGCAATATTTTAAATTCAATAGAAAGCGACGAAAAAAGTATGTCTGACTCAGCATTTCTGCCAAAGCGAAGAGTTTATAGCTTCCTGAAATACATTATAGATAGCCTACTTACTGAAAAGTGATATGCAAATAGTGATTTGATGTGCAATCGTAATGTGAAAGCAAAAGCAGCACGAAATCAAAATTGGGTAGATTTGCTGCAAATACTCACCTTAACTTTTTAAAAACTCTAGAGGCTTCAGTTTGTGAAACGTTGATGTAATCGTTGAAAACATTTTGAAAACTTCAGGAAGCCCAAAATTTTAACCAAATTAAAGCTTGTAGCTAAACCGCTGGCGTTGTAAAGATATCTTGCTGCTTTTTTAGATTGCCGTGAAGCACTGTGTGTTACTGTACCGTTCAATATTCAGCTATTAAATGATTGTTGTCCAAAGTCAAAGCATTTTGTTTCCTGTAATGTCTGTCCGCGCTACCTCTCACAAGATCACCCTCTAGTTGCAGCGGCAATGCTAATTCTTAAACTTTTTTTACCTGCACTAGTGTAATAAGCACGTCTATATCGTTTTGTCGCTGTTTCCTGATTTTTTGCCTTGCTGAGGTTTGTGTTATCGATACCTATTATTTTATGGCCGAAAACATAAATTTACTACTGTTACTACTACTCCCGTGCATGGTTGGATTTATTCATAATTTTGAATTGCTAAATTCAAATTCACATTACTAGACTTTAACAGACGTTTGGTGGTACAGAATTTGAAGATGGCTTGAAGTAGAAGATTCATTTTTCCCAAAGCTTTTCGTCTGACACTCTTCAGGGGAAATCGTCAGAATGAAAAATAAGTGAACCAAACTGATTTAAAATGGGAAAGAAAGAGTTCTGATTGGTTAGAAATAGAAAGCTCTGATTGGTTGGTTAAAAGTAGCTAATAGAAATCAGACAGAAGAGCTCTGATTGGCTAGAGAGTCAAAGGGTTAAGATAGTTTCAAAGAATAAACGAAATCTTTTTGTTTGCAAGAATAAACTTTAAAAGAAAAACTTAATTCAAATTCATTGACTTCACAAAACTGATTTCAAATTTCACCGTTTCAAAATTCATAAAACGTAACAATTCAAACTTCTCAGCATTTGATAAAAAATGTATCAGATAGGCTTGAACAAAAAAACAGATATTTTTGAAAAGTTTTAAGTCTGTAATTAACTGCATGAAGGTTAGTACCAGAATCAAAAATGATAATTTTTAGCAAAAAGACAATAAGATATGAAAGGGGTGGAAAGTTAACTCTTGCAAAACCAACACCAAAGCATTTAGAACAGACATGGGCAAAATACGGCTCGCCGGTTCTTTTGTTCTGGTCTGCCGGCACTTACACAAACTTAAACTTCCACCATGAACTGAGCAGAGGACCTTTTTTTTTCCTTTAGAGATAACAAATGGCAGTGATTTTCAAATAAGTAAGCCTCAACGGTGCAAAATTGAATCGAAAAACGAGGTGAAAACTTTTTATTATGGAGATCATATTCATACGTGGACAGTGATCTTCAAAAAAAAAAAGGTCTTCACCTTGTTTTCAAATCAGCGTGCGGCCCGCGGCTTTAACTGTTTCTTTAAATCTGGCCCTTTGTGTGAAAAGTTTGCCCATCCCTGATTTAGAAGCTTCACATTTGCCGTGACGATTGTTCTGTTTGCAGGATAAACCTTACCGATCATTTGCAGTGTAGTGACATACAGTAACAAACCAGTGGCAAAACCATACTTTACTTCATATCTTTTAATGTGAAAAAATCTAAATTCATTGAATCTTTAATTAAGAAAATCAAATTCAATGACTTAAAAAAAGCATTCAAATTCTTATTTATCGGATTTTGAAAACCCACGTTTAAATTCATCAATAACTTGGCAGCGAATATAAAATTCAACCCAACCCTGCTCCCATGCAAGCATCCATACTTGCAAACGCCAAACTTGCAGCATTACCAAATTGGTACAAAATGCTGTCTACGCCATCCTCAAAAATTGCGTGAGCTGACAAACTTTTTTTGCTGTCTACGCAATTTTGCAGTTGACCTGCATATCAACTTGTTTGTCTTGATGCACTTTTTCTCTCTACGATATTGTAGAGCATGACAAAAAGTGAGCAGTATACCACCCCAGATCTTATCATATCGGTACTTCTGGTATTATATCTAGTGTGTAATGATTGGTGGGGTGCAGTCATTTGGGCACAAAGGCATTTGGCATGAGGACATTTGAGCTCGAGGACATTTGGGCGCAAAATACGTTTGAGTCCAAACCCATTTTTTATCAACTTTTTGTTACATAGTCTTTTTAAATTAATGACAATTATAATATTATCTGTTTGCAACGATCTTATAGCATAATTCAAGATATGTTAATTAACGGTAATGTATATCAAAAAAGATAGAGCAAAGTAAAGGTCAAGTAGGCGATAAATAAGTTGGATCATTTTCGTTGCAATGTTCTCGAACAACGAAAATGTACAAGAATAAGACAACTGCAATGACACGGTAATGAGTGATTAATTCGTAGTAAATTTTTAATGAAAACGTAAAAGAAGTTCTCATTTAAAAAAATAACATGATTTTGAAAGAGGTATATACTTGATCAATTTAACATATGAATGAAATGAATCATAGTTTTTGTGTGTAAATAACAGCTGACTCATATAACTTATTTTATCCAATCGAACATAAATCTATTTTAAAGTGTCCACAAATCACAACTGTGTTAAGTATCTCACTAATGCTTTTTTATTTCCCTGTCCTGTAATGCGTGGACAGTTTCCTTTCAAATCAAAAACTTTTGATCACTCTCTCAGGCAGCCAGACAATTGATCGTAGAAATAAGTCTTTATCTATCGCTAACTTGACCTTTACTTTCCCTCTATCTTTTTTCATATACATTGTCGTTATTAACACATCTTAATTTGCTACATCATTAAGGATTTCTTAATAATAGACCAGAAACATTTTTATTGTTGCAGCAAGGTGCATCACCGCCAGCTGAAATATCTTATGTGCATTAAAACACCTAGTATGCCCAATCTTATTTTCCTTGAGTAGCCACACCTACCATCAGACACCTCTGTAAGAAACCACAACCTCGATCCAAATATTTACTCAGTAATATTGCCAAAGTTATCACAACTTAAGAGGCTACTCAAGGAAAATAAGATTGGGCATATTTAGGTCTTTGGTCGCACATAGATATTTCAGCTTGTGGTAATGTGCCTTGCTGGCCGGATGTATTCCAATGAAAATGCTTCCGGTCAAATATTTTAATATATTCTATAACATCGTTGTAGACAACAAATAATTGTCATTAATTAAAAAAAAACCAACAAAAAGTTGATCAATACAAAATGCGTTTGGACTCGACCTTTTTTTGCGCCCAAATTGCTCTACGCCCAAATGTCTCTGCAATGTCTTAACGCCCACATGTCTGGGCTTAAATGTCAAGTTTTGGCATCTCCACAGCTTAGCATGAACGCAACACAGGTCAAAACTCAAAAGATGCGAAGAGGACAAACTATTGGCAACACTGTGTCCCATTTGATTGGTCTGGTAATCTAATCCCACATCTTTCACACCAATTGCAATGTTAATACCACTTTGCCCATTGGTAAATTTTGCATAAAACTAAATCAAGTAAAACAATTAAAACAGTTGCAAAAATGCACATAAACTTGGGTATGAAACAACGTGACATTTTCATCTTCCCAATGTAACATTAAAGATCATTGCTAGAGCTCGACCAATATATCGGTCAGTCCCATAATTATCAGCCGATAACGAGGTTAGCCAATATATCGTATCGGCCATCTTCTACCAATAAATTATAGGCAATCAGCAAAAACGGTTTTTCTGTGATCTTGCTATTACACGCAAGGTTTTTTGGCGCTTTTGCGTGTGCAGTTACACACACATTCAAGCACGAAAATAATGCTTTGAAAAAAGCATGCACGCACTCGCAAATTCCAGCCAGACAGTGCATGACTGCATGGGTGTTGCAATGCAGAAAGCGCGCTAATCAAACAATACGCATTCGCTTGCTCTCTAGGTTTCTTGTTTCTTTAACATCTTCTACAAGAAAAAAGCTACGAAAGACCAAGCAAGAAAAGTAAAAAACGCATTTACACCCATAGAATTTTGCAACTTTTAGATACTTGTATTAACCATTGAGCAATGTCCTTTATTGGCACGTTTTTCCAGTTAGGAACGGTTCGCCTAAATTAATTTCATTACTCATTTATTGTGTGTTCTTACATTTGATATTTGGAATGCATGTTTTGGGCATAGTATCACTATCAAATTGTACCAATACACAAAGTTTTACAAATTTCGTTTGAGCAGTTTTAAGGTGAAAGCAAAAGCGCAAGACAGTGGTTATCGGTATCGGCCTTTAAATTTTATATATATCGGTATTGGCTAAAAAAATTGATATTGCTCCAGCTCTAATCATTGCACTGTAAAATTGAATATGCATAGCATGAACACAGGACTTTTTCGCATAACCGACCCTTATTGCAGACAGGGTTATAGGGTTTGGGTGAAAGCAGAGATTTAGATTTGGTATGCAGATTGAGTAAGAGTTGACACAAACTGGCAAGGTTTGGAGCAGAGGTTTTTATTCTTTTTTGTCTCGTTTACCCCTTGCTGAAACAGAGAAGTGCAATTTACCCCCAGGGTACCTTTACTGCTTTTCCAATACTGAAAATTAAAGTTTTTTCTAGTCTTTAATTTAGAAAACTTACCCCCTCAGTAGGTAAAATTAACCCCCAGGGGATAAATTTACGCCTGATTAAGAACCCCTGGTTTAGAGTCACGCCAGGGTTAGGCATGCCAAAACTGAGTCAGCCATACTGATTATGCTACTACAAGTTGGTCACGTCAAACAGACACACGTTCTATAGACCCTCTTCAGCCATAATGCCAATTTTAACACATACTAACAATATACATAATAATTGCTCCAGCGCAAATTTTTATCTTTTGCATGCAGAAAAGTTCAAATACTATCAACACTCTTTTAATCTCCAAAAACGTTTTGTTTATTTGTATAGTGACAGTTGTAGTTTTCTCCATTGTTCCACGCTGTAATGTCATCCTTCTGATTTACCAAACATTACTGAAGCAGATACACCGTGCAGTGCGCATTAACTTTTTACACTTTATTTACTTCAGATTTATCCTTAAATCTCATGAAAGCTATCAAAGTGCAGTAACAAACTCGTTTAGGAGGGCCCAGCCATCTGTCTGCAACCTTAGGATAGGGCATTGCATTATCTGCTTTTCGCAACAGCACAAGTAATCGTTCTGACTTGTTATCTACACAGTCCCTTTAATGCTCAGCGTCAGGCAAAAAAATACAAATACCAATTTCAAATCATTGGTTTGACCCAACTTGGAATCAAACCAGAGCGGCAATCAAATTTATAGCTGATATTATTGTTTGAATTGATAGCAGTTTTTTAATTTTTGTCTTTAAATGCATTTATAACCAATGCCAAAATGTTGAATTATAATAGATCATGACATGCCTTTACCTTAGCTTTGGCTTACACATGTGGTGATAACTATGATATGTTAAACCACTTGCAATTTTTAATGCTGGTGCACAAAAATTTTCTTTAGTTTTTAAAAGGTCTGCTGATATGAAGAGATCGGGAACAACCGCCATAAACTAAAATTCAAGGTCAACTTAGCAATTGGCGAAGATGCAGTTTTAAGATCAATCATACCATGTCAAAAGACACTTGTCTTTTTAATTTATGCTGAAAATGTATGGAACCATTTGGAAAAATGAGCCTTCTATTACTAAACTGCTGGTGACTTTCCTTTATTCTTGTAATGCTACCGTAAGTACACATTTATCATTTTGTTTGCTCCATTACCAGAAAAAATAATTTACCCAAATATACACCGATCATGCTAAAAATATTCAGTAGTATATCATATGAACTAAAAATACATTTACAAAATCAACAAACACCTGCTGAAAAAAATGCATTACTTTGCACCATAATGTCATACACTGCTTTTATTCTATTACAATCGACTTGTTAATCACAGTTGCTACTTCAGCAAAGTCAAGATAACATAGCCTACAACAAATTCATTTATGCCATGCTTTGTCATCAATCAAAACAGTACGCGATTTTAACTGAAACTGTTTGGCTTAGAAAAGCTGTTATGGCACTCACAAAAGTAAAAACTGAAGGAAAAAAAGAAAAGCCAGGTTGCTAGGACTTCGTAGAATTAGACGTTTTGGCAACAATGAATTAACTGTCATCATTAGCAGTATGTACAAGAAAGTGCAAAACTGTATGAATTAAAATCTTGTCAGCCTTGCTATGCATAGGCAATCCAGGCTAGACTCTTTACAGACAATAAAGACTTTCAATTGCTCATCCTACACATCTCGACCTCACTTCTTTTCTAGGTTGTTCCCTCCTTTTAGTAGGCGACTGGCCACAAACAACGATGCCCAGTGGAAAATCCTGTACATAACTTCTAACCCACAACTAAGTGATAAGTAGCCCAACTAGCTTACAGTACATCACTACAAGCCCCCAGGGCAACCCAGTCATTTGTAGCTGCAGACACGTTTCAACCTTATTATCATCTTATCAGTGCAGCATAGCAACCTCCCATCTTTTTAAAAACAAAAGGAAAAATTCTAACCTTCAAATAAAACAAGTCCCAACTCTAAATCTCTACTCATTCTTCTCAAGGTAAAATATCTCAATAAAAATCACAAGGGAATACTACAGGTTAGGGATTATGATATCACAAGGTTTCCTCTAAATCAGTAGTCGGCAAACACCAGACCGCAAGGGGATTGATACCAGGCCGCGTACTTTTCCTAATTAAATGCTTTAAAGCATTTATGCTACATTAGAGCATGGGTTCTGAAACTAGGGGGCGCGCTCCTGGGGGGCATGAAAAGCTTGCAAGGGGGCGCAAAAAATCTTATGAAAAGTTTTCTTTTAAAAAAGGATATATGAGAACTGAGAGTATTTTGTTACGCTAACAGCTAAGTCACCAAATGTTTCGTTTTTTATATTTTCACTGCAACTGTATTGCTCATATTTTCTCTTGGAGGTGACACTGAATAGTGAACTGGTTGGTGATTATTTCTAGTCTTCATCAATAAGTGCAATCGTGCATAAAATCCAGCAAACAAAATATTTTGCTGCTTTCATTGACGCATCAAGCAGCTGTCTTACTGACATAGAGGAAATAAGAGGCAAATGAATCACTGTTGACATTAACGTGCTTTATACATTATTGAAATAAGGGGGGCGCAAATCACAAGAATTAATGTTAAGGGGGGCATGGCTTGAAAAGTTTAAGAATCCCTGCAATAGAGTTTAACACCCAATTGCTTTCAGATGTTTTGTGAGTTGTGATAGCTTCATTTTTACACTTTGGGTGCGTTGGGATTTAATTCAGCGCCTAAAATAAATTTCTCATGAAGACTTTGAATGGTGAATCTTACTCAATATCTTCATTACGGATGTGATGTAACTAGCAGTAATTGTTGTGTTAGCTGTGTTCGATTGATGAGGTAGATAAGCAGGAAAATAACATCAGAAATATTACAGCAAATCGAAGTCAGAATTACAATAAATTATTTCTACTGAAACTTCTAATAGGGGGAAGGGGGGGGGGGGGCTTAATTGCAACTTTTTTTTCAGACACCAGTGAGTCCCTGTTAAAATTATGCTATGAGTCTGCACCATCACAAAAATACAAAAAATTTTGCTGTATACCTTAAAAACCCTTGTTCAAATGAAACATGAAGACAACTTGGTATCAAGCAAACCTATCGCATCGAATGTAGCTTAATACGTTCGTAAGCATGGTTGTATACGGTAATAACAGCAATTAATACACCGGTTAGTTACTGTTCACTTTATTTCCAAGTATGTCAGCAACAAATTTCTTTTTTTTTCCTTTGAATTGCTCTTAATAGTTTGTTGCTTTCTTCTGATTGTGCACACATAAGGTAATGGTAGTGCAAAACCAACCAGCATCGTTACTATGCTAATTCATCAACAGCTTTATCAAAGTTTTCCATGTCGCAGTGGATTTCTTTGCTTCGGTACATTTTCAAGTTCTTGGCATACACAGCTGTTTCTAAGCGGTGGTGCTTTTACATCAAACGAACAACTTCATTAGATTTTGAAAGAGATGGTCGGTAAACAAGTGTCTTGAGCAAAGCGAACTTGGAGGTACATGGCTTTTCTTTTGGTGTCAGCTGTCACATCGTTGTTAAGAAATAAAACGATGTAGCATATTTTACAAACCAAAAGACACACTTAAAATCTTTTTTTTTTGCAAAAATTGATCGTGTGCCTTATAAGCCGGAGCGCCTAATGTATGAACCAGGTAGTGCTTTATGCTTTATTGCCTACACTCAAAACTAGTGCCAGTACTATTGTTATAAAAACAAAGCGCTGTCTTACGCAATAAACTGCGGTAACAAACAAGCGGGAAAAATATAATAAAGAAACTGGAAGATAAAGGAGCGGCGCTTATGAAGAGTCCTGTCTAAAATCCTCGTTCTTTTATGCAAATGCTGCTTGTGCAGTATCACCACGTTGTTTTTACGGTACCCCCTGCCCTAAAAATGGCTCCTGCAAAGAGATATGCTTACAAAGCGAGCTTAAAGCTGAAAGCAATAGAGTATGCAGTAGTGCATGGAAATAGAGCTGCTGCAAAACATTTTAACGTAAATGAATCGATGGTACAAAAGTGGAGAAAGCAAGAAGATGCCCTGCACCAGGTGAAAAAGAACCAACTGAGTTTTCGAGGGCATAAGGCAAGATGGCCACAGTTGGAGGATAGAATTAAGCAGTGGGTTATTCAGCAGAGAACTGCAAGTAGAAGTGTATCAAACTTCTCTACTCGACTGAAGGCAAAAGCATTAGCAGGCGAGTTGGACATCAACGACTTTCAAAATACCCCTTCTCGGTGTTTTCGTTTTATGAAGCGGCGAAATCTCTCCATTCGCACAAGAACTACTGTTTCTCAACAACTGCCAGATGATTACCAAGAAAAGCTGATATCGTTTCGCTCCTACCGCACAAACAAGATCAATGATCAAAAAATCCTGCTAAAACACATCACAAACATGGATGAGGTTCCCCTGACCTTCGACATCCCCGTAAACCATACTGTCGAAAAAACAGGAACCAGTGCTGTTAGTATATGGACCACAGGAAATGAGAAGTCGTCCTTGACAGTAGTTCTTGCTTGCCAGGCAAATGGCCAGAAGCTACCACCCATGGTTATTTTTAAAAGAAAGACTTTGCCCAAAGAAAACTTTCCGGCTGGTGTATTCATCAAGGCCAACCCAAAAGGCTGGATGGACAAAGAGATGATGAATGATTGGCTACGAGAGGTATACGTGAAGAGACCAGATGGATTTTTTCATAAATTGCCATCACTATTGATTTATGACTCCATGCGCGCTCATCTGACCGATGCGGTTAAAGCAAAAGTGAAGAAAACAAATTCAGAGCTTGCCGTTATTCCTGGTGGGTTAACCAAAGAACTTCAGCCGCTAGATATTGGTATCAACAGACCATTTAAGGCTAAACTGCGAGTTGCGTGGGAGCACTGGATGACAGACGGTGAACACACGTTTACTAAGGCAGGGAGACTACGACGAGCAAATTACGCAACAATATGCCCATGGATCGTGGATTCTTGGTCAAAAATATCAGTATCCACCATCACACGATCATTTAGGAAAGCCGGGATAATCACTGAACAATCAAATACTGATAACAGTGATGATACAGACTTTGATAATGACGAGACAGATCCAGCAATGCTTGATGCCGAAATCGCGCAACTGCTGAATTCCGACACAGAAGATGAAGAATTTAATGGGTTTCTGAAAGAGGAATAAACTGTACTGGTTTTGAGTTTTTAATTTTTGTTCGTTTGATCGTTTCTTTGAATAAAATACAATAACCATAAAAATATTGAGGTTTTTTGTTTAACACTTGCAGCGCGGAATTAATTTTTTGTTGCCCGATTTGCAGTGCATAATTCACTTTGCATCTCGAGTCGCTCATTTTAAGAGCGGGGCGGGAAAAAAACTGCAACATGAATGCCCACGTCAACCAAGACGCATACAGTATATATGTTACCCGATACTTCTTGAAAACCTGTGCGTCTTATGTATTAACAAAAATAGAATTTAACCAGTTTATTGACAGTGCGCCTTATAATTCGGAGCGCCTTATGGTCTGTAAAATACGGTACATCTTCTGCTTGGAAAATGATTATCTGAAGTTTTAAAGAAACAGCAAGTTTATTGATCATCGATTAATGACTAAGTTGCTTTGGACAAAAGCCCCTGTTTCAAGAGATCTATCTGCGTTTTATTCCATATTCTAACAATTTTCGAAATGATTTCAAAAGTTTTGTAATGCTTTCTAAATCCGTCTTTTGATTGAAGTTCTGCCAGATCAACTACAACTAGTTTAGCTTTCACATAAGACTTGCTGCTGCACGGGCAACTGCTTTGCTCCAGAGATCTTAACTTGAATTAGATTGTGCCAACACCTCTTTCAGTACCCAAGATGCATGCTGGCGCCAAATCCAAAACAGGATCCGAAAAATCGAGCTGATGAATACCTTCATCATTTCCAAACAATATACAGATGATGTTTGAGGAAAATCGAGATGGCAATCTTAAGAAGAACGAAAAGAGCCATGATGAGATCAATGTGTGGAGCACTGTTCCCTCTAAGTTTTCAGCAAGTGCGAATTTGCCCAAATAGAAATTGTGATAAAAAATTTGCCTAAAGTTTTTGATAGATTAAGGGAAGATTGATCGAATTTATGTCTCAAAGTTGTGTTTCCAGAGTATCAAATGTTTGCTTTGCTTCAAAATATTGAACACTTAAATTCAAATTCGGCTATTGCTTTGCTTCATCATTTTAGTTGCCAAGCTAAAAATTAAAAATTTTGCCCAAAATTTCTCATTTTTCTGAAATTTCGCACCTTAGAAGGAACAGTGGTGTGGAGTGAAATTAGTGTATAGAAAGAATGATGAGGAGTTAATGGAAATGCTGGGTTTGAAGGAAACATTTGATAAAATGGCAAAGGTGAATGGAGTATTGTGATATGAACAGTATGTGATTAGGAGAGATGATGATAACGTTCTAAAGAAGGCATTGATGCTTGAAGTGAATGGGCAGCGAAATCGAGAAAGGCAAAAGCAGATATGGCGGAGGCAAGTTGAAGAGAATGTAAATAAAATTGGGTTGGAGGTGGACGAGGCTGCAAATCTCACAAGATGTAAAGAGGGAGAGAGCAATTGCTGAGGGAATGAGGTGCATCCAACCACCCTTGATCCAGACCAACCACACCGGATTGAAACTGGATGATGATGATAATGCCCCTTTTGTTTAACAAAGCCATCTACCATTCGGTGAAAAGCTGCTTGCAAGATTGGAACAACTCTGGTGGTGCAGTTGAACGAATGCCTGAACTTCCACAAGAACTTCCTCAGACAGAGAATTGCATTGACCAAATCTATCATTGCTGATGTAGCTGAATGCAGCTAGAATAAAATCTAGCAAATTCATTGGGTTGCAGTGCAGTAAATCATCATAAAGCACATGTATAGTTGGAATCAACTCCCCTTATCCCATTGGGTAAAAGTAACTAATGTTTAGATAAAGTTAAATGAGATGGGCGGCCCCAACACCACAAAAAATGGAAAGAACCCCAAACTAGCAAAATGTCTTACTACACAAGTCTGTGTATCGATGGTAATGGATGCTAATGAATGATGATTTCTTATCCTCCTGTCACGTGAAAGCGATGGAGGCACTAAACATAAGACGAATTCAGACTCGCTTGAGTCGCCTTTGTTTTCTAAATGACTTCTGCTTCTGATTTCTTTAATCTGCTGCTTGTTAGATTCCACCAAGCAGAAATAGTCAAGAAATATCTTATCCAAGGACGCAACAATGAGACTTGTGCTGGAGTTAACCATCAACTTTGCAATCATGGTCATAGCATCAACGACGCTCCTAACCAATGTAACCACAGCGCCATGCTGTCAACAATGTGCATGAGCAGTTTATTGTACTCTTCCCATTGTATGCTTCCCACAACTCTTGTGGTCCTAAAACGAGTAACATAACCTGGAACCCTCTGGTTCACCAGTACTCACTTCACTACAGCTTGTTTAATGTTTATAATAAAAATATGTCATCATTTGTACTGTACTAACATAATTGTTAGTTATATGTGGCCTTCTTAAGCTTGTACACTGCACCAATATGACGTCATAATCCTTCAATAATGCTTAAATGATTTTTGAATAGCACCTTCAAATATTCAAAAATGAATCCATTTAAGTAGAGTTGACCCAGGAATTTCAGTGAGGATTTGAACAAGGGTTTTGAAGTTGCAAACACTTCAGACTGTTTTAGAAGTGTTAGTTACAGCTTGTAGCCTACTTGAAGGGGACTCGCAACTAAATTTTAAGCCCCCCCTTACTTATAACCTAAAACATTACAGTTTTAACATAGATATTTTTAGTCTGATAATAATGAGTGAAAAACAAACATCTTTGCAGGGAGTTTTTGAAAATAGGTAAGCTCCATTTCAAGAACCTGGCATCAATGACAAGGGACCTACAACATCAAAAAACGTTAAGAGACACATTCATTGAGTCCCATTATTCCAAGATGAGAGAGTCTGGTTGCTGCAAAACAAGCTCATGGTCTCATTAAATCACTACTGTAATATGAGCTGAAATAAAATTTAATTGCTGAATATTTGTGTTTATTTTTAAAGCACGTTTATGAAAATTTTTCTGACTTCAACCAGTCCACCACACGAAAAAGTTTGTCAGCCCCTGCTCTAAATAATCAAAAAGACTAGAGATGATCCATTGTTTGATTTTAGATCGCTTTAGGCCCGTGGTTCTCGTTTTTGCCTCATAGTCAATTTCTCGATGTCATAACCACTTTTTGATGACATCAAAAACTTGATTATGCTGCAGAAACTGGAACCACGAACCGTGGGCTTAAAACCCTCTAAAATTGGACATGTGGACAGGGTACATATGTGCAATGACTCATATTTGAGGAGAGAGATTTAGTGAAATTGCGAAAATTATAAAGAGTGAAATACTACATAGAAGAAGTTTCTAAAGGCAACATTATACATCTATAACAACATTACTCTTCCTGGCTTGCTGAAAGGGCTCTCATCCTGACTTCCAAGTGCTGGGTTGCAGGATAAAACTTCATCACCAACAGTTAAAAAGTGAGGAAGTTGTGATGACAGCCCATTTAGCTGGCCTGGAAGGACGACGTCATTATATTGTTGTACCTTGACCACATCAGGAAATTCGATTGGAATGTTACATAGCTCTGTTACGCAGCATAAAGGTTAAATTTCCTTGGGTATTATATATCAGCAGGGAAGATTGGCTGATTAAGGTCCAAAGTGTCTTGAAGGATGAAGGTACCTAGTACCTGAGTGCAGCTGATGAGGGCTAATAACTTGAAACAGAGCTGACCTGTCTTATGGTACCACATATATGTAATTTAAACTGCATCTCTAAAACTGTTTAGTGTTATTCACGCTGCATTGATTTTTCTGTTTTCCTGCATTTCTTTTAGTTGGTTTTCAAACATTTTTCTGGCTCGCTTTTATAGTGATTGCACAGTTTTGTTTCCTTTCGTACATATCAGTAGACTGAATCTTCAAAACAAAGTTATCATGAAGCTGCTGTGCTGTTAAAAAGTATCAAGTGATACAGCCTGTGCAGTAGCCCGATGATAGATGCATATGACACTGCTTCCTGAGTTGCTAAGCTCATATTTTGCTTGTTCTATTATTTTGGCATCAAATAAAAGTACAAAATTAATCAGAAAGAAATGAAATCAAACAAAAAGTGACGCCATAGAGTCTATGAAAAGCCCAGAAGATGGCTTTTAATCGATTGTTCAAGGAACTATCGATTCATACTCCGTAATCAAAATGAGGAAAAAAATAACAAAAGAAAACGTATAAATAAACTAGCTATAAAGGAGATAAATGCGAGGATCTCGAGAGTGCTTGAGAATGGGAAGTATAAATGATATCAAATTTAAAAGTGTTAAATTAATAACTATTTAAAAGCAGTTGTTTCAATTGTTTTTTAAATTGAGCTAGGTTTTTTGATTGTTTTTGTTTCATTAGGTATTTCGTTCCATAATTTAACGCTAACCAATTTAATTGACTGCTAGCAAATGCTTTTTTTAAACAGAGGAAGGTACAAGTTGTTTGATTGCCTTGTTTGGTGGGATAAAACTTCTGAGTTAGGCTAAAAAAGTTATTAAAGCAATTAGGTAACATGTCATGAAGGAATTTACAAACAAAGTAGCAGATTTTGAATTTAAACTTATCTCTTTTAAGGATGGCAATTTTTCGCAAATGTTGTTGATATTGCCACGAGGATAGCAGTAAAAAATCAGAGAAAGGATTTTGTTGCACAAGCTCTGAATTTTAGTTACTTTTGAAAAATTAGTAGTACACCATGTAGTAACACAGTAATTAAGGTGTGTTGCTGCAAGCGAATGAAATATACACAACTTAGGGTTACATAATCACGAGCTTTATAAACTATTTCCAACTATCAACGGAGTTTATAGTGGATGGACTCGATATGGGACTTCCAAGTGAGGCTGTTGGAGAGAGTGACGCCAAGGAAACGAAAGTTGTGTACCTCAGAAATTGGAATATTATTAACGAAGATTACATCATCAGGGTTTCAGGCCAGATGATGAGGTCGTGGAGTCAACATCATAAATATTGTTTCAGAAATGTTAAAGGTAAATTTATTGACAAGATTATTATGAATTATACATATTAAGGGATTCATTAGCAGCACAGAACAAATCAGGTAGTGACTTAGCATGTATAACAACCATTGCATCATCAGCATACACAATGGTTTCACAATCATTGTCTTGAAATACATAATTTAAATAAATTAAAAACAAAGAGGGCCAAGAGTAGAACCCTGCGACACTCCAAACGAGATAGGTGTAACATCTCAGTACAATTTGTCATTAATACAAACTTTTTTCTGGCAGTTATTGAGATAATTACAAAACCAGTCATTAATGACACCGCGAAAGCCATAGCTTCTGAGCTTAGTAAGCATTATATGATGATCCAGAGCATCAAATGCTTTAAATGTTAAGTCGAGAGAAATGGCCAAAACTAAATTATTGTCATTGAAAAGATCAGAGAATTGGAAGGACAAGTAGGAACAAGCTAACTGGGTTAAGAAGGTAGGTCTAAAGCTAAATTGCAACTTGGATAAGATGTTGTTTTGGTTAAGAAAGGATAGGATGCGCATATGTACCATTTTCTCTAATATTCTGGAGAAGGCACTTATTGGACGATAATTTGAAACGATTTGAGCTTTTCCATGCTTGTATGTAGGCGTAACCATGGCATCTCTAAAAACCGAGAAATATTTACTAGTAGAAATAGATTGATTGAACTTATTAGCCAGTAATTCAAGAGTAGAAATGGCAGATACCGTAAGAGTTTGGTTGGGTACTCGTCCATGCCACAACTAGTTTTGGGTTTAATACCCGAGATAACCTTTTTATCACATTTGTTATATGCCAGTAACCATTTTGTTATGTTTCATTAAAAATTTTGTTGGCATTTATAACATTAATACTGTCTGTTGTTTTGTTTCTCGTTCAGTCACTGGTATTCAGGGACACACCCAGCAAATTTTAAAAAAGAGTTCTGAAAAAAAAACTTGGTTCCTCACTTAAGAGCGAAGCCAGAAAATTTTGGTAGAGGGGATGAAATTTTGAATTAGGTTGAATGTTAACTAAATACAAATATGTTAGACCCAAAAAGACACAAAAAACCAAAAAAGTTTTCATGTCTACACGAATTCAGAATTTTTTTCAGTGAGGGGGCACCAAAATTTGACTGATTTTTAAGCGTATTTTTTTTAGAAAGAATTGTTTCCATGCATATCGAGAATATAAATGGCTCTGAGGGGGTTCAGAGGCATTTCCGA
This sequence comes from Trididemnum miniatum, assembly GCA_964006365.1. Lineage (NCBI taxonomy): Eukaryota > Metazoa > Chordata > Ascidiacea > Aplousobranchia > Didemnidae > Trididemnum > Trididemnum miniatum. The sequence goes on from OZ023243.1 coordinate 23,911,080, forward strand.
AATTTTACATACTGTAGTGGCCATTTTAGTATGAAGAAAAACCATGAATCTTCTTCAATGAAGCTATCAATGGTAGTGGTAGTTGCTGATAGCGATTTAGTGGCTGGCATTACCGGCTTTTCAAAATACCGTTCTTGACGGTTTCGAGGGACATCAGTTCTGGGATACGACTGAAGTTTGGTTGCCATAATGTGTTTGAATTCTTCTCAACATTGCCACTAAACACTGCCAATGGTGCAAGTTCTTGTGTTAAATACCACAAATGTGCTCAAATTGCCTTCAGTGCTGAGTTAGCAATCTGTTTATCAATTTGCTCGTAGGTTTGGATGTCAAGAATAAGTTGTAGGTCATTGATGGGAGCATCAGCTGAGATAGGACACCAAATGTCTTAACTTAAAAGATTTGTTAATTTTGCCGTACTAATTTACGTACCATGGTGGTTTTGATGTCCTATCTCAGCTGATGCTCCCATCAATGAACTACAACTTATTCTTGACATCCAAACCTACGAGCAAATTGATAAACAGATTGCTAACTCAGCACTGAAGGCAATTTGAGCACATTTGTGGTATTTAACACAAGAACTTGCACCATTGGCAGTGTTTAGTGGCAATGTTGAGAAGAATTCAAACACATTATGGCAACCAAACTTCAGTCGTATCCCAGAACTGATGTCCCTCGAAACCGTCAAGGACGGTATTTTGGAAAGCCGGTAATGCCAGCCACTAAATCGCTATCATCAACTACCACTACCATTGATAGCTTCATTGAAGAAGATTCATGGTTTTTCTTCAATGTTCTTAAATTGGACACAACAGTTCTCACCAAACCAGCACCGTTTTGGAAATCCATGGACTCGTACAGCAAAAGCAAAACTATAGTTGGGAATCTAAAAGTTGTAAATGACACTTAACAAAGACGTGTGAAGATTGCAAGTGACTTTTTCAATTTTGCCAGAAAGGAAAAAAAGTACCAATCCATAAAGCAGGTGGTTGAACTTATTCGCTAGCAGCAACCAAATCAGCGACGTGGAAAAGCAAAGAAACTAAGCACAAAAAGTGGTTTTTGTACACATAGTAGGATTATGTGACTTCTAAGTGTACAAATTTGCATTATAATACCAGCGTGGATTGATCTTATTTGTGTGCTAACTAAAAACTTGATGCCAGGCTAACAACTAACTAAAAAGTTTGCTCTGGTTTTAGTCTGTTAAACTTAATTTTTTGACATTCTATTAATTCGTTACATCAGTTTGAGGTTTAATTCAGTATGATAAAAACTGATAAAAGCGTGGTTTTTGAATGCCTATATTGTAGCATTTTCACTCAAAATTGATAAAGCAACTTGTTTGCGCAATGTGCATGCTGCATGATAAATGCTAGCCACTATGCACCATGCATTACTATATAGCCACTGGAGGGCTCTATTTTCGTAAATCATTGGTAAAATTATCTTAAACACTAAAGTTTATTATTATTATTTCAATCACGCTAAGGTGTAAGGCAACAAAACCTCTCACTCTGATAAGTGAGCAAAAATGCATAAATGGAAACAAAAACAAATAAACTGGTATAAACAAAATATTCTAAAACATTAATGTCATAACTGAAAGTAAGCCAAACTGGAAAAGTTTTTTCTTGAAAAGATGCAAATTTGAAGATAAAACTATGTCTTCAGGCAAGGAATTCCACACAACAGGTATGCGATTACAATAAAAATTGGAATAAGATTTAAATTTAGGCATACACTTAACAGATTTTAAAGTGAATTTGTGTCTTCGTAAATCATAACCACTTTTCCAATATTCAAAAAAATGGCTAAAAGGAATCTCACACAACTGATAGCATATTTTATAAGTTAAAATTAAATCAAAATCTACTCTACGGTATTCAAGTGATCTAATACCTAGAGTAAGAATTGTATGATATGTTGCAGCAATAGGTTACAATATCAATAGGTTACAAATTGATTTTGCGAAATTTCTTTGTACAGATTCTACTGAAATTATATCTTTATGAAGATAAGGTGACCAAATTGGCGTATTGTACTCCAGTTTTGGACGAACATAAATGAGAAAAGTTCTCAGTAAAATGTAAATATTACTACAGGAGAATGAACGCAAAATTTGATAGGAACACATTGAAGCAGTTTGTTTTATGTACATAATATGTTGTGACCATTTTAAATCATCAGATATTAAAATTCCAAGATCTTTAACAGTAGAACAAGATGCAATACACTGAGAATTAATATAATACTTGTTTGAAGAATTAGCAGTGAGTTTCCAAGTTTGATAGTGAGCTTTTATACGAGGTCTGTCCAAAAAGTAATGAGACTTTTGTTATACGCACTTTCATTCACAATTAAATCACACATCAAGCTGATCTCACACCTTTCAGACACTCATAGAAGTTCAGTTCACGCAGAAAAAGTCTTCCTTTGTCATTAAACAAATGAAATCAATTTTTGCAAACCCACTTCGTCACGCACGTCACAGACATTGATCCTTTTTTCATTTTTTGCAGATATTAAAATTTAATGTTTTCGTAGGCATTTTGTTTTAGTAAAAAATGAGTAATTTCAAATTTGAGCAACGTTGCGCGATTAAATTTTGTTTCAAACTTGGAATGAATGCTACAGAAACGTGCGGAAAACTTAAAGAAGCTCACGAAGAAGACGCTTTGTCACGAGCCCAAATTTTCAGATGGCTCAAGGAATTTTCAGAGGGTCGAGATTTGGTTGAAGATGAGCCTCGAACGGGTAGACCAACAACATCAAAAACTGATGTAAATGTAGAACGAGTCAAAAGTCTTGTCCGGTCTGACCGGCACTTAACCATCAGACTAATAGCAGAACAACTGAACTTGAACAAATCAACTGTTCACGATGTTTTGAAAAACAACTTGCAAATGAGAAAGGTTTCTGCAAAGCTGGTCCCAAAAAATTTAACTGTTCAACAAAAAGACAACAGAAAAGATATTTGCACTGACTTTATTGCACACATTGAACAAGATCCAAATTTTCAGAAAAGCATTATCACAGGTGATGAATCTTGGATTTTTGAGTACGATCCGTAAACAAAAAGGCAAAGTTTGGAGTGGCACACAGCAAATTCGCCAAGGCCGAAAAAAGCAAGAATGAGCAAATCAAAAATCAAGCGCATGCTCATTTGCTTTATGGACAGTACAGGAATCATCCACAAAGAATTTGTTCCTCCAGGGCAAACGGTAAATCAGTATTTTTATCGTGAGGTTCTTGAAAGGCTCAGGAAACATGTTGCTCGTGTGAGGCCAGACATCAAAGAAAAATGGATGCTGCACCACGACAATGCACCTTGTCACACGGCCTTGTCAATCACAAAATTTTTGGCAAAGAAGTTCATTCCTGTAGTCCCACAGCCTCCATACTCACCGGATCTCAGTCGGTGACTTCTTCCTTTTTCCCAGGTTGAAGAAATGTTTGAAAGGACGTCATTTCAGCACACTGCAGAATATCTAAAAAACTGTAACCGACCTCCTAAAGAGCATTCCAGCTTCAGAGTTCCAGCACTGTTATGAAGAGTGGGAGAAACGTTTCCGACGCTGTGTGGCTTCCCAAGGAAATTACTTTGATGGAGATAAGCTTAATGTGTGATTTAATTGTGAATAAAAGTGCGTATAACAAAAGTCTTATTACTTTTTGGACAGACCTCGTAAAAATGATTAATTTTACTGCTTCCACTACATAGATTACAATTTTAATGCTTTAATGATAATATAAAGCATCCTATTCACGCATAAGTGGAAAAACGAAAAAAATGGGGTTTTGGGGGCCCCGTGCTACCCCTAAACATTTTTCAATTAACCCCAAACTTCACATTTTTCTTAGTTAGACTATTTTGCCATATCAAAAAAAACAGCAGGTAAAAACCCCACAACTTAGGGGAAAAGGATCACCCTAGGATGCATTTTCCACACTCCCCTGGATCTGTCCCTGCCCGCAGTGAAACGTCTCTTACCACTACTCCAACCAGCCGGTTTGGCTTCAGTATTATGATGCGAGGCAAATTCTGTCACAGCTGTTTTGAAATAACAGCATGTACCCACTTGCAGTTTAAACACTTCACTTTAAAAACAAGGGTTCGGTTTCAAAAGAGGGGTTTCAACCCCCCAAACTCCCCCCTGGGTGCGCCACTGCTGGTATTGTACCAAACACTATCGTAAAACTCACTATAGTTTGTGCTATCTCTATTACTCAACAGCTGTTCAAATAACACATTTATGCAACGTTACCAAATACTAACATTACTTTCACCATTAATTATTTCTAAGCATGACTATTTAATGGTGATTTTTTTTGTGCTAAGTTAACCTAAAATTGAGGTAACTTTGCACAACAAAAAATATTGAAAAATAAGCAATAACAAGCCTTTGTTCAAATTGTTGTTCCACGTATAAGATTGACCAAACCTCTTCACATTGAAACAAATTAATCTAAATTCAATATGATATTTTAAAATAAAATTTTTCTAATAATGCAAAGTTACCCCAGTTGATGCAAAAACTTAAGCTAGAATTGTAAATTCTAGTTCTTTCAGCCTTGTTTACACTGCTGATGATGACAGTTGAATCGATGTTACCAAAATGTTCACTTTAAAAAACTACTGTGGCTTCACTTCTCCCTTCTAAAAGTTCATTACAGTAATGCTACATAATACATTAGTCGATCCTCATGAGCAATGAAGCAATCCTGAATAGGCCTATTGAAATGGTGGTATGCAAAGTTGACAATTCTACAAAAAGGCCTAGTCTTTTATCTTCATGTATGTAACACTATTATTATCAATAATAACTTGTAGTTGGGATGCCAAATTGAATTTGTTGTCAGGTCTACATTTTCTCCAGCTAAATATAGCAGTATGCTATATTCAATCAAAGTTTAAATCTGGCTTCAAGACACGAAGATATGCTCCAACCAACCGCAAACTTCCAGTAACAAGCACTTGCAAATGATTGTCAGGAAAGATTGAACGGATATTTGCATTTAAAGAATTAGTGGTCAAACTATGAACTTGTTTAAACAGATCTTCATTTTTGTCTTTCACCAAACAACAAACCGCATCAGCAATACTAGGAAAGACAAAAGCATTTGTATGGTAGCTAGTGTCACTTAACGAAGAGCAAACATTAGCCCAATCATCTCGAATTTGAACAGCTGTTAGCAACTGATCTTCCACTGAATGTTTGGAATCAGTTTGATCATTAAAAGTAGATGAACACAATGTAGATACACACGGAGTAAAAACAGAGCTACTGAACTTGCAATGAAACAAAACAGAAAGTAGATCTGATGCATTGCGATCACCAGTTACACAGAATGCTAAAATTTTTGAACAGGGTTTACCTAATTCAATTTGTTCTTTTGCTGCTTGAGCATCAAACCAAGCCGCAGCATAGCTGATGCTTTGTTTCGTATGAGCCCCATCCAAGAAAAAAGATATATTATTAAACTTAAGCACTTCTGCTCTGCCATGCCACTTGCAGCATTCTAAACCTTTGACAAAACAGTTGTTTAATGCAATGGGACTACCAAGAGTTTTGTGATTGATCCAGCAATATGCCAGTTGCACAGCCAATGATGCATTGATTTGCTGATAATCTCCAGGTAAACCTAGGTCAATATTTTTCCTGCTACTCTTCCAATATCCTGTTAAATCTGGAACAACATGCAGATCTGTCCCTATGTCTTTGGCCCTTTTTTTTAAAACTGCTAAGGCTTCCTGTGGTTGTTCAACTGTAAATGCTGGAACCATATTTTTGAATATTCCAGCTTTTTGCCACGCTATTGACTCTATTGTGCTTCCAAGGATGTTTACATGGTCAATGCCCAATGAAGTAACACCACACACGGCAGGTTGTCTAATAACATTTGTACAATCATAAGCACCACCTATGCCCACTTCCATTATAACCACATCAACTGGTTCGTGTTTGAAAATGTAAAAAGCCATGGTTGTTAAAAAGTAAAAGTACGACGGCATTAGCATGGAGTAGTTGTTTTTCGAAGAATCTAGCAAAGCATACACTTTCCAAAAATAACTAGCAAATACTTCAGATGAAATAGGTTTTCCATTAAATCGTATTCTTTCACGAACTTCTATTAAATGTGGAGAGCTGAAGAAACCAGTGGAAAATCCACTGTGCCTCAAAATACTTTCAACAAAAGCACATGTTGAACCTTTTCCCTTGGTTCCACTTACATGGATAATTTTCATCTTGTTCAGATCTTGATCACTAACATCAACTCGTTCCAAAAATTCATTCATATTAACCAGTGCCATCTTATTATGCTTACCAAACTTCATGCTTTGATTCTGCAATTGATTCAGCTTTTTTACAGCTTCTTCATATTTTTGATGTAAGACGGACATTTTATGCTGCTGGCGAGTGACAAAAATTCCATACAATGATAAGGTACCGATACTTTTACACGGATTGCACACATTTGCAAAAACCATAGGGTTGTTCAGCTATACACAGATATCTGGATATAACCAGTACCATAAAACGAGGTGACTTAAAACACTTTTTGACATACAACTTAGATAACTTTTTTCTTCTTGCTTGTAGGCTAATCTCTAGGCCTACCGGTATCTAATGGCTCATTGTAACACTCTTAGGGTCAAATGCACCAACATTGGTTAACCCACGGTTAACTTAACCACAGGTTAAATCAAAGGTTAACTCGATTTTGGTATGCACCAACTTTAACCGCTAGGTTAAATTGCTGAATTTAACCGAAAAGTTAACCCAACGAGGTAGCTGGGTTAACTTGTGGTTAACTCGCGCTGGGCATGCAAAAACACATTTTTTAGGCTATAGACTGCTGGGTATGCGGGTGAACAGAGAACATGTTTTATTCGGCAGGTAGAAAATATAGCACACAGTAACACATCACACGTTAAAAGAACGCTCCATAATCTAAAGCCGTGGAATGCAGCGCAAGAGCAAAGCTCACCAAGGCAACTGCCACCACAAACCTTGAAATCACAATGTGCTATCTTCAAAAATTATCAACGAAAACGAAAAAAGCAAAATGCAAAATCATTGAGCAAAATGAGATTACTGATACGCTGAAGCAAACTATTCACAAAAATATATAATTATCTGTTGTATTAACAATAAACGCTTGTATGCTTGAATGGAATAGCTTTTTGTGTAGTTTGCAGACTGTAAAAGTTTGGGTAGGTTACGGTAGCTTACTGTCACCATCCAACCTTAGCCTAGTCTAGTGGCTTAGGCTGTCACGTGAAAGACACTAGTTAGTTGATAGGCTATTGGTAATTTGGTAGTTAGTAGACGTAACAGAACCTCATTACCTTGCGTAGTGTAATTGGCGGCGTAAAGTCGCTAGCGCGCCTGTCCAAAATAACGTCGCTAGCCCGCCCGTCCAAAATAATGTCTGTAGGTAACTTGTTCATCATGAACCCACCTAAAGCCTAAGTGAAGGCACGTAGCACAAATTTCGTAAACAGCCAGGGTTGAAAAAATGTCAAAATGTTTTGCTTTAAAAACGTAACGCTGTTCCTCTTTCCGTGGCTTATTTGCAACCCTTTGAACCCTAGTGTAAACTGCTAGTCTAGTTGATTTGTATGAAAATACATTATCCAGTAGGCCACATTGAACTAGCGCTTATCGTAGATTTGCAAATAAATAGATTATTATGAGCAGCAAGAAGACATTTGTTGCGCAATAATAAGAGTTTTCTTCTGCCTTTTGTAAATCTAAAAATGAATAGCAATTTAGCCTATGCCTCCGATCAATGTCGTTGAAAACCTACATCGTGACTCAGCAATTTTTTGCGCAAAACCTCGGTTAGTTAACCACAACCTCGGAATAGTTGGTGCATACCGGTTAACTTTAACCAAGAGCTAGTGGTTAACTAACCGCGGTTAAGACTTAACCGGTGGTTAAGTTAACCAACGTTGGTGCATTTGACCCTTAGTCTCTTCTATCTTTATTTTTTATTATATTACTTTTGGCATATTTATCCTCCTATCACGAAAAAGCGACGAAGCGCTGTTCGAGCTCGCTTAGGAGTTGCCAGCCATCTGTCTACCACACTAAGATGGGAGAATTCTGTTAAGTGCTTTTCCCAATGGCACAGCAAGTAAACTTGCTGGATTTCCCCACACTGTCCCTTAAATGCTGAACGTCAAGCAGGGAAGCTGTGAATACCAATTTTAAAGTCATTGGTTTGACCCGACTCGGAATCGAACCCCAAGTCTACCAATCCAGAAGCAGGCGCTCCATATCACTTGGCCATCCGATCAATTATAACATCGATATCTAATAACATTACAGGTGATATCAATTTTAACTCTAGCATAAGAGGTATTTCACATTAAAATAGAGTTCAATGTCCCCCAGCTGTGGGGGTTACATTGAACACCCCCAAATCCAATGTTAGGTGAACAATTGATCAACATTAGTGTACAGTACGTACCGTAAACCCGGGCGACTTTGTTCAATTTTGACACTCTTTGCTTTACCAGTTTACAGCTCCCAGCTCACAACTAATGAACTTCTCGAAACATGCTGATCATAACATTTTGGGTCTGGCCTATGACTTCGCATATTGTCTAATTTCGACTACGGTCTCAACTTTGCGCTTTCACGCAGCTTGTTAATGAACAAAGTCGCCCGAAACGCAGGGACGGGCGACTTTGTTCACCTACGATAAACAAATACATGAGCAAAGTAACTTCATAAACGAGGCGACTTTGTTCACTTTTTAATTTTTTTAAAGTTTGTAAGGGGTATTTTTAATGGTACAGTGGTCACAGGGAGTATTTTTTTAGAATTTTGTGGGGTGAAAGGGCCGAGGGTAAGCGGGAAAAGGGGGTTAAATAAAATATAAGATTGCGCAATAAAGTGAACAATCTTTTTGCAATTTTTGATGACAGTATCTTTTCTTTAGTTTGCCTTGATGGATCGTGATCGGCGCAGCAGAACCAAGCATCTACAAATAGCGAAGCTTTTTCATGCTTAAAAAATTCTGGTGGTAGTGGTATCTTTTTTATTTCTATGAATGACAATGTTTATATCTGTGTGTGATTGTTTTTAGATGCTTAATAAAAAGATGAAAGCAAAGACTTTAAGAAAATCCTTGAATCAGCGTTTTCAGACCAGATAACTGCTGCATTGAAGTGGATGGTACTACTGGTTACGCTGCGACCAATCGAACATTTTAAGACATATGGAATTTTTTGATCTTCATTGCGATAATTTGTATGTCAAATAATGTTTTTTAAATAAGTTACCGGTACCCTTTTCCTGCAATGTCCAATCTTACTGGTTGAGCTATAACTTGCACATCACATGATTTTAAACAAAATTTTATTGTAACGAAAAAAGCTTGAAATACAATGAGACAAAGCAATATAAAATTAAGTACGATAGCTTGCGTTGGAAGATCGCACAGCAACAGTGGTAACACTGATACTAAAAAGCAAAAAAATTAAAAACGCTCGATAAAACACTTCAGTAGACAAGAGTGGGCTAGTGAAGAAATTACAATCAATACAAGCAATTTTGCAGCAAAATACATTGATGACTGTTTTAAAAAAATAAATCTTTTTACTTTACGGTACTCGATTATCATTTTTTTCACGTAATTACATGCAATAGTAAGTGAAGTTTACATCCCTTACAAATTCTAAACAAATTGATATTGAATGGTGAATGAACAAAGTCGCCCGCATGAACAAAGTCGCCCGGGTTTACGGTATGGTATGTATCCCACGTACGGAATCAGGGTTGCCAGGTATATTTTGCAGCTGGATACCAAATTTTCAGCAGTTGGATGCCAAAATGAAGAGTTGGATACCAAATTTTTTTTAAGTTTCTATTTGCCATGCGAAACTAACTAGGCACTACTATTTTAATTATTTACTCTTACAAACCTAATAAAGAAAGCACATGGTCACAAATCATTGATCATGAAAACATAAACAATAACCAAAAGTACAAACCTCACACTACAAAATAGCAAAAATCAGGGTAAAATTAAAGTGTATGTTACGTAATATTTTCACGTGGTCAATAATCATGTTGGCCATTGCCAGTGGTGTAAAGTAGCGAAATACTTTTACTTGAGTAGATTACTTGAGTAGTTTTTTTCGGTAACGAGTACTTTTTTGAGTAGTTTTTTTTTTTTGGGTACTTTTACGTTTACTTAAGTACTTTTAGTATAAAGTAACTCTACTTGGGTAGTTTTTATTTTAGAAAAGTAGAAGTAGTTGCTATTGTGGCATTTGAGTTACAGTCTCGCCTTGAAATCCCTCGTTGCGCCTAAAATCTGTATTTACTCTCCAATTCTCCATTATTCAACTCCATAATACTCGGTCTCGTCATCGCCATGGAAACTTCACTCCATGCGATAAGAATTACGCTGTCGCCTTCGATACTAAACGTCATGCAGGGAAGCTCTAAATACCAATTCTTAAGTCATTGGCCTAACCCAACTCTGAATCGAACCCCGAGTCTACCGTTCCAGAAGCAGACGCTCTAACCAATCGGTCATTTGGGCGGAAATAATTTCTTTTGTTTCACCATTTTGCCACCTTCAAGCAAGTCCATCATCGCCGCATCGGCAAGTGTGTAGTTGACACTTTAATGTTTGAAAACGTTACACGAGTACTTTTACTTGAGTAGTTTTTAAATGACTACTTTTTTACTTTTACTTAAGTGCTTTTTTTGGTCAATACTTTCTACTTTACTTCGAGTAGTTTTGCCGTCAGTAACAATACTCTTACTTAAGTACAGTTTCAAAATACTTTTTACACCACTGGCCATTGCCCATTGGTTGCCGCTGTGTTTTGTTGCTGAGATTGGCACGTGTTATTATGCCTTTAGTCTTTACTGCCGGCGCACTTTGTTACCAATCAGTAATTGAGTGTCGGCTCTACGGCTTCGGGGAGTCATGTGTACTGTGTTAGATCGCTGGCATTCGCATCAAATCTTGATCAGTCTTTATTTGCCGACTTGACGCTAGCAGTGTATGTTTACTCTGTGGCTAGCAAACTTACAGCCATTGCGGCTGACTTATAATTTCCTGTTGGAAAATATTTCTTTTTGGACTTATTGCGAGCGTCGTATTCCTTTTGGATTTACTGTTACGCTGGTGGCTGAGTATTTGGTGAGTACGCTTAGATCTATAGTTATCGTTGTTAAACTTCCTGAAAGAAGTAAATTGCTGCACTGGCGGGCTTGTTTGCCAACACGTACGATCCATCCTGCTACGGTAACTTAGGTGTTGTCCGTGCGTTACTGAGTTATCAATATGAATTCATGTTCCACGATAATATTTATATTTCTGTTTAATCTGAAAGTTTATTATTTTTGTCTAATATTTATATATAATACCTGTTTGTAACACTGTTGCTTGTTTTAGAAACCGATGCAATTCGATACAATACAACCGTCAATACGATATTTCATTTCCTATTATTTCTCGCGATATTTATTGCATATTTGATTTGAATTATACGTCAAAATACCAAAGGTTGAAAGTCTGTTGGATTATATTGCGTTTCATCTTGTTAGCGAATCCTTATCACCAGCGGTTAAATCTTCGCCTACAGTGTATATGTACAAAAATAATGTACTAAACTTTAATTTTACCAAAATCAGAAATCGTAACTTACATAACATATGATAAAGGAAGAAATAAGCACAGTCAAAAGTAAACCCATTCTGCCAGAAATGAAATAAATACTAAGCACAACACAGGATAAAAAAAATCACAGCCTGCCAAAGCAAAACAGTGCAACAAATGAATGAAATAAGCAAAAACAACGTCCAGCAGTGAAATAAAAAGCAGAATGGCTTCTATCTACATTTGCTAAAAAAATAAGTAAATGAAAAAAATATGTAGGCCTACCGATATACATGAATCAAAACAGTGGGGTGCGAAGTTCTACAAATCAGTTGTAATAAAAAAACATAAGTCTATCAATTACCAGCTTTCAATCAAAGCAGTCATGCAATGCCAATATGCTGCTCAAGTCTACAGCAAATTAAAGATAACATAATACGAATTGCAACATAAACACCAATCAAACAACTTGCACTGAACATCTTAGTGTATAAATACCAGTAAGTAGACCTACCGGTATATGTCGGCAAAAACTTTTTAAAAAAGCTAATTTCTAATAGCTACTTGTAATACCACTCATTTAGTGACACAGTGAAAAAAAGCAAAGCATAAAAAAACATATACACAGCAACATAGCATTTAAAAAATACAGATTGCATTTCCCCTCAACACAGGCAAAAAATAGCAGAGCACACATTTTAAAGAATGCAAGGCAAAGTTGTTTTATATCAAGGACACAAGAACAATAACTTGTTAATTAAGGCCAATTTCCATTTAAACTGAGTAACAAAAGCTGATACAGCAACATTATGATTATTCCAAGCATCAACAACTCGGTTGGAGAAAAAATGATTTTGAAAATTATGTTAGACCTGGTTTTTCAATACCGGTAACTTAAAATGATAGCCTAAGGTACGAGAAAGTCAATTATATGATATTTATATTTTATCAGGTTAGGTATTGACTAGCTGGGCCTACAAACTCTGATTGCTTGCAACAGGCTTTTAAGTCTACCACAGTCACTGGTAAAGTGGTCACACCCTTACAAATAAATACAGAATACACTACTGATACGCTATGCATATCTACAATACAAATTAGTCATCAGTCTGCATCAGTATATTACTCTTATGTACTAGTTTTGTAATGTTGGTCTCCTGGTAACACACTATGACCACCTAGAAGCAAAAGATCTAGGAGTTCTTGATTGTCTAGTCACTGCAGACTGGACTCAAGGAATGAACTACACACTGCACTGTAGGTACGGACTCCGGTGCTACAGCCAGCAAAGACGAAGTAATCAGTGCCTAATCATGCGAAACGAACAAAATGTTTACAAGGCACCAAAGGCACGAATCCTTGACTTACGGTAACTCTTTTTTTTCTAAAGTTGTCGTTTACGCAGGATACCAAATCTGTTCTCGACGGATACCAAATTTTTACAGGATACGAAATAAGAAAAGTGGATACCAAACAAGCAGGTTGGATACCAAATTGGGGTCAATTTGGTATCCTAGGATGCCACCTGGCAACCCTGTACGGAATGAGATTGAACCTGTTTTTCAGTGACGTTAGATTGAACCAAGTAATCTATGATTGATTATTGTGAGAATTTTTAAAAAAGTTGAAAGGGGTCATATGGTCTAACCAGGGTCTAACAGCAATATTAAAACAATTTTTAACGTTTTTAAAGACTGTTAAGGAAAATCATGTTTAGTGGTTTTGCAAAAAGAAAGTGGAGCAAAACTTAATAAATTCGTGTACGTATTTAACAAGTTTAATGCAGCGATGCATACTTGTATTATAATAACTCGCCTACGTCTGCTGGTGGAAATGCAATATTCGTTAATGATAGTCTTCAATGCGCGGAAAACATTTCGTCACGCTTGAATGTTCAAAATTGTGAAGATGTTTGGGTTGATATTATGCTCTGTTGTAATTATACTTAAACCATAGGTTCAGTGTATCGACATCCACAAAATAACATGGACGATTTTTCGAAGGCCTTTGCAAGCAGCATCACCACATTTACGAGTAATCAAAAGTACGTGATTTTCGGTGATTTAACATTGATTATACCAAATATAACTCCAGCAATAAAATCAAAAATTATGCAGACAAAATAACCGGCCTTGGATGTGATCAACTGGTCGTTGTACCCACAAGAATTACAACGCACAGCCAGTCTTTACTGGATCACATTTACGTTAATGACAGCATGTTAAGGGATATTCAATCTTCCTCTGTTTTTGAATATGATATTTCTGATCATTTACCTACCTTTTTAAGTCTTAACGTTGGAGTTATAAAAAAGCACACAATAGACCTTTAAGTAGGAAAATCTCTGAATCTAAACGTGACATTTTTTTAGACGAACTTAATCAAAAACTTCTTTCTGATGACATGCAAACTAATCTGGACTTTGAAAAACTAATATCTGTCATAAAAGAGCTTGTCGACTATCATTTTCCATTGATAAAACAATCCCGCAAACAATTCAAATATAGTCATAAACCTTGATTACCAAAGGAATACTAACTAGTACTAAAACTCAAAATAAATTGTATAGAAAGTATCTAAAAAATAAAAGTGAAACTAAATTTAAAACCTATAAGATATACAGAAACAAACTAACACACTTAAAGAATTTGTCAAAATCAAGTTATTACCAACGGCGCCTTAAAGGAAAGTGGTAGTATGTCTGATACCTAGAAAACCATAAATGACATTTTACGTAAAACCTGTAAAACTACTTCATTACCATTCTCTGTTAAGTATGAAGGGAAATGTATTTATGGGCATGAAACTATTTCTAAGGCAATGATTAACCATTTTTGTAGTATTGGTCTCAAATTATCAAAAATATCTGCTAACTCTTTGCATCATAAGCACCAGCGGAGGGATGTCTTTATTTATGGAATAGTATGGAATAGTATGGCATAGTATGGAATAGTATGGCATAGTATGGAATAGTATGGAATAGTATGGTATAGTATGGAATAGTATGGAATAGTATGGCATAGTATGAAATAGTATGGAATAGTATGGCATAGTATGGAATAGTATGCACCCCTGTCTCCTACGGCTATGCCAGGGATCAAAACATGCTGAAACCCATATCCCCTATTGCTCCAAATGCCCTGAGGCCCATTGGTCCTAGAGCCCCAGTTATGCATAGGATATGCCCCAGTGCTCTAAATGCACATCCTATTCCTAGGGCTCATTTATTGCTTCAACCATCCTGTCCTGAGGACCTTTGACTCCTTTTGCCCTAATTTAGGCCTGAGGCACATTTAATCCTGAGGGCCATTCACCTTCAATTTGACTCTTTATATGGGCCCCTTTACTCTAGTGCCCCAAACGTCCTATCACCCATTTCTGCTATACTATACCACAGTGCCTTACTTACTATTCCATACTATACCATACTATTCCATACTATACCATACTATACCATACTATACCATACTATTCCATACTATTCCATACTATTCCATACTATACCATACTATACCATACTATTCCATACTATTCCATACTATTCCATACTATTCCATACTATACCATACTATTCCATACTATTCCATACTATTCCATACTATTCCATAATTAGAATGTTCTCTATTTATGGAATAGTATGGCATACTATTCCATACTATGCCATACTATTCCATAATTAGAGAAACCGCCAGCGGAGTGACAAAAAAATTTTTGATCAGCAAGTCCTTTCCACCATATTTTTGGATCCAACTGATGAATACGAAATTAATGTAATCATTGATAATCTTAACGCCATGAAGCCGCCAGGTTTTGTTTGTATTCCAAGTGGGCTAATTAAAGATGCCAAATACATAATTTCTCCACATCTTACGCGTATAATTAATGCATTGTTTATTTCTGGTAAATACATATCCAGATTTGTTAAAAGTTGCAAGAGTTACTCCTCCTCACAAAGGCGATCCAAAATCTGAGCTTACTAATTATAGGCCTGTTTCCGTATTATCACCATTCAACAAAATTTTTGAAACCGTGATTAAAAATAGACTTATTAAATTTTGGAATAAATACAATATTTTTTCTCCCACGCAGTTTGACTTTCGACAAAATTATTCCACATCTTTGGCAACCACCCAACTTCACAAATATATTTTACGAAAACTTGATGACAGACAGGTGGTTTGTGGAATATTTATGGATCTTGCAAAGGCTTTAGATACTGTGGACCATGACATTTTGCTCTACAAACTGAAACATTATGGCATAAGGGGGGTTGCTCATGATTTAAACAAATCTTATCTTGACAACCGGAAACAAGTGGTCACTATTAATAATTTTGACTCAAAAGAAAATGTTGTTGAGATTGGTGTTCCACATAGCAGTGTTCTTGGACCCTTGTTTTTTTCCAATTTATGTAAATGATTTGGCACTGCGCTCTAATTTTGATGTAACGTTATATGCGGATGATAGTGTCTTAACATTGTCACATAAGGATGTTCTATCTTTGCAAAATAAAATCAACCAGGAATTACGTAAAATTGAAAAATGGCTCTGCATCAATAAATTATCAATAAATTTGAATAAAACTAATTTTCTATTACGGAATACAATAAATATGGGACGAAAATAGCTTAAGGAGGAAAAATAAAGCCGCTGTAAATCTCAAAACTGGACGTTTCGACAACATAAATTCAGCTGTCATCATCAGCAGTGTATGCAAGGCAGTACAAAACTGTAAGAACTAGAATTTACAATTCTAACTACAAGTAATAGCATAACCCAGGCAACGGGTCAAAATAAGTAATATAATTATAACGTCATAAACCAAAAGCTAATAAAAAGACTGACGGAGTTAAATTAACAATTAAATAAGTAAAGAGGAGCGGATTTGGAGTCAACGTTAAGCAATGGCTCATATTTTTGAATAAAAAGGGACTCAAGAATTAATAAGCGTGCAGAATCACCAGAGCTACTAAGAATGTTCGGTTTGGCAAAGTCCACTTTATGGTCAGAATTGTCCATTAAATGTCGGCACACCTCGGATTTATCCGAACTGGAATGCTCCTTAAGCCTGTTAATAAGATTACGTCTAGTCTGTCCTATATAGCTAGAACCACAAGAACACGTTAATTTATATACAACCCCATATTTCATCAAGGTATTTTGCTGATCTTTCAGACGAAAGTTATGTCCGATGTTCCAGGTGGTGTCGATAATCCGTAGAATAACTCGGTTCCATGTATGCTTTTCCACTAAGGCGGACAGCTCTTTTTTGAGTTGCATTGACATGTCACCTAAAAAGGGCAACCGAGCAATAACTGTTCTACAATTTTTACGTTTTTCAAGGTGACTCAACAACTTGTCATATTTACGATTAAAAAATCTCCTGACACAACTATCTAAAAAATAAGCAGGATAGCCATTGCGACCAAGCATAACCTTGATATTATCCACCTCTGAACAAATGCTTTCATAAGAACTACAGATCTTGTAAGCACGATCGAGCAAACAATTGACCAAGTTATATTTATAGCGGCGTGGTACAAAGCTGCTCCATTTGGAATATAATCCAGTGTTGGTCGGTTTGCGAAAGGTACTGGTTGTAACTGTCGTTGAACTGTTATCTACTAAAACATCCAAAAAATTAATACATTTGTTATTTTGAATTTCAGTGGTAAACTTTATGTTAGGATGTACTTCATTCAACTTTTAGTTTCTTGACAGTTTCTTGACAGAGCTAAATCACGTGATGAACGCAGAGCCCTTAAATCAGTTTCTCACAAGCTTAAGTCTTTGGGAATTGACGTGGGTCTGGCTATGGATAATGAGCCTAAAGTGGTAGTCAATCTGTCGAGCCGTAACCTTTCGGCTGCTGAGACAAATTTACTTAATCAAGGACTTAACTATTCCTTCTTTCCCGAAAAACTTAATATTTCTCAAGTTCGTACCGAGTTTGAATATATATATAAGCAAATCCGATATTATTTGAATAACTCCAACCGTATTGTATTTAAGCAGAAATTAATGGGTTTATATGAACGATACGTGACTACATTTTTTCAACAAAAAGGCAGGCACCCATCATCATTATCGGAAATGCAGCGAAACGCTCTCCAGTCATTACGTGATGATTCTTCGATAGTGATTTCGAAACCCGACAAAGGAAACGGAGTAGTAATTATGAATAAGAGTGACTATCAGGCTAAAATGCTTCACATTCTTGATGATAAGACTAAATTCTCTCGCGTTAAGTCAGATAATAATTTGTCTAATCTCAGCAGATTTCAAAGGTTCCTGCGACGCCTTAAATCTAAAAAGCTTCTTGAGGAAGATGACTACAGGCGTATCTATCCATCAGCAACCTCGTTACCGGCTATGTATGGCCTACCTAAAATACATAAGCCGACAGTTCCACTTAGACCCATTCTATCGGCAACCGGAAGTTACAATCAGGAATGCGCGAAGTGGCTCTCACAAAACCTCGCTTTTCTTCGAGAACATCCGACGAATCTCAAAGATTCATTCACCTTCGTCAATAACATGAAAGATAAGTTTTTACACAATAAGGTAATGGTTTCCTTTGATGTAATTAGCCTTTTTACTAACATACCGGTTGATTATACTATTGATTTAATATTGGATAAATTATTCGACAATGACACAGATTTTGTTCTTAAAGGAATAGATAAAAATAACATGAGGAAATTGTTAAAATGGACAGTTCAAGGAGGTGCCTTCTCATTCAATGGAGAACTTTTTGAGCAAACTGACGGTGTGGCTATGGGTGGCAGTTTATCTTGTCTTATGGCTGATGTCCTTATGAACCATCTAGTGGACAAAGCTCTGTCGAGAACGCTTTCAAATCATAAGCCATCAATTTTTTACCGGTATGTGGATGATTGCTTTGCTGTTTTTGATAGCCTTGATTCCATCAAAATATTTTGTGACAGTTTGAATGAAGTACATCCTAACATAAAGTTTACCACTGAAATTCAAAATAACAAATGTATTAATTTTTTGGATGTTTTAGTAGATAACAGTTCAACGACAGTTACAACCAGTACCTTTCGCAAACCGACCAACACTGGATTATATTCCAAATGGAGCAGCTTTGTACCACGCCGCTATAAATATAACTTGGTCAATTGTTTGCTCGATCGTGCTTACAAGATCTGTAGTTCTTATGAAAGCATTTGTTCAGAGGTGGATAATATCAAGGTTATGCTTGGTCGCAATGGCTATCCTGCTTATTTTTTAGATAGTTGTGTCAGGAGATTTTTTAATCGTAAATATGACAAGTTGTTGAGTCACCTTGAAAAACGTAAAAATTGTAGAACAGTTATTGCTCGGTTGCCCTTTTTAGGTGACATGTCAATGCAACTCAAAAAAGAGCTGTCCGCCTTAGTGGAAAAGCATACATGGAACCGAGTTATTCTACGGATTATCGACACCACCTGGAACATCGGACATAACTTTCGTCTGAAAGATCAGCAAAATACCTTGATGAAATATGGGGTTGTATATAAATTAACGTGTTCTTGTGGTTCTAGCTATATAGGACAGACTAGACGTAATCTTATTAACAGGCTTAAGGAGCATTCCAGTTCGGATAAATCCGAGGTGTGCCGACATTTAATGGACAATCCTGACCATAAAGTGGACTTTGCCAAACCGAACATTCTTAGTAGCTCTGGTGATTCTGCACGCTTATTAATTCTTGAGTCCCTTTTTATTCAAAAATATGAGCCATTGCTTAACGTTGACTCCAAATCCGCTCCTCTTTACTTATTTAATTGTTAATTTAACTCCGTCAGTCTTTTTATTAGCTTTTGGTTTATGACGTTATAATTATATTACTTATTTTGACCCGTTGCCTGGGTTATGCTATTACTTGTAGTTAGAATTGTAAATTCTAGTTCTTACAGTTTTGTACTGCCTTGCATACACTGCTGATGATGACAGCTGAATTTATGTTGTCGAAATGTCCAGTTTTGAGATTTACAGCGGCTTTATTTTTCCTCCTTAATTTTCTATTGTTCACTAACTGTTCTGCACCACTTAAATTGAACATAAAGTTTGCCGGTTCAAGCATCAAACAATGTGATAGTGTGAAATATTTAGGAGTGTATTTGGATGACAAGTTAAACTGGAACAGGCACATTGGCTATCTAATTACCAAAATATCTTTAGCTTGTGCAGTTTTTTATAAATTGAGAAACATTCTTCCGATTAACATCCTAATCTCTGTGTATTATCGCATTGTCTATTCGCATTTGCAATATGCTGTCACTAGTTGGGGTAACTGCTCGGTTACTCCAAAAAAACGGCTACAAATTGAACAGAATACTCTTATTCGCATTATCAACAAATTTTGAATTTACCAAACTAAATTAAAACCGCTATTTGAAAAACTGAATCTTCTCAATATATACCCGATTTACGAACTTGAAACTGGTAAATTCATGGCAAAACTACTGAATAAACAGCTTCCCGATTACTTCTCCAGCTTATTTTCTTTTGACTCACTCCTTCTTTACTCGTAGCATGGCAAATACCAACTTTTTTCTTAGTAGAACTAATTTAAACAAAACTGATAGATCAATAAAAATTGTAGGTCCTAAAATCTGGAATAACCTTCCTCATACGATTAAAGAAAAATTTAAAAAATCCAAGTCCTTTAAAAGTAAGTTAAAAAAGCATCTTTTGATTTCACAAGAATTTTGATTAATATTGTACTGGTATATATGAATTATTTGTTGTTTAGTCATTATCATTTATTCTGTTCAATGCGTATAATGTGTACTTGCGTTTCTTTTTGTTTTGCTTTGACTTTTCTAAAGGTACCGTATTTCGTTTCATTCTATGTAAGCTTTTTGTGTCTTTATTTAATTTTGTGCGCTTTTTGTGACGCTTCTGCTGGTGGAGATGCAGACTCGACGACCTTCAGCTGCTATAGCTGTCATGGTCTTTGGCATCTCCTCACGGGACACTATTTTTTTCTGTTTTATGAGGCGTACCGTAGGCCTAATTTATTTCAATAATCTGATAATACTCTGTCCGAAAAAATAAAAATAGATGAATGAATGAATGAATGGAGCAGGGATGGGCGGAGTCACAAACAACTGATTCCGGATCTGCTCCGATAGACCCTTTGCACTGTATCTTAGTGCGCATGCGCGACAAAGCGATGTCTGCGCGAGTTGCCATAAAGCGATCAAGTTACTATAGAAATGAATGGCAAAAAACAAGAAAAGCTTCGTTTTTTCGTAAAACAACGGCAAAATTTTTACATAAGTGAGTATACTGCTCAGTAAATGTGTGATAGAACATAAATATCATCTTAAACCAAAAGTATTAGCTGCGTAAGGTATACTTTTGTCAAGTTTACTGTTTACCGTAACGGCTACGTGGGCATTTTGCAACTCTTAAACTACGACATCATTCATATAATTAAAATAAATGAGTTTCAACTTACTTGCACAGCACACTATTTAAGCTTTATGATTTGTTTAGGTTCAGGACAAAACACAAACTTAATAATTAAACACTCTGCAATCTGCATTGTCAGTAACGTAATTTGTAAACAATTTAACCATACAAAACATGATAGCGACCTGTGAAATAACGCTGTCTTCAGCAAAGGTTTTGCAAGGGTTACTCAGCAAAGCAATCTTGATGATGATGATGATGATGATGATGCATTTATTTTTGTTTGAAAAGAACAGGTATTGACGCAAAAACGAAAATGCAATAAAGTACAAAAACATTAAAGCACATAGTGGATACAAGTTCTTTTCAGTGAGAGTCTACGAAAGACCATGAATCCAGGTCCGCAAAGCGAGCCTGGCGATCGGGTCATCAAGTATGTAACCTCTCACTACTCAAGATCTAACTTACTTACTTACAGGTTTGCATTAGTAAAAGTAAAAGCATGAAAGAAAAAATAAAAACAAAACACACACACATTCCGAAAAAAAGACAAGCAAATTATTTACAAAAAAAAAAAGTATACTTTATTTACAAGAACGTAAGGTAATTTCAGTCAAATCAAACAACCAAAGTTTTATTTCCCTAAGCAAATTTACGACGCAGGCCAAGTTGTAAACTATAATGGGCCATTAAGAGGTGGTTGTTGATTGTATATTAAGAAGGTAGCGCTTCAATTTGTCAATAGAGGTTAGTCGTCCTTTTTCAAATGACTGTTTTAGTTCAGGAGGAAGAGTTTTCCATATGTTAGGGCCAGATACTTTTATAGATTGTTGGGTTGACGATTTTGTTACACGACGCATGAAGAAATTATTTTTACTTGCTTGTCTAGTCATATGATTGTGCACTTTGGAAGTCAATAAGGTCATTTACATGGAGCTTTATTAGTCGACTTGTGACATCATTTTGACGTCACATCCGCTATCGGTTTGAAGTTGTCGCTTCATATGTCGTCTCAAGTCGACATCCATGGCACAGGCAGTGTTGCCAACTGGTATATTTATATACCAGATTTCACAAATCTGGTATATTTTTTGGACCGTTTGGTAGGTGAAATTATGGTTTGGTATATGTCCTTAAATTTGGTATATTTTTATGCCTTTTGATAGTGTTTTTTTGCGTTTGGTATATTTCAGAAATTTAGTATGACCGATATGTTGAAGATTACTAGAAAGCTCTTTAATTGCCGGATTACCTAATCAATCCTTTCTACGGATTTGAGCAATGCAGTTTTACATAACTGGCAACACTACTAGTGGCGATTTTTTTTGCACAATGTGCCAATGAGGCAAAAGCTCTAGAATTTTCTTTTTCTGAAGCAATATGTTATATGTCAATTGTGAAGAATGGATTGGCTAGTTTATAGTTTTGAGTGTTAAGTTGTAGCGTTGTAGGGTTTGGCATTTGAATTAAGGCTTGGTGTTCACATTGTATTATCAGCAGGCTAATTTGCATTGATTGGGGTTTGGGTTGAACAGTGGCGTAGCGAGGGTATCCTGCGCCCCGGGGCAAACAAAAATTTTGCGCCCCCTGTGTTTTACAATTCTATGATTATCTGTACCAGCAGATTCGTCTTGTCTTCGTATATCGGCCGATTAGTCTTTTTGCATAGCCACTACTTTTAAAATGTTTTTTCATAAATTTTCTAGATTCATTCAAAAACACTTCAAATTAGGCTCGCCGTTTTCAACCCTGAGCTCCACTCTCTTTTTTTGGCATAATCTTCCTACTAGTTAAATCGCTAACAATGTAAACTCTAAAAACGCTGATCTGTTTTTAGAAGTTAGAGATATTTTATTTAACGGTGCGGCAATTTTTTTGAGCCAGAGGCGGGCCGGTGAAAACTTATCACATGCAATCCCTCGAGTACAATCAGAAGACAGTGTGGAGAGAGATGCAGAACGAAATTGGCAGCTTTTTGCCAAAATTACAATATTTGCTCTAATACTGTAGAATAGATCGTCCCAACTGAAGTCAAGGATACAAAAGACACACTACAGGACCCCCCCATCCAGGGCTTAAAAGAGGGGGGCTGGAGATTACAGGGGGCAATCTGCCCCGGGCCCATGGGTGTGTAGAAGTCCATGAAAGAGCATTTTAGGGGCCCATCATAGAGGCCTCAAAATAGTGTGGTGAGAGATTACCTTAGCTGTCGAAGAGTCCCGGATTCCATTTAGAGGCCCCGAATTATGGTTGAAGACCTTTTTGTTATTTTTGGAGAGGCCACATAGCCGTCAAGGGTCGCCGGTTTCCATCTGAGGTCACCGAATGTCGGGTGAAGACCTTTTTTTCGGAGACCATTTAGCCGCCAAGGGGACCAAGATTCCATTCAAGGGCCGAGAATTATGGGTGAAGACCTTTTGTTCTTTTTTGGAGACGACAACATCCAACGGTCGGCTAGGGGCCCACACCGGGGAATGCTGCCCACATCAAACTGCAAAGCTTTTTCGCACAAAATCTCAACAAGAAGTTTGGCCGTCGATCTGAAAAAAAGGCTATCCAGAATACGGAATTGCATTTCATATAGGGCAATCAAGCGCTCAGCTGCAATTTTATCCTACGATACTGCAGTTCTTTCACATTTTTAACGAAATTATCTCAGCAGCAGCAACGGGGCTGCGCTTCGCAACCCTTAAATTGCCAGATTTTTCCCTATTTTCTCATTCTGTGATTGCTGTCAAATATCCGCATTGGAAATCACAGTCTACACACCAATCACGGTAGCAAAACAATACAAACTACAAAACAAAACACCCAGAAAAAAACCATTGAGGCAAAGGTTCAGTTTAGTTAATGCTTCGATCGGCACTTGTCCGCTGTATTATCAGAAACGGCCTATTGGTTAAAAAAGTTTAGGATCACTGTGGTGTAGGTTTAGCACAGTATTACAGCGAGCGACTACACGCGTATCTTAATCGACTTACCAACAATCTTTAGCATCCATCTAACGCTAAAATAATAAAAATCTAATACTGTAGACACCTATCGCTTCTTTACTTTTCTTCTAGCACAGCAGTTCTATTTCCTTCTGTTTCATTGCTGCAAAGTCGAATAACTATGTACGCGCAGTTTCAAACCTCTTTGTGATGGCATAACAGAGTAAACGGGCGATTTGTGATCGGGTGTAAAGAGTGATTTCACTTCTCTGCCAAAAGCATATACAGGTGTCAGCTGCATTGCAACAAATTGATTGTTTTAAAGTTTAAAAGATTACGTCGAAACTGAAGTGTATAAAATCACTGTTTTGTGCGCCCCTTTGGTGCGTGATTTGTGGTCGGAAGTAAGGCGTGATTTGAATCCTTCGCGAACAGCATACATTACAATACAGTAATCCACGAAGTAGTTTTTAAAATCTGTGAGAATACGTCGAAAAAAGAGTATAAAAAGAGCTTCTTGGTACGCCCCTAGGTGGTGCGCCCCCGGGTACGTGCCCCCACTTGCCCCCTCGCTACGCCATTGTCGTTTTGCCCCGTGTCCCGTTTTACCCCACCTTCCCCTACGGTGCGTACCAGTCTACTACCATTAGACGATGTCTGCCGCCGGTGCAATCTTGCTTGTGACCGGCTTTTTACCCTTGTTGTGAAATTTTTGCTTGCCCCATTTTGGCGCCCCTGTACCTTGGCGCCAGGGGACATATGTACCCCACTGCCCCCCTTACGCTACGCCTCTGGGGTTGAATGTTAAGCAACACTTACTTTTTATTTTTACAGATAAACTGATGATTTTTTTTCGAAATTTTGGTATATATTTGGTATATTTTTGATAACATATTTTGGTATATATTTGGTATATAATTTGGAACATTTTGGTATATTTTACTCTGCAAAACCTGGCAACCCTGGGCACAGGTGGTTTAGTCACAGTATACTTATCTTTACAGTAGGCTCACTCCTGCAAAAACCATTGTGACGTGTGTCCACAAAAAAAAACTCTCTCGAATTTATGGAGCTCTTGGTAAGCGCAGACGCTACAACGATTTCGAAAATAAATATTTTTTTTTTTAACTTTTTGCAAGGAGTTGAAAAAAAAGCTCTCAAGGAATAAATAAAAGCTGATAAAGAAAGAAAAGCAGCAAAAACCTTTCAGATCATGACATTTTTTCTTATTTACGCGCTATTTCTTATCCTGCGCTAAAGCGATGCGTGAAACAGTCATTTTAAACATTCCTGTAACTTTTCACTCTTTCAGTCTGCTTCAACGTGTAATTCACCCACGATTCAATTAGGAATTAAGGGTTAGGTAATTAAAAGCAAACAAACAAGATTTTCGCATTTGAACCAATAAACTAGCCGTTAAATGCTCAGCGTTGACACAACCAGTTCCAGTACTCTAGTCTAGCATGTCCCGGTAGTCTAGCATGTCCCAGTAGTCTAGCATGTCCCATTAGTCAATCTGCGTGAACTTCACCTTAAACTGAGACCTTGACTCTTTTTGTGCGGGTAGGCCTACTGCTTCAATCTAGCTTTACATTTTAAAGACACTGACTACTGACTATAGTCACCAGCGACTAAACAGGCTTCACTTCTTCCTTGATTCGAACAGTTTAATCACAGTTCTGACCTTGCTTTAATAGTAATATATGGATTGTGACGTTTACTCGATATGGCTCAATAAGCTTCATCTACTCGATAATGCGAATAGCCATAATGATTGTGACGTTTACACGATATGGTTTATTGTAATTGCACCGAGAGAAAAAACAAAAAAATGCGATAATTCATGCTTGAATTCTTTGCCTAAATGCAGTTTTGTGCAACACGTACCGTTAATTTCATTTATTTAGTGCGCAACCGAAAGTTGAACAGAAAAATATCAAACAGAAAGAACACCAGTAATAAATAAAGTGATTACTTCCATTTATTTAGTGCGCAACCGAAAGCTGAGCAGTCGCAAAAATTAAAATATGGAAACAGTGGCGCAATCAGGATTTTCGTAAGGGGGGGGGGGGGGGGCTGATACATTTTTGTGATTACGATTAGTTCCTTATTGCTTGTCATTTTCTAGTATCATGTCTGACTGTCTCGCGAGATGACGTAGGTCTATCGTCTATTTCAACAAGGAAAAGCCACGGCTAGTTTTTTGCTCAAATCAATATCTGTGCATTAAAACAGGAGAGAGCTAAGCGTTATGTCCGAAACTAGTTTCACTACGCATTAGGCAAGCGAAGTTTTTGTGAAATTTAGTTTACAATCTATCCCAAAGCGGCACATAAATAGTCTTTTAACATTTTTTCAACCAAGGTATGCTTATCTTGCTATCTATTTCAACGAAGAAAAATTATGCAAATTACTTGAAAAAACTTTCGCGACTATGTTCAACTTGCAAAGTTTCAATTAGGAAGTGAGAGGTCTTGGTACTGCAGCAATCTTGGACTCGGTGCTTGTTGTCAACGTCATCGAAGCAAATTTAAACAATAAAATGAGATCTTTCACAGGCACTTGCGGCGTATTTATTTAAAACACTTTCTTTATCAACTGATCGTTCTCGGTGAATCGGTTGCAAAGCGAGACCGGTTAACCGTTGTTCTGACCGGTTTACGATTTTAATTCACAAATGATTTTAATTTACAGATACCGGTATCAGCTTAAAAGATTACATTTTTGTTGTTTTAACCTTGCTCGTAACCGCAGTTAACAATATTCTCGGACATAGAAATTCATTAATCGTTAAAAATGCCTCAGTAAAACTTAAATTTATATTATCTGTCAGGAGCAGATCAATAAAATTTTGGTGGGGGGATGCAGTTTTCCATTAGGTTGAATGTTTACTACGTACAAATTCGTTAGACGTTTAGACCCAAAAACGGACCTAAATAACATAAGCCCTTTGAAAATGTTTCATGTCAAAGGCGTATTCAGAAATTTTTTCAAGGACAAGAGCATTAAATTTTGACATTTTAATCAAGCGTATTTTTTCTGGCAGAATTTGATGCAAATTGAGGAACGAATCTAGGGGGTCCGGGGGCATGCTCCCCCGGAAACTTTTTGCAAATCTACACACTGCAGTGGCCATTTTAGTGCTTTTTGAACATTTTTCAGGTACATTTTATTTAAATTGTTGCCCCTACATGTGCGTGCCTCACCAAGTATGATGCACGTGTTCGCACATTTTCGATTACGCGTGCTTAAGGCGTAAGAATTATTGTTATCGAAAAGTTTCGAAATTATGAAAAAAAATTGTATTTTTTCTAAAACAGTTTTAAAATCGGATATGAGGGAGATGCATCTCCCCAAACACCCCTGGATCCACCCCTATTGCCTGTTGAATATTGACAAATTACGACGAGTATTGATACTTATAATTTTTTACAGCTGTTTTATCCACTGTCGTTCATACGGCTAAGGGGAGGGGCTTCAGCCCCCTTAGCCCCCCCCCCCCTAGTTGCGCCTATGTATGGAAATGACTAATAGAATAAAACACCAATAACAGGAAAACTCTGTTCGAAGTTAGCAGCATTGATGGTTCGAAATGTAATCAGCAAAGCCTGCAATTTTTGTATAAATATTCCGCAGATTGATGTAGAAAATCTGATTCTGATTGATGTAGATTGATGTAGAAGATTCCAGTGTATTTTAATGCTTGTGGCGTACGGGAATAAAAGTTGACGATTGATTGATTTTTTGATCCAGAGCCTTGACCTGAAAAATTATACAATATGATTCTCCAAAGGAATAACTTATGCAAACTGTAATATTGCCTGCATTAGCTCAACCTAATCTATTATGGTTCAACTCTAACAAGCAATTGAATTATCGCACTTTTTCTTTTTTCTCTCAGTGCAATTACAATATTGTGCCTATCGAGCCATATCGTGTAAACGTCACAATCCATACGGCTATTCGCATTAATGAACAAGTGAAGCCTATCGAGCCATATCGTGTATACGTCACAATCCAATACATAACTATTCGAAACAATGAAGAAGTGAAGCCTATTACGTCAGTGGTCAATCAGCGTCCTTATAACATAAAGCTAGTTTGAAGCAGTGGGCCTACCCGCAGAAAAAAAGTCAAGGTCTAAGCAAAGACTGGTCTAAGTTTAAGGTGAAGTTCGAACAGGATAGCTCAGGCTTGGCAGGTCAGAATCAAGAAGGAGAAAAGCAGTTGAATTGTGAAGGCCTCGATAAAAAGTGACGCTGGTTTATTCTATACCAATTCGAAAAATAAGTAGGCCTATACAGGTAGCAGTGTATGCCAAGTGCTACCGGTAAGCTAGCCTACTAGGCTACCGGGAATGGTTGCATCAACGCTGAGCGATTTGCAGCTGGTTTCGATTCATGTTTATTAGTGGGTATGAGAACACGGATAGCTTTCAATCCTTTCATGGCTTTGTCCACCACTAGCTTCTCACCGTTTTTTATCTTTTGGAAATCGAAAGAAGCTTAATGAAGGGTTTTTATCTCTGGAGCTTGAGCAGTTGAATGCCGAACAGCACGAGAATGGAATGTTTTTTTTTCGTGGCACACTATCTGGATCCATAGATTTTTTCCTGGTTTCTAAAAATGCTCAGCCAACTCGGTAAGTGATTATCTCCGCTTAGCAATTCATTTTCAAGCAGTCTAAAATGTGGTATACCTAGCTTAATTGTTTCAATGTTAAGATTTGGAGTTTGACGCCAGGTAAAGTTGCTTCGCCAGCTAGTGGTTCAATTACACTCAAAGCAGACCTAGAGAGTGAAGAGAAAGTCACAGGAATACTTAAAATGCCTATTTCAAGCTTTACCTGGCATAGCATAAGAACTGTTGCGTAAATAAGAAGAAAAGTTCAGAATTTCAAAGATTTAGAGACGCTTTTTTTCTGTTTTAGCTTTTATTTTGCTGTTAAACCCTTTTTTAACTCCTTGCAAAAAGTTTAAAAAAATAATTTTTTTCGAAATCGTTGTAGCGTCTGCGCTTACCAAGAGCTCCAGCAGATTCGAGAGAGGTTTTTTTTTGTGGACACACGTCACAATGGTTTTTGCAGGAGTGAGCGTACTGTATAGATAAGTATACTGTGGTTTAGTCGACAAATAAGTCGACAGAAGCAGACGATTAGCGGTTGATCAAGTCCTAGGTTAGGTTGCTAGGCTTGCGCAAATGTGTTGTTTGGATATTGCATGCTTGGTTTTTTTGAAGTGCTATTTTGCGTTAGACTTACCGTTAGGTAGTTTCAAGAGAAGGTTTAGGCTAGGCTTGGGCTAAGCTATCAGGCTTAAGCAGTTAGGCTAGGCTTTTGCCACGCAAACTTCACAAATAGCCTGTTTCCATGTCCAAAAATCGTGGGCTTTGCTGAGTCATGTTTTTTGTGGGCTAATTTTAGCAAAATCGTGGGCTTTGCTGGCCGCATCTAAGTAGGTGGTCTAAGAACGTGGGCTTTTGCAAAAAGGTGGGCTTTGAGGAAGTTGTTGCGCGAGGTCTACTGCTTGGACTGTGATATAGGTTGTAGATATTTAAGAAGTTGGTGTATGATTACTTGATAAATGTTGGTTTGGGGCAATTTCGCTTCATAAAAGTTAAAATTAGAGTAAGCTGTTGATAAATTCAACTTGTTTTAGGCAGTTAGCTGGTTACTGGATTCACGTGTTTGCCAGTTGGCCTTGTTTTGCTATTCTGAAGTACTGGTAAGAGTGAAGTCAATTTACTGTTCAAGTTCTGAAGTTCTGTTTGCCTAGTCCACAGGTCTAGTTGCAAAAACAACCAGTTGGTGGTACCGGTTTGTTTTTACTTGTTTGTATAGGGGTCAGCTTTGGCCTTTCTGCATGTCACAGCATTGAGTGACATTGGTAATGCTATGCAAGCAACTTTCATACTGGTACTGCATGCTACCAGCATAGGCCTACCATACTTTATTCTCTCAATTGCAACTAAACTTTGAAAAGTACCGGTATTGTTAGTGTTGCAGTTGCTTTTAAAGACCTTAAACAGTTGAGTATCAATCAATCAATTAATCAATTTTCTGGACCCGCTTATCCTTGGGGGGTCGCGGGGGCAGCAGCTCAAGTTGGAGCCTCCAAGCATCTCGATCCTCTGCAACAAAGGATAGATGCTCTGCTGGGATGCCAAGGCGAGACCAACTAAGATCTTCTACGTAATCTCGCCATCGAGTTCTGGGACGGCCTCTAGGCCTTCGACCAATCGGTGTTGAACAGAGCAGTTTTTTGGCTGTTCTTTCCTGGGACATTCGTGTCACATGTCCATACCAACGCAGTTGCGATCTTTCTAGTCGGAGAAGCAGCGATTCGATGTTTAGAAATTCACGAATATCTGCACTTTTAACCTTGTCCAACAAGGTCAAACCGCTAATTCTTCGCAAGAATCCCATTTCGGCTGCTTGAACTCGAGACCTCACTTTCTCATTCATGATCCAACACTCATGGCCATAAGTCAAAATAGGAACATAGACCGATCTGAAAATGGATAGCTTTGCCTTGGTGCAAAGCTCCCGTTTCAGTACCACAGATCGGTGGAGCTGGCGCATTACTGCACTTGCTTTTCCGATGCGGATATCCAATTCGCTATTTTGTCTGCCGTCACTTGTGAATGAGACGCCGAGGTACTTGAATTTCTCTGACTGTTTTAGTGGTACTCCATCAATTTGGAGAGAGCACTGCTTTGGTTGTCTGGACAGGCACATGGTTTCTGTTTTTGTTGTACTGATTTTCATTCCGGCAACAGAGCATGCATCCGAAAACCTGTCAAGAGCTTGCTGGAGACCATTTTGGGTAGAGTCGAGTAGCACGAGATCATCTGCAAATAACAGACGTTGTACAGTGCATTCACCGATCTTTACTCCGCCACAAGACTCACTGTTCTTAACTATTCTATCCATATAAATAAGGAACAGAATAGGTGAAAGAGAGCAGCCTTGCCGTAGTCCCACACTTACTCTGAAAGGTTTCGTCGTTGCACTGTTAACACGAACACAGATCTCAGAATGCATGTACAGCGACTTAATGGCAGTTAGTAACTGGCCATCAATGCCATACTGCAACAGCACCGCCCAAAGCTTGTCTCTAGGAATGCGATCATATGCTTTTTCAAGATCAACAAAACATGCATTGATCTCTTTTGCATATTCCCACGACTTCTCAAAGATTTGCTGCAAGGCAAAGATCTGATCCATTGTGCTTCGGCCAGGACGAAAGCCACACTGAGCATCTGTTAGCTTAGGCTCGACTATTTCACGGCATTTCTTTTCAAGGCATTTGGCATAGACCTTACCCGGGACACTGATGAGAGATATGCCCCTATAATTGGTGCATTTTCTCTTGTCTCCTTTCTTGTGGATAGGTATTATCACACTAGTTTGCCATTGCTTTGGTGCTTGCCCAGTACTACACGCCACCTTACAAACACGAGTCAGCCAACGAACACCATGTATGTTCATTGCTTTTAACATTTCAGGTCTGATATCATCCTCACCAGGTGCTTTTCCAGTTTTCAATGATTTGATTACTGCATTCACATCTGCTTCGGTTATCTGAATATCTTCCCCAACCTGTTCTTCGTGAATTTGTATCGGTGTAGCATCAACTGGGTTTAAAAGATCACTAAAGTACTCTCTCCACCGATTCAAAATAGCATCTTGATCTTTCAGAATCACACCATTTGAATCTTCGATAAAGAGAGCGGCTCGAGATCTTTTTCCACGCAAACGGCGAATGGTCTGCCAGAACACTTTGTTTGCCGTTTTGAAATCATCGTCTAACCTTTCTCCAAATTCCTTCCAGGCCCTTTCCTTAGACAGTTTAACTTTTGTGGCTGCCGTCTTACGTGCTTCAGAGTACTGCGAACGAAGTTCAAGTGATGACTTATTTGCAAGCCAGGCCTTATAGGCCACTTTTTTCGCACGAATAGCTTCTTTAACTTTTTGGTTCCACCAAGGAGTTCTTTTCTCGCTACTCTTCGTCCCTCCAACACGCTTACGTCCACAACAGTTAGTAGCGGACGTAATGACTGCTGTTCGAAACAAACACCACTCAGTTTCAATGTCTTCAGTAGAGGTCGGAAGTTCTTTGAACTTAGATGCAATGTTGTCTGCAAATGCAGATCGTACCTCTTTGTCAGCCAATGATTCCCATTTGATTCGATAAGTTTTTCGTGGTCGAAAAGTCTTTCGTTTTTTCAAGGGTTTCAAAGCTTTCAAAGTGCAGACAACTAGGTGGTGATCAGTTGACAACTCAGCCCCTCTTTTAACACGGACATCAGACACGGTAGAAAACAAGTCCGCCGAAACGATACAAAAATCAATCAGGGAGCGTTGTCCCAGAGAGTCTCTGTACCAGGTGTACTTATGAATTCTTTTGTGCTGAAAAAATGTGTTCATTATGCACAGCCCATTGGTGGCACAGAACTGCAATAAACACCTTCCGTTCTTGTTAATGTCAGGGTCACCATGTTGCCCAATAACACCTTTCCAGGTTGCATTGTCGATGCCCACATGTGCATTGAAATCGCCCAAAAGGACAAGGGATTCTGATGAAGTCGCTTTTCCCAATGCAACCTCAACTTCCTCCAGAAAGGCTTCGTACTGTGATTCTATGTTAGGTGCGTACACCTGCAATATACACAGAGATCGCTCATGCAGCCTTAGCTTTAGAAGACAAACCCTTCCTCCTAGTGGTACCCAGTCAACGACACATTCAGCTATGTTGGGGCTCACAAGTAAGCCAACACCAGCTTGAGCAGACATTGCTGCATCAACACCTGAGTAGAAAATTTTCCACCCATCGTTCAACTCGACAGTTCCAGAACCCCGGCGCTTTGTTGATGAAATTCCCACAACATCAAGGCGATACTGTTGGGCTTCGCAAACAAGCTCCTGCTCTTTTCCTGTCAGTGACGAAACGTTCCAGTTCCCGATAGCTAGATCCCGGCAGTTTGGTCCAACTCGAGTACGTTTTCTGTGCGCTGCCCCCATTTGCCTCCCCAAACGCTTAGCGACTGCGTTGGTGGGTTTCCGGTGACGGTCAGCTTGTGGGGGAGACTGTAGCTTATTTTTCGAACGAGTCCCTCTGCCTAAAACTCGAACGCGGACCTTTTTATCCTGCGCGCCGTCCGATGCAGCATGAATATTGTTATTACAACTTTCCATTTAGCTACAGCATTGGATTGCTACTTGGTCTGTTTCTCTCCTTCGACCTTACCGCCATGGGTGACCCTGATGGAAGTGATTAAACACTACCGACGGCGTTGCTCTAAGGATCATTGAAAACTCAAACCTTCTCACCACGTTAAGGTGGCAATCCATAGGAGAGGACAGTTGAGTATTTAAACTGTAAAGGCAGCACTGGCTATTTGTGCAGGCCCATACAAATTAGCACTTGGTTTATTCTATTATCAGACTATCGCTTCACGCTAACCGCAATCCAGAGAACATGACAAAGTTAAGAAATAAACGAAGTTCTTATTTGTACGGGTCCGTAAGAATAGCCACTTCAACATTTGAAAGCTTGCTAGTGGGTGATTTAGCCCACTGATACTCCTGATATATAGTGCCCTTACCCATGTCTAATCTTGACCGGTATTAAAATTGGTGGCGTTTATTTAATTTTGACATTTATCACAGTATTTACAACCGGTAGCCTAGTTCTTTAATAGTCATAATTTGCTACGTCCTAACTGGATGCTATAACAAAAAATTACCATAGGCTGTGTCTGTTGAAAAGTGTTGATTAGTTTGTTCGTCATAGACTCATCCTTTTCACGTTGAAACATGCGAACTGCATGTTTCCTTATATACCAGTTATATTCTAATTGTGGGTCTCATCTAGAATAAACCCTCACGCTTTTTCTGTTTGCCAACCTTAACCTAACCGGGTCAAATCTAGAATAAGCCGTCGCTGCATTAAGCCATCGAAGCGAGCGGCTGATCGCAGAGCAAGCGAAGCGAGCGTGTAATATAATGATCGCTCGCTTCAACGGCTTATTCTAGATGAGACCCACCTAACCTATGATCTTAACCTAACTCATAACCTGACCCTAACCAAATCCAGCCACGACCAAACCTAACCCTAACTAAATTTAACCCTAACCAAACGTAATCCTAACCAAACCTAACCCTAATTGAACCTGGGGGCTGATACTACATCTAACCCCTAATTGCTATTGTTCACTTGTGTGGGTGTCTCTATTTATGGAATAGTATGGCATAGTAAATGTGCATAGTATCGGCACTCCAAATGTGCTGAATCCCATATAGGCTATATGCCCCAGAGCTTTCGTCTTAACCGTCCTAAGGCCTGTTTGTCCCAGGGACCAAAACATGCTGAGACCCAGATCCCCTATGCTGCCCCAAATGCCCTGAGGCCCATTGGTCCTAGAGCCCCATTTATGCATAGGATATGCCCCAATGCCCTAAATTAACATCCTATACCTAGTGCCTATTTATTGCTTCAACCGTCCTGTCCTGAGGTTTTTTTGCCCTAAATGAGGCCTGAGGCACATTTACCCTGAGGGCCATTCACCCTAAATTTAACTCTTTATATGGGCCCCTTTACTCTAGTGCCCCAAACGTCCTATCGCCCAGTTCTGCCATACTATACCACAGTGCCTTACTTACTATTCCATACTATGCCATACCATTCCATACTATGCCATACTATTCCATAATTAGAGAAACCGCACTTGTGTTACTGACACAAGCTAGCAATAGACCATACCCTAACAAATAGCATAAATAGCCACAAGTTAAACACCAGCTAAGAATGTTTATCATTTTGTAGCTGGGTTAGAGTGTGCACGTTGCCAGTGACTTCGCCACATGGTAACTTCGCCACTCTTTCATACATCAAAAGTTTACATTGCCTACACCGAAACAAGACTTTAAATTCCCGGTTGTCGTAAAAAATTTTATTGGGCTTTTCCACAGTCCAGTTAAATTTATTAAGGCAACATCGTCACTTGGTAACTTCGCCACATAATCCAAACTGTGGGGGAAGATGTGGGGAGAGGTGTGGGAGAGTGCATGGGGTGAGTGGGGAAGTGTGTTGGGGTGTAGGGGGAGCTGTGGGGGGAGGTGTAGGGAAGTGTGTTGGGGTGTGGGGATGAGTAAGGAAAGATGTTTGGGGAGTGGAAAAGTGTGGGAAAGTGTATGCGTGAGTGGGGAAGTGTGTTGGCGTGAGAGGGAGGGATGTGGAGAGAGGAATGGAGGAAGTGTAGTGAATGGTGTTAGGGTGTGGGGCCCCAACACTCTTCCTCCCACATCTCCTCACTCCCCTCACCTTTCCTTACATCTCCCCTTACCTCCCCCACACCCCGACACACTTTGCTACACCTCCTCTCATACCTCTTCCGACATCTCCCCTTCCTCCCCCCACACCCCAACACACTTTCCTACGCCAATTGCCACATCTCCCTCACCTTCTCAAAGTGTGGCAAAGTTACCATGTGACGAAGTTTCTGTGGCGAAGTTACTGGCAACAGAGTGTGCACTACATTTTCATCATACCAGTATATTTTTTGCCCAAGGGTTTAGCTACCGGTATATTTCACACAATTTTAAGGGCTTTTGTTTTGAATTTTAGACTGTGGAAGGCACTATGCAAAGACATTAATTTTAAAGAATAAAACTCACTGGTACCTTGCTTACGTTAAGAGTTGGTATTTTCAACATGATGTCATTGCAGAAATAAATGAAAGTAAGATAGCGCAGATGCAATATTGATGGGATTTGATTAGATTATCTTCTTAATCTTTCAGTTTCAGATCATTTGGTGCTACTAATATGTTTCAGAAACCAGAAAGCTCACTGATTGCTTATTGAAATTTTTGAAAACATGTTACGGAAGCCAGCATGTGAAGTTTTTGACTCACTTGTTTTAAAAGTGGATTGAAATGTTGGTCTTATATTCGTATCAGGATAGAAAAATTGCGACAAACCTAGGTTAGTATTTTATGATGCTTTGCTTAATATCTTGTAAATGTGTTACATGCAAACTGCAGTGTGAAATTTGCTGCTTGTACTGATTTGATTCAATGAATTATCAGTGAAATAAATATCCTATTTGTGCAGACTTTGATATTTGTGCATGATAGCCACCGGTACTTTCACTCTTGGTAAATGCAATTTTGTTGTGTTTTGCTTTACAACATCTGTATAGGCCTATGCACTGAAAGTTGTGCTATTTTGCAGTTGTAGTAAATACCGTAATAATTGCACATACTGTATTACTCGGAGCTTGTTTAAATTAAACCACATCTTACAACAGGTGGATATACCACTAGCACAAGGACTGCTATTGAGTTATTGGTAGGGGTTAGGGCCTAACCTTAACCTTTACCCATAACCTGATCACGGCTTAATTCAAACAAGACCCCATTACTCTGCAACAGCTATGATGTCATCATTAACAACTATGATGTACCGAACTATATTTTCAGTCGTAAATTGCAGCAGGTACAGAGTGCAGACAGCTGATTTGGGAACGACCGGGCAACAACTTTGGCTGGGGCCGGAGCTCCGGCCAGGGCTTATACAATGCTTTATATTGTGTCTAGAATACATAGCTAAGTAGACTTGCGTCCTCACTCCTTTTGTAAATGCCATCAATGGTGTTAGGTAATGCTTTTGCACAGCTTTTGCAATGCTTTTGCAATTTATGCTTATGCTTTTGCAATGCTTTTGCACAGCTCAGATGGCCGAGTGGTATAGAGCGTCTGTCTCTTGAGCTGTAGACTCCGGTTTGATTCCGAGTCGGGTCGAACCAATGACTTTAAAATTGCTATTCACAGCTTCCCTGCTTGACGTTCAGCATTAAAGGGACAATGTGGAGAACAAGCCGGCAAGTTTACTTGTTGTGCCGTTGGGAAAGGCACTTGGAGGGATTCCCCCATCTTGGTGTGGTAGACAGATGGCTGGCAACTCCTAAGCAAGCTCTATAGCGCATTGATCGCTTTCTCGTGATAGGAGGATAAATATGCAACTAACTAACTAACTAGCTTTCGTAATTGTACACGCTTTTCATTAGCGCATGACGAACCTCAAAAATGCTTTATGCATGCACGTTCTTTATTTTTATGCACCAACGCGTTTTTCATATAAAATATAAAAAATCTTCATGAAAAATTAAGATACGATTTTTATATTCGCTGTATGAGACTACCCTAATTTTTTAAGGTGGGTTTGTGCACTTCAAAGATTGTCTTATACGCCAGAATATACGGCAGATAATTTTGAAATTTAACCCCGGCCAATTTTTGTGACCCCCCGGCCAAGGCCGGATTGGCGCAAAGGTGGCATCCCCAGCTGAGGCCAGGGCCGGAGCCCCGGTCAATCCCTATTGCTGATAGATACTTGTTTGTGAACATTTGATAACGAATTGGACTGTGGGACTCTGGTTTGATTGGTCAAAGCAATGTTATTAAAACTGGTATTGACAGCTTTTCTGCTTGATGCACAGCATTAAAGGAATAGTGATTTGAACAAGGTGGCAAGTTATTTGTGTTGTTGGGAAAAACTTTTATTGGAATTCTCCGCCTCT
The DNA here is from genome assembly GCA_964006365.1 of Trididemnum miniatum. Taxonomy (NCBI): domain Eukaryota; kingdom Metazoa; phylum Chordata; class Ascidiacea; order Aplousobranchia; family Didemnidae; genus Trididemnum; species Trididemnum miniatum. The sequence continues at coordinate 23,948,658 of OZ023243.1, forward strand.
TAGCAGGTGACCAACAACTCCAAAGCAAGCTTGTTATAGCACCTTGATTACTTTCTCAGGATGGGATGATAAATATGGACTAAGTAACGACTATTAAGCTGTAACATTTCTACAGCTTATCGCAAAGTCTTGATTGTAATTCTCTTCTGTAATATTCGAAACTGATGAAAGATTTAATCGAAAAGCGAGAAATGCTGTTTTTGAAATTGCTTTACCGCTTCAAAGAACCAAATTACCAGCAAAAATATGCCTGTAGCTTACTATGCAAACTTACATCTTATTTTTTTGCATTTTAGTGCCAGTGAGATGGATTTTGTCAAGAGCTGTTTGTAAAAGAAACGCATATGCAATGACCAAGGTATTCACGTGAATGGCACATGCAAAGTGCAAATGAACTGGCTTGCTCCCAACTAAAATGAACGCAATGTAAGAAATTGGTGGAAAAATTCATAGTTACATTATTCTTTTGAAGCGGGATTTCCCAGCAGAAGTTTTGCTGAAGGATCGTTCATTGCAAAAAGCTGAAAGTGGAAGCAGTAAAACCGACATGATGTTACATGGCTGACTCGGAACAAAAGCATATTCTGGACAGGGCTATTACGTAGCCTGATATGGATTTTTTAAACGCAATGCTAAAATAAATTTTTTTGTTCTGACTTGCCTGCTGACAATTGAAGTTGCATCTAAGCACAAGGCTTGCTTTCCACCAGTTTACGCAAGCAGCTGTTTTAAGCATTCAAATTATTATGTGTTTAAGTGTATATTTAAAGGTTGTGAACGAGTTCTTATAAATTGTTTTTTAAATGGCCAAGTGCATAGATCGACTGCCTCTGGCGCCGTACACGTAAGTTCTATTGCAAGTCGGGCAAACCCAGAGAATTGGTATTTATTGCTCCCTTCATGATATTAAAAAGGTTACTTGCGGCGTTCGCATTTAACATTATTTCCCACGTTTTGAGTTGTAACATGGTTTCATGCATCGTTTGGTTAAGCTCGTTAATAGCTTCCCATTGCTTTTTCCCAATAAAAGGATAAAAATTCAAATTAAAATAAAACATATTCTGCTTGAATTTTCTTATACCTCAAGGTCGTGACCTTAACGTTAGAGTACGCTTAGAGTAGTTACTGTACTTCCAGTGCAACTGTTTTGATGAAATCTGCAGATTTGTTTCTTGAGTATATAGTTCATGCAATGTCTTTGGTGTAAAGATTGTTCTAGTTATAATATTACTGAGAAAATTTTGTTAGCAATGATCCAGTCGAATTTGCTGCTTATTACTTTGGCGTAATAATTGTGGACTATACTTGATCTTATACCCAGGGGCGTGCCAAATTTTTCTGCAGCGCGAGTTGTTGAGAACGTTGCCTCAAGGTGTCCTCTGAAAAACGTCTTCAAGAAGGTTTTTTAAAAAAAGATCTTCCAACCCTACAGTGTGCTGCCCCCTTGCCTCCTCCATGCACGCCCTTGCTTACAGTCGTTGCTAACAATTTACAACGTACAATATTGCTTTTTCCTTGCGTTTGCTCGTGCCGCCCCGTTATTTTTTCATCACGTTAACCGGTACTTGAAGGTTGACGCTGCAAAATAAAAGGCATTTCTAGCACTTATGTACTTGTGGATTTTTATTCTTTAAATTGTTGTACATCATTTTTCATACCGGTATGCGCAGCACCTCGCCCAGAGCTTAGACTTACCGAGACAGCCTTCAAGTTAAATATATAATTTTATTGTTTTCTGGACAACGTATAACGTTTATGCCATCGCTCGCTTTTAGCTATGAAGTTAGCGTGCTAAAGACTACATTTTTTGGCTTGTATAGGCCGGCTTGTGACTTTCAATTTATAGGTTGGCACTGGGTAGTATTTCGGTTCAAAAACGTTTTTGCAGTTGTCATGGAAAGGGATAAGTTTCAGGCGAAGCGTTTCTACAAACTGCCAAAATTTTCACTCTTAGTATATGTTTTTGTTTTAATCGGAAATTCATCCTCTTAAGGGGAGTAGCTAGCTCGGTCTTTGGTTACTTCCCTGAGTAGAGTGGAATTAGTTGCATCGATGTAAAAATAACGTACGGCAAAGTGATATATAAAACGCGAAATTCGTCAGTGTGTGCAATGACGATGACGAAGTTGACAATTAATATACGACCTTGCCAAGCAGATGTAGGCACCAAGAGTGATCTTTTATTTTAGTTGCAAGCTCATTGGCTAGGTGCACCTGGTGCAGGCAGTAGGTCTCTTCCAAAAAAAGTCTACCGGTACTGCTTTAAATCCAGTGATTGAGATTTGATTTCTTCATCTTTATCCTCCTGTTACGAGAAAGCGGCGGAGGCGCTATGCGCAGGGCGAATCCAGACTCGCTTAGGAGTTGTATTTGTTTTTAAGTTTTCCGGTTGAATTTTTTTCGGACTTCTTTTATTTGTTACTAGCCGGATTCCACCAAGCAGAAACAGTTATCATGAAGCATCTTATCCAAGAACACGACAACGAGACTGGGTTGGGAGTTGAAGCAATAACCTTGCGATCATGGTCGTCGTGAAAACGACGCTCCGAACTTCTGCGCCATGCGAGATCAGTGTAAACTGCTGGTACGTACGTTAACCAGCAGCTCATTCATTGCAAATACCTTGTAAAAAAATGTAAAAGCATTTTATCTGCTCTTAACTAAGCACAAATCCGAGTGGGGATCATTTGGGCATGGTTTAGGGTAATGCTGCTTCAAATTGAGATGATCTAATGCGTAAGTTTTGAGTTATAGTGAGAAACAGATTAAGTGGAAATAGGCCTAGCGCCTTGAAATGGAGGAGCAAATTGCGAAGATGCATTGTTTAACCACCCTTACTAAGCAGCTTTTAATTTCGATACGATAAAAAAACGATAGCTTCAGCATTACCAAAGCTAGTCATGCCAAGAAAAATTATGTTACATCGTTGCTAGGCTGTTTCACTATGCGTCTCTACCGGCAATTTAGTTCAGCATTCAAAGCCCACTCTTAGCATTTTGGACATGGAAACGCGCAACGAAAGTGGGCCAGAAAATCCCACGAATTTTCAGCAAAGCCCGCGGGCCAAAAGCCCACGATTTTTGGACATGGAAACAGGCTAATAGTATTCTTATATGTTTATTTTTTTCAAATTTTTGCGTGAAAATGAGAATTGAGGCGTTGATTTTTGAGGAAGTTTGTTTAATTGTTATTAATATTTTACACTGAATGCAAATTTCTTAATGTACCAGTATGAACTTGAACTAAAGACAGAAAATTAAATGCAGGTTTTGCAATCTTCAGACAAGTTTTGCACTTCCATCTTTCTTACAACTAGAGCTCATTTCATCGCTGGCAGGAGTTACAAGCTTTGAGCAATTTTTGATGCTACTTGTCAAAATTAGAAACAAGCGACGGTGTTACAGGCTTATGGGCACTTTGGGGCATAATGGGCACTTTGGGGCAAATGGGCAATTTAGGACCGATGAGCATTGGGGCAAGTGGGCATTGGGGGCAAATGGGCACTTGGGGTAAATGGACACCAGGAAAAATGAGCCCCAGAGCAAATGGGCATTTATGAGGCAAATGGGCACTGTGGAGCAAATGTGGACATTGGGACCGATGGACATTGGGGCAAGTGGGCATTGGGGGAAATGGGCACCAGAAAAAATAAGCACCAGAGCAAATGGGCACTGTGGAGTAAATGAGCACATTGGGACCGATGAATATTGGCATTTATGGGGCAAATGAGCACTTTGGGACCGATGGACATTGGGGCAATACTTGGTAATTGATGGCAAATGGGCATTTGGGGGAAATGGCCACCAGGAAAAATGAGCACCAGAGCAAATGGGCATTGGACAATTGGGGCAAATGAGCAAAATGCCCATTTCCCCAAATGCCAATTTGTCCCAGTTCTGACATGCTTTTAATGCCATTTGTCCCAAACAGGCCTACCATTTGACCCAAACATCTATTTGCCCAAAGTGCTCATTTGCCCCAATTGCCCAGCAATGCCCATTTGCTATGGTGCTCATTTTTCCTGGTGCCCATTTCCCCCCAATGTCCATTCGCCCCAATGTTCATCGATCCCAAATGCCCATTTGCCTCAAATGTCAATTTGCCCTGGTGCTCATTTTTCCTAGTGCCCATTTCTCCCCAATGCCCACCAGCCCCAATGCTCCACGTTCCCAAAGTGCCCATTTGGTCCAAAGTGCTCATTTGCCGCAAATAGCCTACTCGTTTGCCCTGGTACTAATTTTTCTTGGTGCCCATATTTTCCCCCAATGCCCACTTGCCCCAATGCTCATCGATCCCAAAGTGCCTATTTTCCCAAACGCTCATTTGTTCCAGTCCCCACATGCCCATTAGTCCCAAACACGTCCCATTTGCCCAAGGGTGCTTGACGATTTGACGCGAAGACGATTTGATGCGAGGACTATTTGACGCGAGGATGACAACTTTCCCGACCCCAACCCCTCGACTTCCCCAACCCCTCCCGACCCCAACCCCCTCGACCCCAAACCCTCCGACCCCAAACCCTCGACCTCAACCCCAACTTCCCCGACCCCAACTCCCCCGACTCCAACCCCCCCGACCCCAACCCCCCGTCCCTAACCTCTCCGACCCCAACCCCTCGACCCCAATCCCCCCGACTTCCCCAACCCCTACCGACCCCAACCCCCTCGACCCCAACCCCCTCGACCCCCAAACCCTCTAATCCCAAACCCCCGACTTCAACCTCAACTCCCCCGACTCCAACCCCCTCGACCCCAACCCCCCGTCCCTAACCTCTCCGACCCCAACCCCCGACCCCAACTCCCCAGACCCCAACCCTTCCGACCCCAACCTCTCCGACCCCAACCCCTCGACCCCAATCCCCCCGACTTCCCCAACCCCTCCCGACCCCAATCCCCCCGACCCCAACCCCCTCGACCCCAAACCCTCCAATCCCAAACCCCCGACTTCAACCTCAACTCCCCCGACTCCAACCCCCCCGACCCCAACCCCCATCCCCAACCTCTCCGAACCCAACCCCCCAACCCCAACTCCCCAGACCCCAACCCTTCCGACCCCAACCTCTCCGACCCCAACCCCTCGACCCCAATCCCCCGACTTTCCCAACCCCTCCCGACCCCAATCCCCCCGACCCCAACCCTCTCGACCCCAAACCCTCCGATCCCAAACCCCCGACTTCAACCTCAACTCCCCTGACCCCAACTCCCCCGACTCCAACCCCCCCAACCCCAATCCCCCCGTCCCCAACCCCTACGACCCCAACACCCCGACTTCCCCAACCCCCTCGTTCCTAACCCCCGACTCCAACCCCATGACCCCAACCCCCCCGACCCCAACCCCTCGCCCCCAACCTTTTCCACCCTACCCCCCCATCCCCAAACCCCCTTGACCCCAAATTCTCCATGGTGGTTTTGTAAGTAGTCAGCCCGACAACAATACAAAAACCGGTACAAGACTACCAGCCTAGGCTGTAATCCCGTTTGAACAATTGCTTGCCATTTAGCGTCCCAGGTTGTTATGAGCAACGGATAGCAAAACTTCTCATGTAAGTAAGTACTGTTGTCGCCTCATATTAATAATAAATAATAATAAGTTGACATCTGTGACGTCATAAGTCGACTGATAATGCTCCATGTAAATTGCCTTAATGTAAAATAATCGTTAAACTAGGCAGGCAGCTTTCCATTTTTGTGTTTATTCATAAATTTAATTACTTCCAGGCGGTAGATGTTTTGAAATTTTAAGATGTTAAGCTCTTGATAAAGAGGCAGCAGTTTCGTTTTAAACTTAAAGGTGATTAGAAATAATTTTTATCAGGCGATTTAGTAAAACTTGAATTTTTTGGAGGTGTGTTTTGGCTGCGTTTCCCCAATGAGTGACTGAATATAATAGGTACGGGTAGGCAATACCATAATAAACTTTAATAAAAACATCTTTAGGTACATAGTGCCGTAGTTTACTTAATATTCCAACAGCTATGCTGAGTTTTTTAGCTACTATCTGGATGTGATACTGCCAAGTAGTACGTATCTAATGTAGTACCTAGATATTTAACCGTGTTGTAATTGGTAACTTCAACGTCTCCTAATTTGATTTTAAAAGAGTGTTTAAGTGATTTATTAGAAAATAGTAAACATTGGGTTTTACTGTAATTTAAAGTTAATTTATTGCTATTAAATCATGTAGTAACATTGTTCAATTCTATGTCGGTTTTCTTTTTTAAATCGGTTAAATCGGAATTAGCGATAGTTAACACAGTATCATCTGCATACAGAGTTGTGTTACAGTTTGTACAGTGTGGAAAATCATTCATATAAACCAAAAACAGAAAGGGTCCTAGCACGCTTCCCTGCAGCACCCCGGTATTTACAGATAATATTGAACTAGCGAGATTGTCAAGAGAAGTGTATTGTTTGCGGTTAGTCAAATATGAATTAAAAAGGTCAAATGCCACACCACGAATGCCGTAATGTTCAAGTTTATCCTAAAGAATTTGATGATTTACGGAATCAAACGCTTTAGCCAGGTCCAAAAAGACGCCACATACATTTGAATTTTTGTCTATTTTTTCGAGAATGGACTCATACAAATGAGTTACTGCAAGTTGGGTGGAGTAGTTTTGTCTAAAGCCAAATTGGGTATTATGAAACAGTTTGTGTTTGGTCCAGAATGAAATTAATCTTTTGTGTAACAAGGATTCACAAATTTTATTAATTGGAGAAAGGACTGAGATGGGCCTATATTTTCCTAAATCACTTTGAGATCCACCTTTATGTATGGGAGTAACTTTTGCTACTTTTAAGATATCCGGATAAATACCATTTTCCATAGAATAATTAAAAGCACGTCGAATAGCATCAGCAATAATAAATTTACTTTGTTTAATTAAAATTATGGGAATATCAATGTATCCTGAATTGTTTGGATCTAATTTATCAATACCCGCAATAATTTCGTAGTTATCACATGGGTGAAGATACACTGAAGCGCATTGTCTATTTCCTAAATAAGATTTATGATTGTTTTGAGATTTCTTTGTTTTCTGTGCCATTTTTCGGCCAATATTTGTGAAATGATGATTAAATTCGTTGCATATTTCTTCGGGAGATATTATTGCTTGACCATTTGAATTAATCAACCTTACTGGCGCAGTAGCCGATGTTTTTGTTTTTCGAAGAACTTTGTTGATATATTTCCATGTGTTAGAGGGATTGTTGCATGCATTGTCGTTGAAAACTTTTTGAAGTATAAGCGTTTGGCGGCTTCTTTTATGTGTGTAAGTTTATTTCGGTACCTTTTATATTCATAAACAGCTTCGGTATTAAAATTCTTTGTTGTTTTTGCATATAATTGTTTTTGGTGATTGATAGATACAAGAATTGCTTTAGATATCCAAGGTTTTTTTGATAATTTATATTGTTTCCTAGTCATCTTCTTTTTGGGAAAGTAAGTCTCTGTTAGTTTTGTCATAATGCTAATCAGTGTCATTATATCCGTACTTGCGCAAACTTCAGGGCAATTTAAATCGCAGTTCAATTCAGAAAGAAACGAATCAATCTTGTTATCTGAAATGCAACGTATTTGTGGCCTCTGGAGTGATTTTATTGAGGGAGAAAATTGTAAATTTGCAAAAGTTGGCAGGTGATCCGAAATGTCATAATACAACACAGCTGAGTTAATTTTGAATAAGGTTTTGAAGGTTTGAAACTAAGCGGTGTTGTGACTAGACACTGAATATGAAAACAGTTGCTGAATATGTGGTCAATCCAATCCTGTGGTACATACAACAACGGATAAAACAGCTGAATATTGATACACTGTGCAAATTGGTTATACAGTATTACCAGCCTGAAGAGATTGAAGTGGCGAAAGATCTTTACTATAATTTTCCGGAGCAAGCTAGACCTAAGCACTTGCGCAAAAAAGTGAGACAAGGTGAGAATAAGTTAGATAACACCATAAAAGATATGGTGGCTGTCTTTCATGAATTTTCAGTAACTAACAATTTCAAACCACCCTTGATCGTAACTGCCACAAGTAACTTTCCTTCTCTGGACTTAGGAAATATAGATGGTGCTGCAATGTCTATGGACATCTGCAACATAAAGCAGGAACTCGCTCAATTAAAACATGAAAGAGAGTCTGAAAAATCATCTTTGGTGATAATCCAGGAAACTCTAAAAGACCTGAAAGGCTTAGTCAGTTTCCAGCAAGAACACAGCTCACCTTGTTCTATGTCTGTTGAGTCACAGCAAAATCATATGACTGATAATCCTTTGTTAGACACAGGTGTTTCTACCAGTTCCAGTTATGCTGCTGTAGTTTCTCAGGGACAATGTGCCTCTGTTGCGTTTAATTCCGCCCATCAAGATAAATTTCAAAGCACTGGTACCGGTACTTTTGGTGTTTCTGGTATCAATAAAGATGAAGAGTGGAAAACTACTAAGCGGCAAAAGTCAAAGCCTAAAATTGGAAAAAAATTCAGCTGCATCTCTGAAAGCAGTAAAGAATTTTAATAAACCAGCTGAAGTGTTTGCTACTCGGTTTCATCCAGAACCAAGTGAAGATGAAATCACTTCTTTTGTGGCTTCTCAATTTTCTGGTGCGAAAGACATCAAATGCAAAAAGCTGAAGACAAAATTTGACTCTTACTCTTCATTTAGAATTTCAATATCTGGTATCTCATTCAAGGATTCCCTTGATGTAGAAAATTGGCCAGAAGGCATATTTGTGAAAAGATATTATTTTGTCCCTGGTGATACTGGTCCTAGTGCTAATTCTAGTGGTAATTCTACTGATGTTGGCACTTTTGCTAAAACTCCTTCTCAAGAACATTCTCCTTGAACGAAATAAATGTTGTGTCTTACAACTGTAGAGGATTAGTTTCCTCCGTGCGAGATGTACAAGATCTTTGTAAAAAGTTCCACATTATTGCTCTGCAAGAAACATGGCTTCCTAAACAAAGCTTATCTTATCTGTCCTCTATCAGCTCCTCCCACCATGCTTTTGGTATATCATCTGTTGACTTTGAATCTGGTTTAATTGCTGGTAGACCATTTGGTGGCACAGCAATTTTGTGGGATAAGTCTCTCCCCGCATGTTCTTGGTCTAATCTTGTTAATTCCATTCTGGGTCTAAAATTGAAAGTGGAAAATATCTCGATTAATTTTATTAATGTGTACTTACCGTATTGCAGTCATGCCAACATTGACAAGTACTTGGCATACTTAAGCAAGCTTAACACTATGAGTGAAACTGCTGATGATTCTTGCTTGTGTGTACTTGGTGACTTCAATGCAGGTGATAACAATATGTTTGGACAAATATTACATGATTTTTGCACAGAGTATGACTTCATATTATCTGATAAATTATTACTGCCAAATGATACTTTTACATACGTAAGTGATTCTCATGGTTCAACCTCTTGGATTGATCATTGTTTATCAACTGCTGCTTTTCATCAGGCCATCAGATGCATGTCAGTTTTGCATGGTATAATTCCCTCTGACCACAGGCCTTTGGCTTTTGCTATCGATCGTCCTAATCTCCCCGTTTTTGAAGAGACTGGTATAAAATTAGCTACAAAGGTTAAGTGGAAGCAAGTCACACCTGCACAAAAATACTCTTACGGCATGTGGTGCAAAAATTACTGTCTGAGATAGAATTGCCAACTGAAGCCATTGAATGCACTAATTCCCTTTGTAACTGTGATGCCCATCTAAATATGATTGATAACTTTTACCATAATGTGGTTTCTGCGATTCAAAATGCTTCCAAAAAGCATTTGTGTGTTAATACAACTACAACCAAATGAAGAAATATTCCAGGCTGGAATAGGCATGTGAAAGCAGCTCATGAAGAGGCTAGAACTGTCTATCTAAACTGGATAAGATTGGGAAAGCCTAACACAGGGTATTGTTATGAGCTCATGAAAAATAAACGCAAGATTTTAAAATCAGTGTTGCGGCAATGTAGGTTTGAACAAGATCGACATGAGGCTAATGCGCTTGCAGCAGCCTTAAGCTCTGATACCTCGGGAAAGCTCTTCTGGGGCAAAGTGAATAAATCAAACAAATCTTCTATTTCAGCGTTTGTGGGTGGTGCTAAGGGGTCTAAAGCTATCACTGAAATGTGGCGCAGTCACTACTCTACTTTATTGAATTCTGCCTCAAAATCTTCCGCTGATAACGAATTTTTGTTGAAGCAGTTGCAGTGCGGTGCATTATTTGATGATTTTTCTACGTTCCAATGCTCTGTTGATGTGATAGGTCCATTGCTATGTAAATTAAAATTGAATTGTCCTGCTGGCAATGACGAAATAACTGCTGAACATCTTTGTTATTGTGATGATAGTATTAAGTTTTACTTAAGTATCTTATTTAATTTGTGTTTGCGTCATGGTTTTATTCCGCATGCTTGTATTGACACTGTGTCGGTGCCAATAGTCAAGAACAAAAATAAAAATGTCCAGGATATTAACAACTATAGACCAATTGCCCTAGCTACGGTTATCTCTAAATTGTTTGAGCGTTTTATCTTGTATCACATTTCGTCCTTTATGCAAACTAGTTCAAATCAGTTTGGTTTTAAACCCAAACATAGTACGGATATGAGTGTTTTTTTGTTTAAGCAAATTGTCTCATCGTATGTGAATCAAAATACGCCAGTATTTTCTGCTTTTTTAGATGCTACCAAAGCTTTTGACAAAAGTAATCACCAAATTTTATTCAAAAAAATAGTACTGCGAGGTGTGCCTATTTATTTCGTTCGGTTGTTATGGTACTGGTATAAATCACAAAGCATGCAAGTGTCTTGGGTGGTCAAATGTCGTCTTCTTTTTCTGTCTCTAATGGTGTTCGACAAGGAGGTGTCCTTAGTCCATTCCTGTTTTCAGTGTATATTGATGACCTATCTAGGCTGCTAAATAATGTCAGAGCTGGTTGCTATGTGGGCAATTCCTGCATAAATCACATTTTTTTTGCCGATGACATTTGTTTGATGAGTCCTAGTTTGGCAGGACTACAGGATCTAATCGATGTTTGCAGTGCATATGCTAAAGTTAATGATATTGTTTTTAATTGCAACAAGTCTTATGCTATGCTGAGTGCTCCGAGGTATTTTAGTTTATCCTGCATGCCTGTTTTTAGGCTTGGTAGTGATGCTACCATCAGTGTTGTAAATTTAGTAAGGTATTTAGGGGTACAACTTAACAGCAATTTGTTTGATGACGACGACATTCTTAGACAATGAATGAAGAGGAGCCGATGTAAGTCTATATATATGAAATATAACAGGGTAAATGGTAGGCCTTGAAGACTTACTAAATAAACGCTGTAAAAACCAATTCTACGACTAGTTTCGCGGTTTGACCGCTCATCAGGTAGACTCAGGTTTTGAACCCAGGACCTCGTGATTGAGAGCGTTACCTCTCCAACCACTCGGCCACCGAGCTGACAGCGTTTTCAATGCAATTTTCAGCTATACATACTCAAGCCCCTGCAACTGCAGGCTTAGCATTGAGCAGTTAGCCTAGTTGGCATGTGTCGGCAATGGCAGGCCTGATTTTACTAGTAATGAATGAAGAGGAGCCGATGTAAGTCTATATATATGAAATATAACAGGGTAAATGGTAGGCCTTGAAGACTTACTAAATAAACGCTGTAAAAACCAATTCTACGACTAGTTTCGCGGTTTGACCGCTCATCAGGTAGACTCAGGTTTTGAACCCAGGACCTCGTGATTGAGAGCGTTACCTCTCCAACCACTCGGCCACCGAGCTGACAGCGTTTTCAATGCAATTTTCAGCTATACATACTCAAGCCCCTGCAACTGCAAGCCCCTGCAACTGCAACTGCAGGCCCCTGCAACTCCTGTTATATTTCATATATACAGACTTACATCGGCTCCTCTTCATTCATTACTAGTAAAATCAGGCCTGCCATTGCCGACACATGCCAACTAGGCTAACTGCTCAATGCTAAGCCTGCAGTTGCAGGGGCTTGAGTATGTATAGCTGAAAATTGCATTGCAAACGCTGTCAGCTCGGTGGCCGAGTGGTTGGAGAGGTAACGCTCTCAATCACGAGGTCCTGGGTTCAAAACCTGAGTCTACCTGATGAGCGGTCAAACCGCGAAACTAGTCGTAGAATTGGTTTTTACAGCGTTTATTTAGTAAGTCTTCAAGGCCTACCATTTACCCTGTTATATTCTTAGACAAGTAAGATTTCTGTATGGTACTGGCAACAAATTGAAATATCGCTTTTCAAAATGCTCTTCCGTTGTTAAAAATACTTTGTTCCGTTCGTATTGTACAAGTTTTTATGCGAGTAACTTATCGTTCTGATACTTTCAGAAAGTTGCGTGTTGCTTATAATGACTCGTATAGAATTTTGCATAATTTACCTCATTACGTCAGTGCTCGGGAGTGCCAAGTTTCTGCCCATGTAACTACTTTCTCTGCTTTAATCAGAAAATCCTTGTTTTCATTTGTTTCTCGGTGCTTTCATTCTGAGAATAAGTTAATATCTGCGTTGATGACTTGTGATGTGTTTTTCCGCTCTGGTTATTATAGTCATTATCTCGATATGGTCTATATAGCAAATGACTAAATGTTACGGTATCTGTTTTGTGAATGTAAATTTTTCTGCTTTCTTTTTGATATGACTTCGTTACTATGGACCCTGTGGTCTGAAATAAATAAAAATAAATTTCTTTTATCATTGTAGAGTTAATATAAATGTGATCTATGGCGATTTGAGATTGATGAGTTATTCTAGTTGGCTTATCGATAATTTGTGTGCAACCTAAGCGATTGATGTGGTTAATGTAATTAGCGATTGATGGTACTGAGCTACTTTTGTTACAATCAACATTAAAATCTCCAAATATGACATACTTCTGGCGAGCTTTTATAGTCTTAAGCGATTTTGCAGATTTCTCCTCAAAGTTAAATAAATTAGACGAAGGGTGCCGATACATAGTTCCAATTATCACATTTTCGTTACCACTGGAGGAAACTTCAACCCAGACTTCTTCACATAAGCTAACATTTAGTTTTAAATATGTTAGTTCAGCGCACTTTAATGTATTAGAGACAAAAATGGCAGCGCCACCTGCTCTGGTCGGCTAATTATGGTAGAATAGATTATATCCTGGAATGTTTGCGTTGCAAACGTTATGTTCATGGAGTCTAGTTTAGCTTAAACAAACGATATCAATTTTTTTTGAAAACTCAGATAAAAATTCTCCTAGTTTGTCGATATTTTTTTGCAGACTAACTATGTTTACATGGCATATAAGCAGACTGGATTGTTTAGTTAGCGTTAGTTCATCAGATACTGCTTTGATGGTTTTATATTGACATACATCTGGGTCGGTAGAGTCAAAAATGCTTTTTATCATTGGACAGGAGAGTACGATAACTAATTAGACTTGTAACTTCAGTAATTTAGGCTAATTTAACCAGAGTCTTCAGTAAACATATCTACATTGTAATTAAGCGGTGAATGACTAAATTTAGCAAAGTCGGTATCAATTCCCACTTTGAACAAATCGTCAGGGGAATCTACAGTAAGCCATTTGCCAAAGCCTGCATCTCTACCGTTTTCATCTAGCGGTTGACCATTCTTTGCTGCTGATTTTTTGAATCTGATTTTACCATTGAGCGTATGTATAAGTACAAAGTTGTTGTCACATTCCTCTTTCAGATAACGAAGAAGTTTCGCTCGAGTGGGGGTTAGATCTTCTGAGATAAAAGCGTTGTAACGGCAGCTATAATAGATAGCAGCCTCGTATCCCACGTCAGTATAGTGACTACACGCGCGCCATAAAACAATCACAATCCAATGGAAATTAAAGATTATATTGTAAACAGGAGTTTGAATTCGAAACTTTTGGTAATGGCAGCGGTAACTGAAACAAACAAAAAAAAACCATAACTAACAAGTCAAAGCATAAGACGTATTTACAAACACAGAGCAAAGCATAATAGTGAAGACAAATTCCTTTCGTTACATATCGACCAGAAAAATTTGGACTAACACGTAATAGCAAATCAAAATACCTGACTGTGGGCAAGGTACGGCTTCAAACAACACCAGCGATCAGACTGTGCCAGCGATCTCAAGGTGACAATACAATCTGCAATTGATATTGAGGACGTAAGCAAATAGCCTGTACGATTAGACCATAATAATCAGCACTTTCAGCTAGTATTTACTTGAAAAGGTATTGCCCCGTAGATTATGTCAATTAGTAAAATAGATACGAACGAATATCACAAATTATCACATATAAATAATCAATCATCAAAGAGCAGTTGAGATAACCTTAGCCAGTCTGGCCGGTATGGCCTACGGTACGATACGTTATGAGCTACAATTGTTTAGTCAAATCCCGTAAACTATTATATACTAAACAGCAATGTCAGTCAAACTACAAGTATCATTATTCATATAAACAGTAAGAACAGAAGAGTAAAACACATACCGCAACAAGGACTCAGCAACTAAACCAATGTCAAGGTAAGTCCAACAAACTTCACAATTTCCATCCAAGTTATTAAATTACCGTTACTTCTTAACATACATCATTAACTTAAAATCCTACGAACTAAACAGGTAGCGAGTTAACTATCTTTACAATGACATACTTCATACCGGTACGCGATTCACTGAACTGCTAACTGCTGGTCAGCACAGTCGCTATTGAACAAAGAAATAAAAACAGTGTTGCCATTTATAAAAAAAAAAAAACGAAAGAGAGACGGAATACACATTCGCAACATCGCCCCTCAAAAACAGGTTCTTATTTCGCAAATAACGTAGCTGTATTTCCTCTAACATGACAGCAAATCCGAAAGACAATTTCAAACAATGAGGCAAAACGAACAAGTATTTACACAATAAACCAAAAAGTCCCAAAAGCACACGGCAACACCATAATTGCCTCGACCAATCTATGCAAAGACAATCATAACAGGGGACAATATTAAACATAACAGTGGAAACAAACTAATCCTAATTTACATTCTTCATTGTTGTGGATTCATCAGAATGTCTTCTAATCAGCAACAGGTTGAGCATCGTCCTCCCCTTCGGCAGCATGCAATAACACAAGTTTGTGCACAGGTCTATCGAGGTACGTAACAGATTTTATTCTCTTTCCTTTAGCATCAATGCTGGAGTCGGCCATTCGTAACCGAACCTTTCTCACTAGTCCATCTGAGCTTGGATACGTGTTTTCCACTACAGCAAGTCTCCATAGATTCCTCCGTGGTAAATCGTCGTCACGAACGATCACGACGTCCTTTGGTCGCATGTTTCTGGTAACTTGCGTCCATTTTTTTCTAGTTTGAAGTTGATGCAAACACTCCTTTCTCCACCGTTGCCAGAACTCGTTGGCGAGATATTGCACTCTTCGCCATCGTTTGCGAGCATACTGGTCTGCCTTTACGAATCTTCCGGGTGGAGGCAGTAAAAGCTTATGTTTCATCGTCAACAAATGGTTTGGAGTTAATGGTTCGGGACTATCCGGATCGCACAAGTTTTCGGTCGTCAATGGGCGTGAATTAATGATGTTCTCTACTTCCGTCAAAAATGTTTGAAATGACTCGTCGTCAAGATGTGATGCTGAAGCAAGAAGAAGAGGTTCAAGAGCGTTCCGAACAGTTCGGATTTGCCTCTCCCAGACACCTCCCATGTGACTAGAATGAGGAACATTGAACTTAAACTCAACCCAATCGCAGTTGTTGTGCAAGAGATACTCATGAACTCGGGCATCGTCCATCTCCTTGAGCGCTCTTTTTAGTTCATTGTTGGCGCCGACTATATTCGTGCCGCAATCTGATCGTAGCTGAGCAACAGGTCCTCGTCGACTAAGAAATCGTCTTAGCGCATTAATAAACGAATCTGTTTCAAGGGTATTAGCACATTCAAGATGTACTGCTCGACTTGACATGCAGGTGAACAGAACACCATACCGTTTTAACACTGAACGCCTTTCTTTAATGTTGAAAGGACCAAAAAAATCAACAGCACTATAAGTAAACGGAGGCTCTTCAGCCAAGCGATCTTCCGGTAGTTCTGACATCTTCTGGACTTGCGGAATACCTCTCATACGTTTGCATAAAACGCACTTGCTTAGAACCTGGGAAACTGCAGATGAACCACCAATAATCCAATAGCCATTTTGCCTCAAATGGTTGTGGGTCGTCCCTCTTCCCATGTGGTTGACTTCTTGATGATAACGATTGATTAGCAGCTTAGCAATATGACATCCTTTAGGAATAATTATCGGATGCTTCAGAGAATCTGACAAATTAGCTCGTCGAATTCTACCTCCTACTTTTAGCAACCCATCGTTGTCCAAAAAGGGGTCCAAGCAATGTAGAGAGCTGTTAACCCTGAGCACTTTATACTTCGAAGAGTTTTTCCATCATCTCGGATCTCATCTCTTCTATCTCTCAAATAAGAGATTTCTTCAGAGAAGTTTTCCGACTGCACACCTCTAAGAATGGTAACTTCAGCCATACGAAACTCATGAACTGATACTTTGTTAGGGCAACTCTCAACCTGATTGATAGAAGCAGTCTTTCCTTTACTTCTTACCCTCGCATAGAGTTTCCTCTTATATAGAATGCAAGTAGCAACTGCACGTCTTGCTCGATTCCAAGACGAAAATTGTATTAAACGGCTGGATTCGAACCCAGAATTCTTGGAAGCAGTCGTTGCAAAGGCAGTGGCTTTACGCATTTCTTTCTCTATTTCTGAATCAATTTCTCCATCTGCTTGGTACCTGTTCTCGGAATAGGACTCAACATTACTCCAAAGAAAATTGGGACCACTTAGCCATTGCGATTTGCTAAAAAGTTGCTTGGCTTCCATGCCCCTGCTGGCGACATCACTAGGATTCGATTTCGATTTCACATATAACCAACGACTTGGTTCACTCAAGTCTCTAATTTGCTGCACCCTGTTGGCAACAAAAACGTTAAACCGTTTAGCTTCGTTATTAACATATCCAAGAACAATTTTGCTATCAACCCAAAAGTATTCACTAATTGAAGAATATTTCAGTTCATCTTTCAAAAACTTTCCAACTTTGGCGGAAATAACGGCAGCCGTCAGTTCCATCCTTGGCACAGTCACATGTTTCAAAGGGGCCACTCTGGCCTTTCCCATCACAAAGGCACAATGAACTCGGCCATCTTCGTTGACAAATTTCAGATAAGAACACTGTCCCAATCCAGTTTCACAAGCATCAGAAAAATGATGCAGTTCTACCTTAGCCAGTTTGTTAAAGTCAGGAGGCTTAAAACAGCGCTTCACTTCCAACCTTTCGAGTGCGGGTATTTCAGACCTCCATCTGCTCCAACGAGACGACAATTCACCGGAAATCGGATCGTCCCACGACGCTCCACTGCGACACAAATCCTGCAAAATTTTCTTTGCAACAAGCACTACCGGAGCAACAAATCCGGTAGGATCGAATATCGAGCTTACGGTAGACAGAATGCCGCGTCTACTCAAAGGACTGTCCTTAAGTTCAATTCGAAATTGGAAGGAGTCGTTTTCGACGCACCAGATGACACCCAGAGCTCTCTCAACTGACAATGCATTCGGGCATTCAGAGACACCAACGACAGGTTTCCAGCTCTTAGCTCTTTCCGACTCTGGAATGGCTTTCATCACTTCTTCATTATTAGATAAAAACTTGTGAAGACGCAGTCCTCCTTTAGCACAAATTGCTCGACTGCTTTCTATCAAGCAAAGCATTTTTTCTTCTGAAGGAAGAGATATCAAACCGTCATCTACATAGAAATCATTTCTTACGAATTCGGCAGCAGGAGTACCAAACTCCTCTTCTCCATCATCAGCTGCTCTCTTCAAACCAAAGTTTGCACACCCAGGAGAACTAGATGCACCGAAGAGATGAACTTTCATTCTAGAATCTCGCAAAGGTCGATAGATATCGCCATTTTCCCACCACAAAAACCTTAAGTAATCTCGATCGTTTTCGGAAACGTAAAACTGGTGGAACATCGCTTGGATGTCCGCCATCAGAGCAACATTTTCCTTTCGGAATCTACAGAAAACTCCCAACATTCCATTTAATAAATTGGGACCTCTTAGCAGGTGATCATTTAGTGATACTCCTTCATATTCTGCGGAACAGTCGCAAACCACGCGTATTTTATTCTTTTTGGCATGGTATACACCTGTGTGGGGAACATAATTCACTTTTCCGTCATTTCGATCCATTTCCTCCAGAGGTACTTCCTCAGCCCATTTATCAATCACATCACTCATAAATTCAACATAATCTTGACGGAACTGAACATTCTTTGCAAGACGACGCTTGAGTTGCATGATCCTTTTCACAGCGAGGGGCCGGTTGTTTGGCAAAGCAACTTGTTCTGATCTCATGGGCAAGGGCATGGAATAATGTCCATCAGATAATTGCTTGATATTGTTAGACAGAATTTGGACAAACTTCATATCGTCGATGGAAAGTTCACGATTGGCATTATTCGGCTCTGTAAAATCAAGTTCCATCATCTGTCTCACTTGATTAGGATTGATGATCTCCTTGGCCTTGGTTGCACAGACAAACCTTGCGTCTCCAGGCTTTAACGGTACTCCAACAACTGGATTAGATACTACACAGGATACATTAATGCGATTTGAAACAGCAGTTCTTGCTTCTGCAGATTGGCACGCAATACCTACGATTCCCCAGCCGAGGATAGAACGCTGACCATAAGGTTGATCATCACTTCCTGTCACTATTTCTCTAGGTCTTACAGCTCGAGGTACATTATTTCCAACTAGCAAGGCGATGTCAGCCTTAGCGTGATAAGGTGACATTTTTTTGGCAATCTCCCGGAGATGATCCCATTTCTCAGCTACTTCGGGCTTGGGAATCTGAGACCTACTTGCTGGTATATGATCCCTCGTATAAGTTGCTGGCAGGTCTATGCGCACCTGACGATCAAGGCTCAGAAGTTCCAAATTCGTAACTTTCTTGGAACTTATTTGACACTGGCTCTTTTGCATGGTCGAAAGTGTGAGCACAGTGTCACATCCGGTTAATCCAAGCTGATGTCGCAACTTGTTTGACATGAAGCAGGTATTTGATTGATCATCAAGAATGCAATAACAAAGAATTTCTTTGTTAGGTTCATCTTTTGGTCTCACATAAACGGGCACAATCATCGAGTTATCACTTCCACTTCCCTGATCCTTCACGGAGCAAACCTCGGTACATCTAGCAACTACATCCTTGCTTTCTTGCTCGTCTAGATGCAAAGCCGTGAGGTGAAGTTTTCCACAAGTTTGACATTTGGCCCTAGCTTCACATTTTCTAGAAAAATGATCCGCACTAGATCCACATCCAAAGCAAAGTTGGTTGTCCTTAAGGAACTTTAAGCAATCATCCCTGGACAATTTTGTGAACTCAGAACAATCGTTGATGTGGTGCTGCAGAGAACAATAAGAGCAATTACCCCGTTCAGCACTCGAACTTGTCTTCAGAGCTCTTGCATTGTTGCCAGCTTGCCTTTCCCGATGCGGAGATCTACCAGTATTCATAGTTTTCAGGCTTTGTAATTCGGGAATATTCGCTTTGTTAGAACGTCTTTCTACAAAACGCACTAGATGATCGAAGGGAGGATAAGAATCAGCATCTTTTTCTTCACGCCACGAACATATTTCATCCCGCCAATCATTTTCGAAGTATTTCGGAAGTTTGGCAAGTATTTTCTTTGATTCTTGAGGAAAATCCAAAATCTGCAAACCACCAACACTCTTTCTTATTTCAGCAATCTGCACAAGGAGGTCTGAAAACTGTTGTAGTTCTTTCGGGTGGTGTGGTTTGATTACAGGCCATTTTTCAATTTTATTTAGAAATGCTTGAGAGAGGATATTTGGATTCCCATAACGTTCTTTAAGCCTTTTCCTGGCAGCATGGTAGCAACTTTCTGTTTGCTGGCTAAGCAGGCCTATCACAAGTTGTTTAGCTTCTCCAACCAGGTGTTGACTGAGCAAGTTTAACTTTACATCGGTGCTCTCAACTTGATCATCAACCAAAGCATTGAAAGCTATTTCCCATGCAGGAAATTCAACTATACTACCATCAAAGGGTTCGATTTTAATTCTAGGGATGCGGTAGGTCGAAGAAAATGAAGAAGCACAATTTGCTACTTTGGGCTTTATTTTCGCGGCTTGGATCTTCTCTTTCTTCGGAGATTCCAACCTAACCACGGAAGATGAGTTCTCAAAGGACCGTAGTATACGCTCTTGTTTTTCTTCGTTTGATTCCAAAGGAAGAGAAGACAACTCTTCCCCAGAACCGTGCCCGAATTCCTCCAATTCAGCTTTCTTTGAAGCTCCAGCTCCGGCTTCTAGACCAGCTATCTCCTCTTCCATTTTGAGACGCTCCATTTGCTGTCTAAGCTTGCTCTCGGCTTCAACGTATGGCAACCGAGCCTTTAATTCAGCAACTCGTTCTAACTTCTTAATTCGATCTTCCTGAATGGAACTGAAGGATCCACCATCACTTGACCCTTTGCTCATAGAACCACCACCTCTCACCGAACCTCTCTTCGACTTGGAGTAGCGTGCTGATGCAACCTCTTCGCGGTCAACCATTGCTATTTGTTGCTGCAGGGCTATTCGGGCTCCATCTGCAGCAAGCGCAGCGCTATTTTCTAATTCTTCGAATTTCGTTTCGAATTCATGTATTTGTTCACGACCAATTAGGGCTTCCAGGCTATTTAAACATTCAGACAAATCATCTAGTGCCTTATACATTAGTGCAGAGGCCTTCCTGATAGTTTCCGGGTCTCTAGAAGTGATCGTTACTCTAGTCAAATTCCGAAGTGAGGTTTTGGTGGATTTAAGTTTTCTGGAGAATTCTTTTTTGGAATTTTCAGTATTGTATTGTAGACCTTTAGCAGTCAACTTTATTGTTCTCTTCGTGTGTGAGGTGCCTGGGGTTCCTTTAAAGATGAAGCAATATCCTTTCCATCATCAACGTTGTCAGCTGTAACTTCAACCAAGGGTACCTCTTTGTCTTCACCCTTCTCATCATCCACCCTGCTTTCAGGATTAGAATGAAGGGTTGGATTCACAACAGTCTCTTCAACTTCTGACATATTCCAATAGGAAAATTAGCAAAGTGTAAAGTAAAACAGATTCTATTCAAATATAAAAACAAATTCTACCTTGGGCGTTCTTCTTTCAGCCTAGTTAGTTACTGTAACGGCAGCTATAATAGATAGCAGCCTCGTATCCCACGTCAGTATAGTGACTACACGCGCGCCATAAAACAATCACAATCCAATGGAAATTAAAGATTATATTGTAAACAGGAGTTTGAATTCGAAACTTTTGGTAATGGCAGCGGTAACTGAAACAAACAAAAAAAAACCATAACTAACAAGTCAAAGCATAAGACGTATTTACAAACACAGAGCAAAGCATAATAGTGAAGACAAATTCCTTTCGTTACATATCGACCAGAAAAATTTGGACTAACACGTAATAGCAAATCAAAATACCTGACTGTGGGCAAGGTACGGCTTCAAACAACACCAGCGATCAGACTGTGCCAGCGATCTCAAGGTGACAATACAATCTGCAATTGATATTGTGGACGTAAGCAAATAGCCTGTACGATTAGACCATAATAATCAGCACTTTCAGCTAGTATTTACTTGAAAAGGTATTGCCCCGTAGATTATGTCAATTAGTAAAATAGATACGAACGAATATCACAAATTATCACATATAAATAATCAATCATCAAAGAGCAGTTGAGATAACCTTGGCCAGTCTGGCCGGTATGGCCTACGGTACGGTACATTATGAGCTACAATTGTTTAGTCAAATCCCGTAAACTATTATATACTAAACAGCAATGTCAGTCAAACTACAAGTATCATTATTCATATAAACAGTAAGAACAGAAGAGTAAAACACATACCGCAACAAGGACTCAGCAACTAAACCAATGTCAAGGTAAGTCCAACAAACTTCACAATTTCCATCCAAGTTATTAAATTACCGTTACTTCTTAACATACATCATTAACTTAAAATCCTACGAACTAAACAGGTAGCGAGTTAACTATCTTTACAATGACATACTTCATACCGGTACGCGATTCACTGAACTGCTAACTGCTGGTCAGCACAGTCGCTATTGAACAAAGAAATAAAAACAGTGTTGCCATTTATAAAAAAAAAACGAAAGAGAGACGGAATACACATTCGCAACAAGCGTTGTGAAATTCCTCATGGTTTTTCAGACTAGATTTACGATACAGAAATTCGCTTCTTTTTTTGTAAGATTGAAAGCGAACAATTATAGGACGAGGTTTCATGTTCGTTTTCTTTTTGCCCAGTCGATGGGCACGCTGAATCTCAATGCTGCTTAAGTTGATTTTGAGTGCCTCGGCAAGTTTAAGGACTGTTTCTTCTCCATCTTCAATGTTGGTCAGTGGCTCCGGGATATTGTGGATTCTCAAATTTTCTCGCCTACCGTGTTGTTCAAGATTATCGAGTTTGAAATTGGTTAGATTGAGAGCCTGTTTTAATTGTGCATTTTCAGCCTTTACTGCATTAACCAGTGATTTACTTTCAGCGAGTTCACCTTTCAAACTTTGCAATTTGTCCTTCAAAAGCTTTACGGTTTCGTTGATCTCTTGTAATTGCTGACGATCCTTGTCGCTAAAAAAACAAGAGTTTTCTTCTTTTGAGTGATTACTAGTGCCCATACCGGTGCTTTTTCGCTGCTTGTTAGAATTAGGCATGATGTTGATGTTTGTTGCGTAATAATTATCAAAATGGCCTATTAATCCACTGGTGCAAATTCTGTCTTTGACCAGTTAACTTTGCAAGTATTTTTCCAATTTATAGATTTTCTTGAATTACCTCTAATCCTTCAAATAGCTCAAACTAATCACTTAGCTACTAATTTCTCAATAGACTAGAATTTAAATAGGTGCACTTCCTTTCCTTTCCAAAATTTGCAAACAGAACACGTGTGGATCCTGAGCTCTAAAAACGCGTCCGCTCGATAGAACGAAAACCTGTAAAAACGACCGCATTTGAAGCTGAATCTTGAATGCAAAATCAGGAAAAATTTCAAGTCTGAATCTGAAAGAGCGCTTTTTATGGTTAAGACAACCTAACGTAATTTCCAGTTTACAAATACCAGAACCACCGGCGTCAAAAGCAATTTTCAAAAAAAGTTTCTGACTTTAACTGTTTTATAAAATATTAATAAATGAATATCTTTTGTTTCACAAAACAAAATAGCTTTCATTTCATCAAAAAAGACAAGGCAAAAGAGCGAATTTACTATGGTTTACAATATGCGAACTCCCTTTGATGGCAACTTTTTGCTAAACGACTTCGTTACGCTTGATTGAGCGTTAGTGTGAGAAGCGCAGTGGCGACTCTAGCTTTTTATGGTGTGACGACCACGTGACCGATAACCACGCCTTCCGCACGCCATTGGTTAATTTGTTTTCTTTTGCCCTCCGTAATTCGTAATTATAATGATATTATTGGTCACATGATTTTTATTTCGCAACTTTGTGTTTTCTTCTGTGTTTGTAAAACGTGATTAGAGGCATTCCGCTTTGACCACCGTACAAGTCAGACGTCCTCTGTTCAGAATACAGGCTACAACGGTTGATAATTCTGTTTTTCTGTTTGGAGTCAAGACGGATAAAAAAATAGCTATAGCTAGATAATATTAAAAGAAACAGTAAGGCTTAAACCAGCAATAGCTACAATGGCTACTCGGGCTCGACATAAACAGTGTTAAAAAAACGGTAAAAAAAGCAATAAAATAGCAACTTACACAACAGTTAAATTGTTGCAAAATACTTTCATTCATACATAAAGTTTAATCTTCTTAATTTGATGGCAAACTCATACTGAGTTTGTTGTGTAGCTCTTTGTTATCAGCTATCCATTGTGAGCCACAGAGGAACAGACATTTATGACTATACAAAAAGCCTGCATTTACTACATGGCAGCATGATGGCAGGCGTCTTACGAAATCTTTTTTCTATTCCTCTCTCCAATTGTAGCTCGGGCTATTTCTCGAGGACCCGAGTTCCACAAACAAGTTAAGGAAAGAATTGTGTGAAACAACGTAACAAACGTTTGCATTGTCTGACTCAGGCAAATGCGATCGAGCCCGAGTAAGATGTAATAAGGAAAAAGGCTTTTGTCTCGTTTGTTTCTTTCTTTTCTCCGCAATGCGGCTCGAGCTATTTTCCTCTAGCCAGAGCTTATGGCTAGACAAATCGTTGAGCGAAAAACGCAACTGCCACCGCACACTTCGTTGTTTTTTACGATGACTGTTTCTTTCAACGAACTTGATACGAATTAAGTTAAAAAAAGCTTTAAGCTTACTTTTTAAAATTTAAATAATAACAAGCCTTCCATCATTTCGTAACTTAAGATCAGCCCGAGTAGCCCGAGTGCCGGAGTCCCCTCTGTCATCATTTTGTAACTCGGGCTCAGCCCGAGTAGCCCGAGTGCCGGAATCGCTACTGGAGAAGCGTCTATTCCAAAGACTTGGACTCCGAATCCACTTCGGAATCCTGTTTGTCGACAAATTTTAGAATCCAAATCCGCTGCGGATCCAGATTTTAGCTTGAACCTGCAGCCAAAATATTACGTTTCTCTATCATGCTAAGTAATAGCATAGTCGATGACTAGTCTGGAAACTAAATTCAAAAACGCACGAAAGGTCTTTTTTTTCCGCCATCTAGTGATGGTGGCTCAAACTTGGTTTGTTATAGTCAAGATCCATGGTGCAGTGTGTAATCCTCAAGTTACAGATTTGGTACCGGTATAGTCTAGGCCATAGGTGGGCAGTACTGCGGTGCTATGGCCTAGACTATACTACAGTACCACGATACTTTTTTGGTACCAATACCGGTACCGTCGGTACTTTGAAAAAAAGTACCGGTACCGCAGTGCCGATACTTATATTTTTCAATTTTTAGGCGGTACTCGGTACTTTTGCAAAATCTTTTACAATGACAAAGGAGAAGTCTACACAACTAGCCTTATCCTTCCACAGCAATCGTTTGAAAGATTTGTTTTTAAAATACAATACTGCCATGCCTTCAAGCGCGGCGATAGAAAGATTCTTTTCCGCAGGAAAAGATATTATGATGCGAAGAGGAGTGGTCTTTTAAAGTTAGACAACCTTTCTCAAATAGAAATTTGCAAGGGACAAATTAATGTTTCGACTATAACCAAAGTCTCGTCAGCCTTGCTACGCACAGCCAATCCAGGCTAAACTCATTCCAGACTGTAAAGACTCTGTTTTTGCATTGCTTTACCTGTACATCTCAACTTCATCTCTTTTCTAGGTTGTGCCCTATTTTTGGCAGGCGACTGGCCCCAAACAACGATACCCAATGAAAGAAACCTATAACCACTAACCCACAACCAAGTTACCGTTAGCCTAACTAGCCCACATCACTAGAAGCCCCCATGGTAACCCACTCATTTGCAGCTGCAGACGCGTTTCGACCTTATTATGGTCTCATCAGTGCAGCATAGCAACCTCCCACCTTCCTAAAAAAAAAAAAATTCTAACCTTCAAAAGAACTACACACTCCAAATCTAAGCCTCTCCTCGTTCTGCTCAAGGTAGAACATTTGAAATAAAACCTTCAAGAAAATAATACAGGCTAGATTATGATGTCACAGATTCACTGTAAACAATCGATAAGAATAGAAAAGTCCGGTTGGTTTAAACATTATTTTCCCGGTAATCTGAGAAGGAATATTTTGTTTAAGGTTTGTAACTATACCAGTTACCAAAACCTACAAAAAACCTCTCTGCCCAACCCGTTCGCCCGTGAAAAAGCGGGGGACAAGGCAGGCACTGTGTCTGCGCATGCAGCCCAGAAAACACAGTGAACGTCAGCGCCTATCGGTGGTTTAAACATCAATATCCCGGTACGTTTGTCGAACTGCATGTACAGTTACAGGATCCAGCAAGATGATACAAAGAAGGATATGTAAGTCAAATAGAATTCATCTTTCCTACACTTCTCCGATAGGCACCCCCAAAGTCAGGCAACAACAAAGCCCAATGTGTCAGGGTAAGAATAGGTCCAACAATAAGAGTACAGTCTTTTAATGGAATGGAAAATGTACTCCCCCATACAGGTGGGAATTGAACCATCCATTTCTGTCATCAATTACGAGTTAGATGAGAAATTTGCAAGGGACAAATTAATGTTTCGACTATAACCAAAGTCTCGTCAGCCTTGCTACGCACAGCCAATCCAGGCTTTGACTTACATATCCTTCTTTGTATCATCTTGCTGGATCCTGTAACTGTACATGCAGTTCGACAAACGTACCGGGATATTGATGTTTAAACCACCGATAAGCGCTGACGTTCACTGTGTTTTCTGGGCTGCATGCGCAGACACAGTGCCTGCCTTGTCCCCCGCTTTTTCACGGGCGAACGGGTTGGGCAGAGAGGTTTTTTGTAGGTTTTGGTAACTGGTATAGTTACAAACCTTAAACAAAATATTCCTTCTCAGATTACCGGGAAAATAATGTTTAAACCAACCGGACTTTTCTATTCTTATCGATTGTTTACAGTGAATCTGTGACATCATAATCCAGCCTGTATTATTTTCTTGAAGGTTTTATTTCAAATGTTCTACCTTGAGCAGAACGAGGAGAGGCTTAGATTTGGAGTGTGTAGTTCTTTTGAAGGTTAGAATTTTTTTTTTTTAGGAAGGTGGGAGGTTTGCTATGCTGCACTGATGAGACCATAATAAGGTCGAAACGCGTCTGCAGCTGCAAATGAGTGGGTTACCATGGGGGCTTCTAGTGATGTGGGCTAGTTAGGCTAACGGTAACTTGGTTGTGGGTTAGTGGTTATAGGTTCTTTCATTGGGTATCGTTGTTTTGGGGCCAGTCGCCTGCCAAAAATAGGGCACAACCTAGAAAAGAGATGAAGTTGAGATGTACAGGTAAAGCAATGCAAAAACAGAGTCTTTACAGTCTGGAATGAGTTTAGCCTGGATTGGCTGTGCGTAGCAAGGCTGACGAGACTTTTGTTATAGTCGAAACTTTCTCAAATAGTTTTGTCTTTGAAATGCAATTCAGAGTAAAAGTTTTTTAATAGTTTCGTCTGTTCTTTTTTGCGTTATCGTCCGTTGATAAGGTTTTTACTGTAAGAGAAACTCTCAAAACCTGGGTAGATTTTTTAACAGCTTGCATACAACGTGGCTTAAGTAATGTTAAACAGAGTTGCGCAATGGGTAGCCATGGTGAAATGGATGCGCTCTCCGAAATATTTTACTTCTTGCTTGATACGATTCCGGGATGTTTAATTCAAAGTCCGTATGAATTCTATTTTATCTCAGCAGACTTAGTGTTTGATTGGTTGGTTTTTGCGTATTTCAATGCAATTTGAAACCTAAGCTTAACTATGAGAACAAGAACGACAAAAAATTGAAAGTAGTTTTAAGACGTTTTTTATGCAGATTTCAAAATTCATTTTTTCGGATTTGACTCGTAATTTCGCAAATATGCTTTCTCTAAACATTTAATTTTCTTTGATGTGGTTTCTTCTTTATTTGTGTCATCCTGTTACAAGAAAGCGACAGGGGCGCTTTTGTGTAAGACGAATCCAGACTCGCTTAGGAGTTGTCTTTGTTTCCGAGTGTTCCGGTTGAGTTTTGCTTCGACTTATTCAATTTGCTGCTAGCTAGATTCCACCAAGCAGAGATAATCGTCGTGAAGCATCTTGTCCAAGGACGCAACAACGAGGCTTGGGTGGAAGTTGAACCGTCAACTTTGCGAACATGCCCGGCGTAAAAACGACCCTCCGAACCACTCAGCCACGCTGCCGAAGACATTCAACCGACTTACAACTCTCTGCAGTAATGTTTCTTGGATGTGAGCCTACCTCAGAGATGCAAAAATATAAAATAATTGTGAGCATTTTCTAGTGAATCCGATGGTATTCTAGATGTAGACCTTATTATTAGCGAGCTAAAATGAATTTCGTTTTTTAAAGGCCCACATCGAAGCCTACCTTGATAGCATATTATATTTTGTATTATATTTACTCATGTCAACTCGACGAGTGGGCCTATTTTTAATGTTTTAAACTAATCGTAGCTGATTATGACAGTCCATTGCAGCAGCTCTTCCTATCTTACTTTGTAGCTTATTCGCCATCTGTCAGTTCCGTTATGAAATTATTCCCAGCTCCTAATGCGCATACGCGTTTTTGCTCCAACCATTTTTGCTCCATTTTCGCTTGCTACATTTTAATTCATAAGATACTAAACTCACAAAGCAAAACGTGTTTTCGCACTTACGCGACCCAAACTTAGAAGTAGTAGTAGTTGTAGCAGTAGTAGTAGCAGTAGTAGTAGTAGTAGTAGCAGTGTCTTTTATTTCCGCACCGTCAGCACAATATAAGAATACGATAAGAGTAATGAAATATAACGCGGCACAAGAAAAGGGAAGAGGCAACAAAACGATTAACGTTATGGCATGCAGGTAGGAGAAGAGGAGTTAACAGAATACAGGAGTGGGCATGGTTGCAACACCCAGGTCGGGAGCAGAAATTTCGAAAAAAAATAAAAGAATAAAGTAAAGGCGATAAAAAACGACGGTCAGACAAAAAAAGACAACAGAAGCATCGCAGCTACCAACATCGCTATGTTATAGTGCAAGGGTAGGAAACATAACAGTGGGTGGTCTACTGTGGTTATTTGACCTCCAAGTAGCTTGACAAAAAAAATAAAAAAAAGGAGTTACGATGGACTAGTACATAGTTAGTTAGTTAGTTAGTTAGTTGCATATTTATCCTCCTATCACGAGAAAGCGATCAATGCGCTATACGAGCTCGCTTAGTAGTTGCCAGCCATCTGTCTACCTCACCAAGATGGGGGAATCGCGCTAAGTGTCTTTCCCAACGGCACAACAAGTAAACTTGCCGGCTTGTTTTCCACACTGTCCCTTTAACGCTGAGCGTCAAGCAGGGAAGCTGTGAATACCAATTTTAAAGTCATTGGTTTGACCCGACTTGGAATCAAACCCGAGTCTACTGCTCAAAAGACAGACGCTCCATACCACTCGGCCATCTAAGCTGTTTTAGCCGTCTGACCATCTGAACATTGAGGACTATTAGAACTGCTTCAACAAAGACAACCACAGAAGACCTGACAGGCAAAGAAACCTACCAAAAGAAATCCTGCCCAGTCAGACCACAGGCTTAAAAATAATCAGTACAATAAAAAGTCCAATCATTTGAGAACCCGTGAGCTAAGCCGTTTCGGGTAGCATGTGATCTCCAAGGTGGCAAGAGCTAAAAGGAGGGAGCCTAAGTTACTATAAGAAGCGAAAAAAAAAATATATATATATATATATGTATACATACAAATTCAAGTGATGATGTCTGAATCTCAACAAAGAGCTCGATGTTCAAAAATTGGTCAGAGCATTAATAAATAAAATTTATTCTTAGCTACAAACGCACTACACGGTGTTTCATGCCACGTATGGCAATCTTTAGGTGCAAGCTTATTCAAATAGAATATATATAACATATATATACAAGATAGGACCTAAGCCATCCTGTTTCGGGATTACGTCCCTCATCAGTGATAACAATCAGGGAGGACCATATCGAAAACCACACAACAAAATTACTCAATCTGACGTTTGGGCATTCAATACAGTGAAATGAAGGATAGCAGTTGCAAAAGAGAAAAAGAACAGACAAATGGAGTTAGCTAGATTAATTTCAAGAAAAACAAAGAAAACATTATAAAATAATATTACTGCGGATAGAAGTAGCAATCCACGACCGGTTTCGCTCTCATTATGAGCTCGTCAGGTGAATATAGCTAATAAAAAGCTGAGCAGAAGATACAGAAATATAGTGAAAAAAGACAAAGAAATGGATGAATAGTACTAGATCGAAAAATATCAGATGGTAACGATAACAACTGATGGCCTTTTTGGATGCAATCAAGTCAACGTCCAAATGAATTGAATCAGATAAAACAAATCTTTTCCGAAATTAGTATGCTGTTTGCTGAAAATGAATCAAATTATCTTCAAATGTTCATAAAATTCAACCAATCAACACCATGAAAAAATAGAAACATTCGATAGAGCAAGATAAAGAGATTAAAATTCCAGAACAGAATACTGCATCGCCAATCTCAACACAGTAACGAGATACCTTACAAACAACTTTTCACAATGCAGGTGGAAATCACGCGATCATCAATTTAAAAAAAATGATGTCAGCGCTAGTGTACCAGAGAGCTCAAACCATCTGGTGAGCAACGCACAATGCTACGATACACAAGACAGGTTCCCAAGAGTGCTCAAACCCTTGAGAGTGAGCATTATCATACAAGATAGGACCTGAGCCATCCTGTTTCGGAATTACGTCCCTCATCAGTGATAACAATCAGGGAGGACCATATCGAAAACCACTCAACAAAATTACTCAATCTGGCGTTTGGGCATTCAATATTCAAATAGTATTCAAAAACATATATTCAAATAGTATTCAAATAAAATATGTATATATATATAAAATTTTATTTGAATACTATTTGAATATATATTCTATATTATATATATACAGTATATCTTGCATGTCAGGAGATTGAGTATTACGCTCCCTGGCATTGTGCTTGGTTGAGCACTTTCACTTGGGGCCCCCTGTCGTAGCATTGTGCAAAGCTCATCGCTGATGCGATTTGAGCACTTTGGCAGGGGTGGAGATTTTTTGTTTTGTGGTACCACAAACAAAAAATTTCTGAAGTTCCTTAAATTTGATTTTGAGGATCTTCACCCCAGACTACTCTGAGCTCCTCTGATGAGACCTAATAAGGTCGAAACAGTGGCTGTCAGGAGATTGAGTATATGTACAGTATATAAATGCTTCTTAGACTTCTTCTGCCATTGCGTACCATCAGTCAAATGAGCATGATCCCAGAAACCTTTATTCTAAATCGCATAAAACAAAATCTGTGGGCCAAAGCATCTCATCAAACTTAAGAACAAGAAAATTTGTGTGTAACTGCTTTTGTTCCACCAACGACATAAATTACAATGAACTGAAACTGCGCTTTCTCCTACTTGTTTCTTTATTAAGAGAAAGCGAAAAAGAGCGTCTGCAGGCTTACGCTTTTTTTTTTTTATTTAGTTGCATATTTATCCGAGAAAGCAATTAATGCGCTATACGAGAAAGCGATCAATGCGCTATACGAGCTCGCTTAGTAGTTGCCGGCCATCTGTCTACTACACCAAGATGGGGGAATCCCGCTAAGTGCCTTTCCCAACGGCACAACAAGTAAACTTGCCGGCTTGTTTTCCACACTGTCCCTTTAACGCTGAGCGTCAAGCAGGGACGGTGTGAATACCAATTCTTTAGTCATTGGTTTGACTCGACTCGGAATCAAGCCCGAGTCTACAGCTCAAGAGAAAGACGCTCCATACCACTCGGCCATCTGAGCTGTTCTTATGTCAGTAGCCATTGCGCGAACTTATGTGAGTAGCCATTGCACGTACTGCAAAATGTTAAAAATGCATGCATTTGAAGGTAAAAAGTTACAAAAGCAAATATAGGGAAGAATTTCGCCGCAATTAACGGCAAAAGAAAATTTCTTTAAAGAAAAATTTTTGTCAAGTTGCAACCTCTAAGTAAAATTCCTAATGGATTATACAAAAATTAATGTAAAATAGTTATTGTACAAGCTAGTTTACAAACTCTTAAAAGTACAGGAAAGTTGTTTTTTATTCACTTCTTGCCAAAGAGGAAATGGTCCAGAAAGCTAGACTAGTCTAGAAGTTGCAAGATTGTTTGAAAAGAGGGAGAAGGATGAGAGCAAAGAAAGCTAGGTGCTCTATGATGACTAGCCTACGGTGTTAATTCGCATTGAATGGGTGGCAATTAGGCTATGGCCTAGTACGTTTCTTTGATAAATCTTGAGTAATATAAGTTGAGTTTACGTTTTAAAGCAGATAGGGAAAGGGAAGACGCTGTTAAATTCGTAAATAGATAGGCTATTTTAAATAAATTGTAAGCTTAGTAACGGCCTATATTAAAGCCACTACGCCGCTACCGATAGACTATATTTAAAAGAGTTAGGCAATAAAAAAATTCTCAAGATTTTGAGTTAATGAACGCAATCACTTCAGTATTTTATAGACTAAACTTTCACAAGCCTTTTTTTTTCCCCTGCGTTGTTGCTTGATTTGAAGACCTTCGGTCTCTTCGCAGCATCTCATTGCTACGTTCTCTTCGCTTTTGGCTATCCTGCTATTTCGTAGTTATATGTTAAACTGTAATGTGTAATAATTGCTTACCCAACAAGCAACGAAACAAATCTGTTCTGTTACAAAAAATCAGAAAAATCCTGATTGCTTCGAGTGAGATAATCACCCCACGCCCCCACCGACCACTGACTAGTGAGGTGTCGATTATTAAAAGGCTTTTAACCTAACGTTATTTTATATTAGCAGGAGGGTCAATATTAATACTGGTAGGCCTATTCCAAAATGAATCATGATGAAGATCTAACCGTTTTTATTGATTTGGATACTATTAATGAAATGGAAAGCTGGATGCTTGAAGATGATGATTCAGGCCATTTGAAAGTAAGTGGGCCTAACGCTAAGCCTATATTCGCTGGAAAAAAATCAAGTACTTCGCCATCTGTGTCGGTTGATGTGATTAAAACATGGTGGAGTGAATTGGGTTACCGGTGCTCTGATCTTAATAATGAGGCCCTTTATTATTTTGAACAAACTTGCAATGAAATTCCTACCGTCAAAATTTTTTCAACTTTTAGCCGGGATGGTGTCGAAAAAATCCCTCAACTATTTTCCTTACTTGATCGCGAGAAGGCTTTGGAAGCAAGCAGAAAAATATTTAACAAACTGCTGGAGCTGCGTCAAAAAAAATGAAGGATTGTTATCCCCAAGCATAAAAAATTCTGAAATGATATATCCATACAAGATGATATATCCATACTTGAATACGTTGGTGGATACATTTTACGTAAGCTAAAAAAAAAGCGAGCTACCCACGCACACGAGATTTTTTTTGGAACAACTCTGCAACACTAAAGGTTCGTTTCTGAAAAAAGACTCCTTGATAGAAAGTTTAACAAATGAAGGCTCACGAGGGTCTTTGACCGTTCCAATCCCTGCTTTTGTTAATGTTCTTGTTTATCTGGAACAAGTTTTTCGAGCCAGTATTGACGAACAAAACTGCTTCAGCAAAATAAAAAGTAATATCGACATTGATTGTGTTGAAAATTTGCTGATGCCTTTAGATATTTTGGAAGACTGTTTATGGAGAATATGTGATTTTTTTATAACAATTCGATGCTACCAGTACGCAAGAAAGCTGAACACAGCTCATAGTAAAGAATGTAAAAAGACAAGGAGTTTTCGCAAGAGTCTGCAGCAAGTTTAAAAATTGACCTTTTTTGGTAACTAAATTTTTTTGCGATAATTTCTTGTTTATTGCTGACATCAATCGACAACCAAATTTACGCGTAGGATTCCCAATACAACATCGAAGCTGGTTTTGTAGGTTTTACCTCTTTGCGCTCATACGCTGCAGCTTTGATGGACTACATTTACCCAACGGATGTAACATTAAGTGTACTTCTTATTGTTACGAATGTGCTAGAAGTTAGTTGACTTGTTGCTGTTGTCAATATTGTATATTTCATTTTTTCCATCGTATTTTGTTGATACCGGTACACCTCATTATTGCGAGTAACTGTGCTTTGAGATCGTTCGTTGTAAACGTTATTAACATATTTCGTTATTTTGCTCTCCATTTTGTTTCGTTGATGGCGAGTGATATGTGAAGGCAGAAGAATCGTTAATGGTCAGAATCATAAATTAATGCAGTCCCCGAATTGCACGAAAAAACGTCCAAAATGAAATATGCAATGTTAACTTAGGTTTCCATACCAAGTAGGCCTACATTCTGACGAATCCGTTAGGACTTTGTCAAATGCGTAGCACCTTCGTCGCTTTCTTGTGACAAGAGGGTAAATGTAATGAAATCAGTCAACCCTTTTGCAGACGTTAAGACACTATAGCCTATTACTGCATTAGCCTTGGAAACTCTTTAAAACGCACTACAAAAAACTCTTTACCCACATACCAACAATGATACAGATCATTTGGTCTATTTTATTACAAAATAATCGCACACAAGAATCAAAAATTACAATTTAGCATTTTCATCATTCTAAGTAAGAACATTGCTTCCGCGAATTTGTTTCAGCTGCTTTTTACAGGAAATTAGACGCTGGCAACGTGCGTAAGCAAGGACATTCGGTCATGGACATGCTACCACAGGACATGCTACCACCCATTCGCCTCACTCGTGAAAAAAACGCTTCTAACGGATCTTGGTTAATCAGTCTCGTCAGCACGAACACCCCTTTCGGGCTTGAGCGCAGTAAAAATCGAACCATTTCAACCATACTTTTAGTGGCCATGACAAGTCCGGTGTAAGTCTGCAAGCTCAAAAACTTTTTTCCTATTTCTGATTTTGAGGTTCCGGTAATGTTGTTTTTCCATTCCTCTAGTTGACCAAGAAACTTGTTTTCCAGCCAATTCAAATGTGCATCGCCTTCGGAATAATATGGCAGTAGATTCGTATTTGGCGTCGTCGTAAAATAGTGTTCATACAATCAAACCACTTATTCAATAACGCCGCAATCCAAGCGCTTCCTTTCATTTCTTCACCACAAGCAAGCATCAGGTTACTTACAGATTGGGAGAGAGTTTGAGCTGCTTATATTACTCGCATCTTTGCGTAGCTGTTCAAACGTAAGTGGTTATCAGTAAGCTTTGTGCAACGCAGTTCATTGGTCTCATGCAAATATGGAACTCTGGTAAAATGGCTCCACAAAATGAACGTATAAGTTGAGCAGACAGGTTTTGGCTTTGATCATCACCAAAGTCCGTAAAACTCACGTAAAGTTCTACGGACTTTGGTGCTGACTGCAGTGTTGTCAGATTGGAACTATTTGTTCTAGATCTAGAACTAAAATCAAGCGCTTAGAACCCAAATTTTCGATTTGGAACCTGGGGCGGCATGCTATGCTCTTCGCACGAACAAAAATCTTCGCATTTTTTCTCTGTTCGTATTCGTGATTTTTCTTCGCGAAGATCTCAGAAATGTTCGAAAGTACACGAACATGAATGCGTTCGTAATTGGTATGCCATGGTTTGTTCGTATTCGTCATTCGCGTATGCAAAAGGAAGTTGTTTTATGATGTAATAAATAACATGATAAACCTCCTAAAACCTCCTGCGAGAAGTGACATTATGAAGCATTATTAAAATTAAAAGACCGAGATTGTATTAGAATTACAGCAAATCATTATTGCCAAAAAAATGTCTACCGGTACCCGCAAAGAAATGAGCAGACGGTGGAGCGAGGAGGAGGTGAAAATGTTGGTGGAACTGGTGGGGGCGACTTACAATTTTTTAACCGGCGCGTTATCCAACTCCAAGACGAAACAAATGGTTGATGCCAAATGGCGATCAATTGCGTTAACCATTAATAGCTTAGGTCACGGAGCACCGTTTTCTGTGGACAAAGTCAAGAAAAAATGGTTCGACATTTATTTATTTAGTTTATTTAATTGCATATTTATCCTCCTATCACGAGAAAGCGATCAATGCGCTATACGAGCTCGCTTAGGAGTTACCGGCCATCTGTCTACCACACCAAGATGGGGGAATCCCGCTAAGTGCCTTTCCCAACGGCACAACAAGTAAACTTGCCGGCTTGTTCTCCACACTGTCCCTTCAATGCTGAACGTCAAGCAGGGAAGCTGTGAATACCAATTTTAAAGTCATTGGTTTGACTCGACTCGGAATCAAACCCGAGTCTACAGCTCAAGAGACAGACGCTCCATACCACTCGGCCATCTGAGCTGTAATCTGCCATCTGACATGAAAAGTAAAGCGAAACGAGATGTCGCTGTTTATAAGAAAGAATCAAATCGCACTGGAGGAGGACCAAATCCATTGAGTGAACCCACAGACAACTAAAAAGCAATGTCCTTCTTGCCCTACCGGACGGGAAGACATGACGACTTCCTCTTGTTGGGTCAGAGGCTATAACAGCACTCCATCAACAACAGTGCATAGCACTCCAGTAAATCGTACCGTAGAGCGAGACAGCGCTGTTTCTGGCTATTAACCTTCATCAGCCGCCCTCAGGTAAGAGACATTCATCTTCCAGGAGGAATGATCTTGCCAGGATCGCTCATCCCTTCGCATAAATATTTCTTAAAGAATTTAACCTTTGTGGTACGCATATCCACTCGTGTGGCTACGTCACCATTCCAGTCAAACTCTTTACGTGGCCAGGGCGAAGAGCAAACAACTAAAAAGCAATGTCCTTAAAGGTTAAATTCTTTAAGAAATATTTATCCGAAGGGATGAGTAATCCTGGCAAGATTATTCCTCCTGGAAGATGAATGTTTCTTACTTGAGGGCGGCTGATGAAGGCTAATAGCCAGAAACAGCGCTGTCTCGCTCTACGGTACGATTTACTGGAGTGCTTTGCACTGTTGGTGATGGAGTGCTGTTATAGCCTCTGACCCAACAAGAGGAAGTCGTCATGACTTCCCGTCCGGTAGGCCAGGAAGGACATTGCTTTTTAGTTGTTTGCTCTTCACCCTGGCCACGTAAATAGTTTGACTGGAATGGCGACGTAGCCACACGAGTGGATATGCGTACCACAAAGGTTAAATTCTTTAAGAAATATTTATCCGAAGGGATGAGTGATCCTGGCAAGATCATTCCTCCTGGAAGATAAATGTTTCTTACCTGAGGGCGGCTGATGAAGGCTAATAACCAGAAACAGCGCTGTCTCGCTCTACGGTATGAACCCACAGAGTTGCAATACAAAATAGCAAGCATCATCGGTACAATATGCACTGAAGGTATTCCTGGCACCAGCTTCTGTGACACTGGGGAAAGTTCAAGCCTCATGCTTTTGATCCCAGTGTCTGAACGTTCTACATCGAGTGCTTCAATAAGCTTGAGCCCTTCTACATTTGTTTGCAATGAGGTAGATGACGAGATCACACCGCCAAGCAAACGACGCCGTACTGCAGCAGCAACTGAAA
Organism: Trididemnum miniatum; assembly: GCA_964006365.1. Taxonomy (NCBI): domain Eukaryota; kingdom Metazoa; phylum Chordata; class Ascidiacea; order Aplousobranchia; family Didemnidae; genus Trididemnum; species Trididemnum miniatum. Next base: position 23,985,874 of record OZ023243.1, read on the forward strand.
AACGCGACGTGCAAGCAGATGAACTGTTAAAAGTAGAAAAAACATTGAAAAAGCGGTGGTCGAGATATCTCACCATATGGAAGCAACCAACAACATTCTCGGCAGTTTGGTGAAGGAGATACAAAGAACCAACGAAATTTTAGCAGCATTTGTCACACCAATATCGCAAACTCCCGTAATCGAAGAAGGATTGCCTCAGCATCAATACCACAACTTTTAAAGCGTGTAAGCCTAACTTGCTGAATATTTCCTGCGTATTTTACGTGCCTAATGCTTCTTGAATAAAAACAAAGTTCATCAAGCACCTCGTGTGATGTTTATTTTTAAAACAGTTGGAGTCTTGTAATGCAGCGCTACAGGTTTATTAACAAAATATTTAACGATAGCACGGTTCTAACAAAAATTTCCCACTCAACAGCATATGCTGGTACCAGCAAAAATTAACAAATCATTTCTGCAATTTTTCGTCGTTGATCCAACCCTGTTACTGTATCTGGCTACTCCATCGAATCCTCATCCATAGCTACCGAAGGCGGAATGGGGCCGTCTGAATCCAAAGTGCCATTACGTCGGCAAATATTATGAAGCATGCAACAAGTGATCGTAATCTTGGCCACCTTTTCTGGAGCATAACAAAGGATACCACCAGTATGGTCCAAGATACAAAATCGGCTCTTCAGCACTCCAAATGACTGTTCAATCACACGCCGAGTTTTTCGGTGCAAGAAGTTGAACTTTCGTTCAGCGGCAATTGTTGGGTTGGGATATGGAGTCATTAGCCATTTTTTTAAGCTGTATCCACTATCTCCAAGCATCCAGCTTTCCCCAAATTTATCATTTTGAAAGCGACTACTTAGTGTTGACATATCCATAATAAAAGAGTCGTGATGGGAGCCAGGCCATCTTGCTACAACATCTTGAAAAATTAAATTTGCGTCACATACAGCCTGAATATTGATGGAATGAAAGCCTTTTCGGCTTACATAGACAAACTCATCTTCTCGTGGTGCAATTATTGGTATATGGGAGCCATCGACACATCCAACAATTCCTGGAAATCCTGCAAGCTGGTAAAAATCTTTTTTACATTTGGCAATTTCCTCTTTGTTTCGTGGCATATAGATGTATTTGGAAGCATTTGCAGCCATGACGTTTGTGAATAGTGGCAGCTGTTTGCTAACAGTAGGTTGACTCACACCAAGAAAGTCTTTGCTGCAACTCTGAAAACTGCCACTGCCAAGAGTTTTCAAACATAAAAGTACTTTATTTTCCAAGCTTTGATCGGTTGATCTGTGCCCGATTGGCTGCATTCTATCCTGAACCAACTTGCATACTTCTTCAATTTCTTTCCGATTCATCCTGAATTCTTTAATAAGTTCGGTATTGGTCATATTCTGCATATTACCGTCAATTATGCTACGTCGATCGGGATATCTTCTTGAATTGTGATGAAGGTTATCTTTTAAAATCCAAAGTTTTGCAGCCATACTGACGGTCTATCTGCTTGTAGTGATTTTGGTAAAATATTAGACTACTTCAGCAATGCTTTAGCCTTTCACAAAATCTTCGTCTAAAGCTTCGAGTGGTCTGAAGCACTCGTGGATTTTCTCGAAAATTGCAGCTAAACTGACGAATATTTTTGGCCAATACGAACGTTCGTTCGAACATTATCCAGTTTTGTTCGTGCGAAGAAACCATAGCATACCGAATAACGCGAAGATTTTTTTTTTCAATTTTTTTACGAAGATTTTTGTTCGTGCGAAGAGCAGAGCATGCCGCCCCTGGTACTATATTTAGAACCAAAGTGATGCTTTTGGAACATTCCAGAATTTTGGACTGGGCACATGCGAAACCTACAGTTTCTGGCTTGCGCAGGATAAAATCTTTTTCTTTTTCCAACTTTTGAAAAAGAAAACCTTTTTTTGGCTCATTACTAGGGCCCGCTAAAGTCAATAAAGTCAAAATTTTTTCAGGACCTTGTTACGTGATCAAATGTGTACTAACGTTCGTTTCAGGTGTTCAGGAGTCTGTTTTGGTAGATTTTATAAGTCAAAATAAAGCCAAAATTTTGCATAAAGTCAAAATTTGTCAAAATTGTCTTTATCAAAAATTTCCTTACAAAAACAAACAAATTTATATTTTTTAAATATTTTTTTGAATTTTTGAGCTGCTGTTAAAATTTTATGCGCAGTTTTATTTGATTTTAAACATTTGAACTAGTTGCAATATTTGCACTATCGTCTCAATAATGCGAGTGGTAATTGAGAAGGAAATAGCACTTATTATGCATGAAACGTCATTGTTGATGCATAAATACATAATTGTTAGACAATTAATCTAATTCTACAAAAGCCTTGCGCTCTTTTTTTAAGTTGTAGCTTGCAAAGCAAAGAATGCCAAAACAAACCAAATTTCTATAGCGAAAGTTAGGCAAACTTGCCAGGAATATCCGGATGAGTTTTCGGCAACTCCTGCCGGTGACTTGCGATGCAACCTTAGCGGCGTGTTAGTCAAATGCGACAAAAAGTTTTTTGTGGAAAGCCACCGAAAAAGTAAGCAACACCAAGGAAAATTGGAGACGAAGAGCAAATCTCAAAGTAAGCAAACCTTTTTACATTTCGATCAAGTAAACTTCAAGAAACAGATTGCTTCTTCAATCTTAGCTGCAGATATCCCACTTCATAAACTGAACGATCCTTCTTTAAAGTCTCTGTTTGCTAGAATGGGAAAATTATTGCCTTCGGAGACTGGAGCCCGGGCATGTCTTGCTAAATTGGCATCCCAAAAAGAGGAACAAATTCAAGAATTACTTCGTGACAAAAAATTTTTGTGATTGTGGATGAAGCAGAGGTTGCTAAACAAAAGTATATTAGTGTGCTTGTGGGCAGCTTAGATGCTCCAAATCAGACATTCCTCGTTAATTGCCATCCGCTTGACAGCGGTCACAATGTTAATAGCAGTATTATTCTGCACACTGTGGATGACATATTGCGACAACTTGAAGCAAAACGCTAGAATTTTTCATTGTTCTTGACTGATGCTGCTCGGTACATGTCTTCGGCTGGAAAGACATTAAAGGAATTATACCCTTCTTTGATGCATGTCACCTGCGTTGCGCACTCACTACATAACTGCGCTATGCGTGTGCGTGCTCATTTTAAAAATATTGATGAAGTAATAGCAACAATCAAGGCAGCAACAATCAAAAACAAAAATCGCGAGAAAGATTTTCATGATGCTGGTCTGCCATCTCCTCCTGACCCTGTAATTACAAGATGGGCAGCTTGGCTTAGAGCTGCCTTATATTATAGTGAGAACCTTCCAGCTGTTCGTACCATTGTCGACAATTGGACAAGTGCAGGCCTCTTAGTCAGCAGAGCAAAAGACGCTATCAATGTGGAAGGTTTGGTGTCGGACTTGGTTAAAATAAATCAATACCGGACTCTAGCAGCCAACGTAGAGTTCTGAGAAGGAAGTGCCTACACAATAATCAAAGCATACGGACTGCTGAAGAATATGCAATTTGATGATGATCCTTGCGTAATTAAAGACTACATTAACAAACGACTATCCAACTCTGATTTAGAAGCAATAATAAACTGTACCAACTTGACAATTGACCCAACAAGCTACGCACTATTGCAAAAAGCCCAGCCAACCTCTGCTGCTGTTGAGAGGTCGTTTTCTATGCTCAATAAATTACTGAGAAAAGACAAAAATTTTGATGTTAAGAAAGTAAAAACATATATGATGCTGTATTACAATAAAACGTCCTTGTAATTATACTGCGTGGCTTTCGTTAAAAAAATCATAGCCATACTGTTCGTGTACAGCACAGTTGCGATAGCAACGCAATTTTTGTATTACACACTAATTGATACCGGTACACACAATGCCTCGTTATCCTAGGTTTTAACGTCATGCGTCGCTTTGTTGCATTAGCTTCAACACTGAGTAATTGAGAAAATGTTCGAAGTAGGCTACCTTTTTCTTTAAAAACTTATGTAAATTGCAGATTATAAAACATATTCAATCAATAAAGTGCAACAAGACATAAATAATACGCGGAAGCGGTTAAGTCAAAATAAAGTCAAAAGTTTACCAAAATAAAGTCAAAAATATAATTTTTTAGGTCAAAAAAAAAAGGCCCTACTCATTACACTATTTTGGCTGATGTTGGTCGAGAAATCGGCATTCAAGCATAACATGTTTTTCAAAAAGAAAAAAAAGAGCGCTCTTTCTTCTGAGGAAACTGTAAAAAATGCGCTGCCACGACATACCGGTAGTAAGTTTGATCAGCAGCGCCTTCAAAAATGAAAGGATGTTCCAAACTTATCCTGTGTTAAATAAAAAAAGCACTTTGATTTTGGTTTGTTAGCTAAACCAAAGTTACAGACGTTTGTCAGGCAAGTCGTGGGCTGATCTTCACGAGGTTAGTTTTTCTTAGTTTACAAACTGTTTCGAATTTTTTGAAATTCTTCATACGGTAAAGTCTAAATTAAGTCAGATAGGCTAGTGCAGGGGTCTTCAACCTTTTTTGCAAAATCGCCCCTTTTTGGAAAATGTGGGACGAAATCGCCCCCTGAGCGTATTGATCCACTAAAATCAAGTGAACAGGTGAAGAGCAAAAAAAGGTCTGCACCAGTGGCGCACCCAAGAATTGGAAAAAGGTGGGGACACAAGCGGGAGTGTGGGGGCGAAACCCCCAGCCGCCGGAGGATAAAGGGGTTTGGGGGCATAGCCCCCAGCCGCCAACAAATTTTTTACCGTTTTCATAAAACAAAAACACTCATTTTAGCACACTTTTTTACCGAAAAAGGGCATGCAGTGAGAACAGTCACTATAGACAGTGCAAAAATATTTTCGCAGCTTATGTCTAAAAGCGGATGCTTGCTGAAAAAAAGTGAAAGGAGGCTGCAACCATTATTAACTTGAGAAATTGTAGACTAAAAGTTAGGTTTTAGCACCTTTTTACAGGACCAAAGGGGGTCATGGCACCGTGGCCAACCCCCTGCGTGCGCATATGGTCTTCTAGTCCGCAGACCCTCCATTTTTGCGAAGAACATTCGCGGAGCTTCTTTCGGAAAATTATTGCATACCGGTATGTTAGTTAGGCCTTATAGGCAATTCTGAAATCGTTGATTTTTCTTTGTAATATAACACTTCTATGATAGAGAAAAAAAATTAAACTAATTTTATTTTTGTATTATTCTTTTTCATGTGAATTTGAAACATTAAATAATTGACATATCTATAAATGTTTTGTTATGCACTATTATTATTAATTGAATGTAAATGCATTTTTGTGCCAATGGAATGGGACCATGGACGATCACAATCCTTCAACAATGAAATATTGACTTAGCAACTCATTATCTACAATACTTCGTAGTGTGATCATACCGGCACTTATTAATTATTCGGACTGTGTTTGATGTTGTTTATATTTTTCTATAATTCCTAATTTTATGTTTTTATCATTTCTGTTATTTGTATCCAATTTTATTATTTCCATTTTACGTTTCTGTAACTACTTACCTTAATTGTTTATAATATCTGGCGACCTGTATTTTATTAAACTGTTATTTTCAGAATTCTGAAATCGCTCCCCTAACAAGCAAAATCGTCCCTTAATTTCAACAATTGTTGCAATCGCCCCACTGAAAGCCAAAATCGCCCCCGTTGAAAAACCATGGCCTAGTGGAACTGTACGGACTATAATACCGGTAACTCAGACGTCAGAACTGTAGCGACCTGGTGACTAGTGATGGTGGTATTGCGACACCCAGGTAGTCAACTTACTGAAACAGGCCAACTCGACAGGTTGCCCAGATTAAAGCTGAATTTTTAGTTGCCCGATACCCAGGTAAGGAGATTACTGAAAACAGACCTACCCGTATACTCTGATACTTGTCAGCACTAGACTGCTATGATATATTGAAGTAGTGTCAAGTTTGTATTTACAACTCTTTACTCGCGAAATTGCAACTCTAATGTTTGGAACTATTTAGAACCTTTTTGAGGTCCAATCTGGAACCTCTTGCTGAAAGCAATCTGGCATCCCTGGCTGACTGCTGAGTTCTGAGTGAGAGTCTTAAGTGACTGGGCTGGTGGCCGGTTTGGCTAAGTTGGACCGTGGCGTTAAGGTGCAGTCAAACGTCAGTTGTAGGGTAGAATGTCAGTTTTAGAAGAGTAAAATAGTTTTATTTAGTAAATAGAAGCTTAGTAGGCCTAGCTTATCAGAAGACGGTAAGACTAGACTGAACAAGAGATGCCGTAGCCGCATTTACTGGTACCTGTTAACTAGACTTGATTTTCAACAGCTTCAAAATAATTTAACAATATTTATTAGGCAGTGTTTAGGGGATGTATATTTTCTATTACAAATCAAAACCCTGCTGCCTTAAATCACTAGTTAGGAGTAAGGAGGAGGGGGTAAAGTTAGGGTTATATGCCTATTGTCTAAGCTTCGCGAAGCAGACTAGTTACTAGTTAGAGTGGATTAGTGTAGCCCATGCAAAAACAATTCAACTAAAAAAAGATTAGTTGTGCTGTTCAGTAAAAATTTGGAGTATGATTGATGGATATTTTAGGTAGGGCCTAGTTTAATTACCAATAATAGGCCTATTGCTAAGACAAATTGACACACATTCAAATGAGACTTTTCACTTTAATTTGACTATTACAATTAAATGTAATTCAATGGATATATTTCATTTAAATGCGTTTCAAAATGTTCTGGCTATTATATTTGTAATTAATAACTACTCATACGGTCATACTGTTGATGTGCCGGTCCAAAAAAAAAAAACAACATAAAACAAAAATATTAACATTACCGCGTATATATCTATATTTTGCCATGACTAGTTCACCATTGACTGCACTAACTAACCTAGTATTTTTTCAATAGTGATATATTTTAGTTGTAAAAAGAGGCTTTTAAAAGTAAAAACAATCATTACAGTAATTCTGTCATTGTATCACTCACTTGGTGTGTACCCCAGTGCAACTCTGGATACCGATCTTGTGTTGATAAATGTCCATGTTTCGTTTTTTCTGTTCTGGTAGATGCAGATATGAAGAGTAAATGGATACGGTAGATGTTGTGTGCCTCGCCCAATGCACAAAATAGACTCGAATCAGTTGAGATATTGGTTTAATACAGTTATGAAATCTTTAAAAGAAATGTTTTTCATTCTGGCTGTTTCCGTGGACAATCATTGCCTATATGCTACAGGTGACAATGTGCATTAGTGTAGTTATGAAATCTCATTATTTAGTAACTTCCATGAAAAACAGAAAATTGTATGTGTAAATAACAATAAGCCTTCTGACAACTTTGACCTCATACATAAAATATCAGAGTAAACATATTTTGCTGTTTGTAAATGTATGATCAATGTTGTCGGTACCAGATGCTGTAGCAGCTCGTATATTGTAATACCTGTAGTAATGTTATATATACTTGCTTACTGCATTTACATAGGCTCAACACTAACAGCTCATCTTGGGTATTTTTGCTTTTTCTTAAAATCCACAACATTATAATTTTGTCAAAGCAGCGGTTGATTAAACAGATGTAATTTTACTAAAAAATGTGCTGTTTTTATGTTTCTTGTTTTGCAGAAAAATGTAAATGGATCTCTGTGTTGGTAATTTGAAACCATACTGTACGCATCCTACGAAGACTGGAGAGCTACTTTTTTGTTATTGGATTTCACTCACAATCTAAAAAACATTTTCAATAATTTTTGTCAAAAGGCTGAATGCACATTCCAGTTGTTGGTTTTGAGGATGTATTGGGTCCAGTTGCCTGCGTTTGTTTGGTAATGTGAAGCATCTGTATGCTTTAGAAGAACACAAGAACTTAAAAGTTGCCCATTCACTGAAAAAGGCATTCTGGAATCCAAGCAATATGGCAAAAGCTTCCCCTCAGCATGCCTTGTGTAAGTTGGATTATTGGTTTATTTTTAGCGTTATAACTTGGAGACTGATTAGTCAATTGCTATTTGCGCATTTTGCTACTATACTCAAAATGTACAGCTGTAGTTCTTTCAAATGCATGCCTGTTACTAAGTGAAGATTGAACTGGGTAACTTTAAGCTGAACGAAATAGCTTTCATTGAGTGAATATAGCTGTATTTAACCTCGTGGGTTCTTCGCTGCTTCCTGGTCCACATTGCGTCGTACCTTATGATATTTTATTTTCGCTGCTATATTATTTTCTGTTGTCTTTGTGGACAAACAAAATAATCTGAATTTGTCATTCGTCATATTTCTTGGCTCTTGAAAGATTTTTTTAAGCACTGGTACTGTAGGATTAAAATTACAGTTAAAATTTAAAAGCACAACTGTTTGTTTTGTCAGTAACGACTCATCAGGTGTCACAGATTCTTATTCAAATAGAATCTCATCGGTAACGACTCATCAGGTGTCACAGATTACTTGAATCTGACACCTCATGAGTCGTTACCGACGAAACAGGCTGTTGTGTTTTTAAATTTTAATTCTGATTTTAATGCTACTGATTCTGCTTTGATTTTTATCATCGAGCTCAAAGCATTATAGTTCCAGTTATCCTAACTTTGCTGCTACTTGAAACTTCATCACTTTTATTAACGTTTGGAAAGTGATGTCTTTGAAATCACCATCGAAAGGTATTACTTCTAATGTTACCGATGCTGACGAGAAATTGTTTAGCACTTTATGAAGAAATAGCGTTCAATTAAAGCTTTTGCGGTTTTTACTGTTATGCTATAGGTCTAGGCCTGCTAGAGATTTACATATATCAAGTGTGGAAGAACGTATTTTTCCTTTTTCACTGATGCATTGCCGTGCATTGTGCCCCCCGCTTATATTTTAGATCTTTCTATATAATATTTCAATTTTTCGTTTTAGGATCGAGAAAAAATAATGAGATGTGCAAGCCTCCGACCGTAAATGCAGAAGGGTCTGCCAGCCCCTCTCTCACATTTTTGCATCGAGCAACTGAAATATTTAAGCAGTGGAAGGCATCAGGGCAGTCTGGTTTAACTAATGAAACCTTCACTGCGTATATTCAATCCATGGAAGCTGTATGCCAAATTGGCTTCTCACCTGATTTCCAAACATGGGTTCAGCTAGCTTCGTGCTTACTAGAAAGATTACCAGCGATCCAATTGAAGGACGTTTTGGCTAGTACCGCCAGGCCAATGGCGGTAATTTGTGTATCAATTTTGCAACTTTTTCAACCAAAAAAAAAAAAAAACAAATTCGTTGCCGGAGTCTGCTGCGACAAAAAGCTCTCGCCACTTTAGCTAGTTTGAATACCAGCTAAGAGCAGCATTTGTCGTCATTTTTGAAGAGATCGTAAATAAAAATAATGAGCATACATTCTTGGTTAAGCAAATTTGTTTACATGGGTATTACAATTTTATTCCTATTGCGCAATCAAAATTCCACTGCTTTGCTAAAAATCAACTCAAGCGAATTAATCAATGCGCCGTGGACCACCCTGCAACAATGTGCCGTGGCTTACACAAGTTATCTTCAAAATCTAGACCGAAACATTAATTCGATTATTGGTCTTTTTTCGTGTTTTGACTCTGGTATACCCTGAGCAGCTACTGTGATAGGCCATTGATTTTTGCCCAACGCTCATTTGAATGCATGCTAAAATATAATTATGATGCCGGTTTTCTGAAATATCGCAGCATTGAAAAGTTTCTGTTCTTGTTTGCGTCAAGATATGTAACTTAGCTCGCCTTGACTTCCCTATTTTTCAGCGAAAAAAATAGCAAACATCGCAGATTTTCTGACTTTCGTAAAAATGACATTAGATTTCAGCGGGTAAAGTTGGAATTTTGTTTAAAAATTGTGATTTTAATACGTATACGATAATTTTGAATATTGCATTCTTACTTTGATTCATTGCATTGCTTACTTTTCTTTCCGCCGCAAGCAGGAATCGAACCCAGATTAATTTTTATGCTACTATGATAATGGTTTAAAAACGATAATGGCAATAATTTCTCATTTCATCATTTTTGGATAATTTACACCAACCTAAAACAACCTGTTCTACATTAGCCTGTTTCCATGTCCAAAAATCGTGGGCTTTTGGCCCGCGGGCTGCTGAAAATTCGTGGGCTTTTCTAGCCCACTTTCGTTGCGCGTTTCCATGTCCAAAATGCTAAGAGTGGGCTTTGAATGCTGAACTAAATTACCGGTAGAGGCGCATAGTGAAACAGCCTAGCAACGATGTAACATAATTTTTCTTGGCATGACTAGCTTTGGTAATGCTGAAGCTATCGTTTTTTTATCGCATCAAAATTAAAAGCTGCTTAGTAAGGGTGGTTAAACAATGCATCTTCGCAATTTGCTCCTCCCTTTCAAGACGCTAGGTCTATTTCCACTTAATCTGTTTCTCACTATAACTCAAAACTTACGCATTAGATCATCCTAATTTGAAGTGGCATTACCCCAAAGCCCAAACCATGCCCAAATGATCCCCACTCGGATTTGTGCTTAGGTAAGAGCTGATAAAATGCTTTTACATTTTTTTACAAGGTATTTGCAATGAATGAGCTGCTGGTTAGTGCACGTACCAGTAGTTTACACTGATCTCGCATGGCGCAGTAGTTCGGAGCGTCGTTTTCGCGACGACCATGATCGCAAGGTTATTGGTTCAACTCCCAACCCAGTCTCGTTGTTATGTCGTTGGATAAGATGCTTCATGATAACTGTCTCTGCTTGGTGGAATCTGGCTAGTAGCAAATCAAAGAAGTCAGAAGAAAATTAAACCGGAAAACTTGAAAACAAATGCAACTCCTAAGCGAGTCTGGATTCGTCCTACGCATAGCGCCTCCGCCGTTTTCTCGTAACAGGAGGATAAAGATGAAGAAATCAAATCTCAATCACTGGATTTAAAGCAGTACCGGTAGACTTTTTTTGGGAGAGATCTACTGCCTGCACCAGGTGCACCTAGTCAATGAGCTTGCAACTAAAATAAAAGATCACTCTTGGTGCCTACATCTGCTTGGCAAGGTCGTATACTAATTGTCAACTTCGTCATCGTCATTGCTCACACTGACGAATTTCGCGTTTTATATATCACTTTGCCGTGCGTTATTTTTACATCGATGCAACTAATTCCACTCTACTCAGGGGAGTAACCAAAGACCGAGCTAGCTACTCCCCTTAAGAGGATGAATTTCCTATTAAAACAAAAACATACATTAAAAGAGTGAAAATTTTGGCCAGTTTGTAGAAACGCTTCGCCTGAAACTTATCCCTTTCCGTGACAACTGCAAAAACGTTGTTGAACCGAAATACTACCCAGTGCCAACCTATAAATTGAAAGTCACAAGCCGGCCTATACAAGCCAAAAAATGTAGTCTTTAGCACGCTAACTTCACAGCTAAAAGCAAGCGATGACATAAACGTTATACGTCGTTCAGAAAACAATAAAATTATATATTTAACTTGAAGGCTGTCTCGGTAAGTCTAAGCTCTGGGCGAGGTGCTGCGCATACCGGTATGAAAAATGATGAGCAACAATTTAAAGAATAAAAATCCACAAGTACATAAGTGCTAGAAATGCCTTTTATTTTGCAGCGTCAACCTTTAAGAACCGGTAATAATAACGTGATGAAAAAATAACGGGGCGGCACGAGCAAACGCAAGGAAAAAGCAATAATTCTATTTGAATAAGGTGAATGGAATAGGGAATTTCAAAAACTAGGCTATAAAATTGTATAAAATAGTGTTTAAATTAGGCTAACTTCTTCATAAAAAAAAAAAAAACTTGACCGCTGCTAAATTTTTAACTCAAATTCTTACCGTAACTGTGGTTCATTCCGACTCTTGATCCTAAACAAAAGGAAAGATGGAAGACTTCACCAAGAAAATTACTGAGGAAATGCAAGCATTTGGAAGCAGATTGGCTAAGTATGAGGCTGAATATGCCAGCACTGGTAGCAGGTCTGATGCTGAAATTAGTAGCAGTGGGCCTGCTGCCAGTGCTGCCGTTGCTTCTGATGCTGTTGTTGTAGATCGAAAAGAGCAGGGAGTGGAGCTGGCAGAAATGAGAACAGCATACAACAATTTACAGAAGATAGTTGACCGACTCCACAACAGAATTGAAGAACAAGAGAGGAAACTAGATGATCTTGAGCAATATGGCAGATCCAACTGTCTAATTGTTCACAGATGCGAAGAAGTCCCAAATAGGGGGGAGTATTTGGAACACGAAAAATATGCTTGCTATATATTAAATCAAAATTTACATTGACGTCGCCCATCCGCTTCCTTCGAAGAATAACAATGGCTGCCCAGTGATCGTCAAATTCCTACGCCGCAGTCAAATAAATTATGTATATTTCAAAAAGAAACTGATGAAGGGGAAGCGTATGGTGATTACAGAGTCGCTCACCAGGCGGAGACTGCAACTTTTGGATGCTGCCAGGGAAGTATTTGGCTTTAAATCGGTTTGATCTTTTCACGGTAACATTTTTGCATTTGCAGCTAGAAAAAAACAAATAATTCACAGTGTCAATGATATAGTTGAAATTAAAAGGTTCATGTAGTTTAATAGATTTCTGCCACAGCCTTAGTCTATGTACAGTGAGAAATTTAGCATCTGCAACAAATTTTTAGCCAACTTTTAAGTATAATTTTTTACATTTGATATTAAAAGTGAAAAATGGCTGATGCTAATTGAAACCCTTTTTTACTTGAACGTACTAGCAACACTGGTACTACCATTCTTCATTTTTTGCCAATAAGGCTTAGCCTTTTTTTTTACACTTTTAAGTTGTTTTAATTGTATATTTTGTTTTTGTGTACAAGCTGCATGCCTAGTGGTTTTAAGTCCAATTGTTATCATTGCAAAAAAATTGTAACTAGTAAACAGAGATATACAACGTGTAGCCTTTACCTGCCAGAACTGTGCAACAGAAGTTTTTCCCTTTCATTCTCTCTCTGATAAGGAACTCATGGAAGAATTTTTCTCTGGTTTTGAGATTAATGCATCACTGCTCAATGAAATATTTACTGAATCTGGTCAACTAACTAATTGTGATATAGACTTTAATAATGATGAGGAAATTAGTGATAACATGATGAAAGAAGTGTATATATCTGCAAAAGAAGCAAATGAATTTTTAGAAAACCCAGGAGAAAATATGAACAATAATTATAGATTCTCAACCCTTTGTATAAATGCTCGTTCTATAGTGAATCCAACCAATTTCTCTAAAACAGAAGGATTGATAGCTTCACTAGATCATAAACCTGACGTAATTGGGATAAATGAAACTTGGGAACAGTCTAATTCTTTTGGACAGTACAAATGCTTAACAGGATATACTTTTGCATCTAATGGAAGAATGCTACAAAAAGAAGGAGGAGTCGGACTGTATGTCAAAAATAATTTGAACTTTCATGTCAGTAATGACTTAACTATAATGAATGAAAAAATTTTTGAATCAACTTTTATAAATATTCAGTTTATGAACAAAGAGATAACTTGCGGAACAATTTATAGATCACCTCAGCATTCTAAAGATGCCTTCTCAAAATTTTTTAGTCAACTTCAAAATGCTTTGACAATCTTGAACAAATCAAAAAACAAATGTTTCATCATGGGCGACTTCAATATTGACTTACTGGACATAAAGAATAATAATACTGAAAACTATGTGGAGACAATGTTTGATTATAATTATTACCCTCTGATTATTAAGCCAACTCGTATAACAAAAAATAAATGCTCTTCTATCGACCATATTTGGACAAATGTTATCGGGGCCCAAATAAACAGTGCCATTCTTGCTCATGAAATAGCTGACCATCTCCCCATAATGCAGGTTTCTAGTATTGGTACACCCTTATTAAAAACGGAAAATAAAGAATGGTGCTTTAGTGAACTTAACCTCAAAAGATTTCATGAAATGCTCAAAACTAAGGACTTTGAAGAAGTGTACGATATGCCTAACCCTGACGATAGCTTCAAAGAATTCTTAAGAGAAATTAACCCCTACTTGTTAGCTGTTTTAAAAGAAAAAAAAGACAAAGAAAAAATCTTCAACGTTGTGTATGGTACGATCGTGAACTGCTACTTCTCTCGCGCAAAAAGGACAGATTCTACAAAATCTATCTCAAAAAGAAAACTTCAATCTCCAAAGATAAATATCATAAACTTAGAAATTATTATTTCCACATGATCAAACAAAAAAAGAAAAAGCACATGCAAAATCAATTTCAAAAGCATCAAAAGAACATTCGAAAAAGTTGGCAAATGATGAAAAACCTCTTGGGTAAAGTTCGCGATAAGTTTAGCTCAACTTCCATCAGCTATAATAATACTATCATCAATAAACCTGTTGAAATTGCTAACTGTTTTAATGATCATTTTTCTACAATAGCTGAAAAACTAAATGATAAGCTACCCCCATCTCCAACTAAATTTACTGATTATTTACCTCCGTCAAATCCCTCCTCAATGTTTTTCACCCCTACAAATATAGTCGAAGTGAAAAGATTTATATCTGTACGTAAACCTAAGATGAGTGCTGGAGTTGACCATATACCTCCAATCGTTCTGAGATATCTTCCAGATAATACACTTAATGCCCTGACCTACATATTCAATCAGTCCTTGGGTCAAGGAAAATTTATTTCTGAGTTTAAAAAGGCCAAGGTCATACCAGTATTCAAAAAAGGAAATCCTAAAAACGTTTTAAATTACAGACCTATTAGTTTACTTTCGTCCCTGTCAAAGATTCTCGAAAAAATTGTTTACACTAGATTGCATTCGTTTATTAACATAAACAATAATATCTCGCAACAGCAGTTTGGATTTCGGCATAAGCATTCAACTAATCACGCAACAACTTTGCTCATCAGTAACATAGTTGATGCTTTTGAAAGAAAACAGCTAGTACTTGGAATCTTTCTTGATATATCAAAAGCATTTGATACAATTGACCATTCCATTGTACTGCATAAACTTAATAATTACGGTGTAAGAGGAGTATCATTAAATTGGTTTGAAAGTTATCTCTCCAATCGCTCTCAAATTGTTGAATAAGCTGGTGTTATTTCTTCGAACCAGAGAAATACCTTCTGCTCCGTGCCGCAAGGCTCAATTCTTGCCCCTTTACTTTTTGTCATCTATGTAAACGACTTCAAAAATTGCTTGCGGTTTAGCACAAATATATCTTTTGCAGACGATACCAATGTTTTCATTGTTGATAAACACTTGCAAGCGCTTTATGAAAAAGGAAACAGAGAACTTGAAAACATAGATAACTGGATGATAGCAAATAAACTGTCCATAAATGCTAACAAAACTAATTATATAATTTTCCAAACTCCAAAATCTCGGTCAGTTAAAACCACAGCAAGTTTTCAACTGAAATTAAGAAATAACAAGGTTGAAAAAGTGTCTTCAACACGATTCTTGGGGGTGATAATAAATGAAAATTTGTCTTGGAAGTACCATATGGATATGATAAAGCAGAAAATGAGAGCTGCTCTTGGTGCTGTTATGCGCATCCGCTCATATTTATCATCTAAAGCCATGCTTAGTCTTTATCACTCGTTGCTACTCAGCCATGTCCGCTATTGTATAAGTAATTGGTGTTTTGGAAACGAAACTAAAATTCAACAATTACAGCGCATATGTAATAAATTTATCAGATTAGTATTTGGCTTAAAGAGACGTGAAAGTGTCAAAAAAGCGATGAAACAAAATGGCCTTCTAACTATCAAACAAATTTATCAAGTTGAAATAGCTATATTCATGTATAAAACTGTAAAAAAAAGTAATCCAGTCGCATTACAGAACTTATTTGAATTAAAATCCAGTCGAATGTCTACCAGAAGTAATTGTCTACATATTTCTCCGGCGTACAGATTAACTTCATGCCAACAATCAATTAAATTTTGCGGGCCTAAATTATGGAGTAAATTACCAAATGCGATTAAAGAGTGCAAAAGTTTAAAATTTTTCTCTGACAAAGTTAAAACTCATTTTTTAAACATAGACTAACAAAGTAGATGCAAACTTGATCGATTAGCTTCACAGTTGTTTGATTATTCTATTTCTTATGAGTTAATCTGCTGTGGTGCTGCTGTACATTTTTGTTGCAGATATCCTTAGAGAAAGCTGAAGACGTTAAGTGAAAATTCTTCAAAGACTGGGCCTAGCAAAGAAACCTGCTGATCAACTACATTACCAACCACAATGAAAAGAAAAAATTTTCAGTGTTTTACTTCGAGGAGATTGTTAATTGCCTCATCATGACTCTTCATTTACGCTATGTTAAATCTTCAAAAATCATCCGTATGTTTATTTGTTCTCAAACCGCAGTCACCGCCATTTAATGTCATAGTAAAAAATCAATAGGCTAATGAAAAAAAGAAAAAAAATAAATATTGCGATTCAACTCCTGGTTATGAGTAAAAACTACATCCGATTGTGAACTTGTTAAGTAGCAAGGGTGGATGAATGAGGGTACCCAATCAGAACTCCCTCCAGGTAATCCTTGGGCAAGGTTTAGAACCTGTTAGCCTCCCTTAGCAGGGGCCACAAAGCTACTCCATTGTTATTATCACTAGTAGGCCTGCCATGCTACTCATCTTTTTTTTTTGTTTATTGTTTTGTAATTCGTTTGATGTGTTGTTTATAATTTCCTGTTCACGAAGTAGCTTATATCTTGACTGTTAAGGTCATGCAGCCATGCCAAGTCAGCTTTCGACTGGCATGCTTCATCGCTTACTCGTTTTGCTGCATGTGCCTTTTTCCGTTATTATGCCAATATTTGTAACTTGTTAATGATTGTGCGTGTTGCGGAAATAAAACTTTGATTGATTGATGTACGTTGTAAATTGTTAGCAACGACTGTAAGCAAGGGCGTGCATGGAGGAGGCAAGGGGGCAGCACACTGTAGGGTTGGAAGATCTTTTTTTAAAAAACCTTCTTGAAGACGTTTTTCAGAGGACACCTTGAGGCAACGTTCTCAACAACTCGCGCTGCAGAAAAATTTGGCACGCCCCTGGGTATAAGATCAAGTATCGTCCACAATTATTACGCCAAAATAATAAGCAGCTAATTCAACTGGATCATTGCTAACAAAATTTTCTCGGTAATATTATAACCAGAACAATTTCTACACCAAAGACATTGCATGAACTATATACTCAAGAAACAAATCTGCAGATTTCATCAAAACAGTTGCACTGGAAGTACAGTAACGACTCTAAGCGTACTCTAACGTTATGGTCACGACCTTGAGGTATAAGAAAATCCAAGCAGAATATGTTTTATTTTAATTTGAATTTTTATCCTTTTATTGGGAAAAAGCAATGGGGAGCTATGAACGAACTCAACCAAACGATGCATGAAACCATGTTACAACTCAAAACGTGGGAAATAATGTTAAATGCGAACGCCACAAGTAACCTTTTTAATATCATGAAGGGAGCAATAAATACCAATTCTCTGGGTTTGCCCGACTTGTAATTGAACTTACGTGTACGGCGCCAGAGGCAGTCGATCTATGCTCTTGGCCATTTAAAAAACAATTTATAAGAACTCGTTCACAACCTTTAAATATTCACTTAAACACATAATAATTTGAATGCTTAAAACAGCTGCTTGCGTAATCTGGTGGAAAGCAAGCCTTGTGCTTAGATGCAACTTCAATTGTCAGCAGGCAAGTCAGAACAAAAAAATTTATTTTAGCATTGCGTTTAAAAAATCCATATCAGGCTTCGTAATAGCCCTGTCCAGAATATGCTTTTGTTCCGAGTCAGCCATGTAGCATCATGTCGGTTTTTACTGCTTCCACTTTCAGCTTTTTGCAATGAACGATCCTTCAGCAAAACTTCTGCTGGGAAATCCCGCTTCAAAAGAATAATGTAACTATGAAATTTTCCACCAATTTCTTACATTGCGTTCATTTTAGTTGGGAGCAAGCCAGTTCATTTGCACTTTGCATGGGTCATTCAAGTGAATACCTTGGTCATTGCATATGCGTTTCTTTTACAAACAGCTCTTGACAAAATCCATCTCACTGGCACTAAAATGCAAAAAAATAAGATGTAAGTTTGCATAGTAAGCTACAAGCATATTTTTGCTGGTAATTTGGTTCTTTGAAGCGGTAAAGCAATTTCAAAAACAGCTTATCTCGCTTTTCGATTAAATCTTTCATCAGTTTCGAATATTACAGAAGAGAATTACAATCAAGACTTTGCGATAAGCTGTAGAAATGTTACAGCTTAATAGTCGTTACTTAGTGCATATCTATCATCCCATTCTGAGAAAGCAATCAAGGTGCTATAACAAGCTCGCTTTGGAGTTGTTGGTCACCTGCTAAGAGGCGGAGAATTCCAATAAAAGTTTTTCCCAACAACACAAATAACTTGCCACCTTGTTCAAATCACTATTCCTTTAATGCTGTGCATCAAGCAGAAAAGCTGTCAATACCAGTTTTAATAACATTGCTTTGACCAATCAAACCAGAGTCCCACAGTCCAATTCGTTATCAAATGTTCACAAACAAGTGTCTATCAGCAATAGGGATTGACCGGGGCTCCGGCCCTGGCCTCAGCTGGGGATGCCACCTTTGCGCCAATCCGGCCCCAGACGGGGGGTCACAAAAATTGGCCGGGGTTAAATTTCAAATTTATTTGCCGTATATTCCGGCGCATAAGACGATCTTTGAAGTGCACAAACCCACCTTAAAAAATTAGGGTAGTCTCATACAGCGAATATAAAAATCGTATCTTAATTTTTACATAAGGATTTTTTATATTTTATATGAAAAACGCGTTGGTGCAAAAAATAAAGAACGTGTATGCATAAAGCATTTTTGAGGTTCGTCATGCGCTAATGAAAAGCGTGTACAATTACGAAAGCATTACCTAACACCATTGATGGCATTTACAAAAGGAGTGAGGACGCAAGTCTACTTAGCTATGTATTCTAGACACAATATAAAGCATCGTACAAACCCTGGCCGGAGCTCCGGCCCCAGCCAAAGTTGTTGCCCGGTCGTTCCCAAATCAGCTGTCTGCACTCTGTACCTGCTGCAATTTACGACTGAAAATATAGTTCGGTACATTATAGCTGTTGCTGATGATATCATAGCTGTTGCAGAGTAATGGGGTCTTGTTTGAATTAAGCCGTGGTTCAGGTTATGGGTAAAGGTTAAGGTTAGGCCCTAACCCTTACTAATAACTCAATAGCAGTCCTTGCGCTAGTGATATATCCACCTGTTGTAAGATGTGGTTTAATTTAAACAAGCTCCGAGTAATACAGTATGTGCAATTATTACGGTATTTACTACGACTGCAAAATAGCACAACTTTTAGTGCATAGGCCTATACAGATGTTGTAAAGCAAAACACAACAAAATTGCATTTACCAAGAGTGAAAGTACCGGTTGCTCTCATGCACAAATATCAAAGTCTGCACAAATAGGATATTTATTTCACTGATAATTCATTGAATCAAATCAGCACAAGCAGCAAATTTCACACTGCAGTTTGCATGTAACACATTTACAAGATATTAAGCTAAGCATCATAAAATACTAATCTAGGTTTGTCGCAATTTTTCTATCCTGATACGAATATAAGACCAACGTTTCAATCCACTTTTAAAACAAGTGAGTTAAAAACTTCACATGCTGGCTTCCGTAACATGTTTTCAAAAATTTCAATGAGCAATCAGTGAGCTTTCTGGTTTCTGAAACATACTAGTAGCACCAAATGATCTGAAACTGAAAGATTAAGAAGATAATCTAATCAAATACCATCAATATTGCATCTGCGCTATCTTACTTTCATTTATTTCTGCAATGACATCATGTTGAAAATACCAACTCTTAACGTAAGCAAGGTACCAGTGAGTTTTATTCTTTAAAATTAATGTCTTCGCATAGCGCCTTCCACAGTCTAAAATTCAAAACAAAAGCCCTTAAAATTGCGTAAAATATACCGGTAGCTAAGCCCTTGGGCAAAAAATATACCGGTATGATGAAAATGTAGTGCACACTCTAACCCAGCTACAAAATGATAAACATTTTTAGTTGGTGTTTAACTTGTGGCTATTTATGCTATTTGTCAGGGTATGGTCTATTGCTAGCTTGTGTCAGTAACACAAGTGCGGTTTCTCTAATTATGGAATAGTATGGCATAGTATGGAATGGTATGCCATAGTATGGAATAGTAAGTAAGGCACTGTGGTATAGTATGGCAGAACTGGGCGATAGGACGTTTGGGGCACTAGAGTAAAGGGTCCCATATAAAGAGTTAAATTTCAGGTGAATGGCCCTCAGGGTAAATGTGCCTCAGGCCTCATTTAGCGCGAAAAAACCTCAGGACAGGACGGTTGAAGCAATAAATAGGCCCTAGGAATAGGATGTTAATTTAGGGCACTGGGGCACATCCTATGCATAAATGGGGCTCTAGGACCAATGGGCTTCAGGGCATTTGGGGCAGCATAGGGGATCTGGGTCTCAGCATGTTTTGGTCCCTGGGACAAACAGGCCTTAGGACGGTTGGGACGAAAGGGCTGTTTCAAGCTCTGGGGCATATAGCCTATATGGGATTCAGCACATTTAGAGTGCCGGTACTATGCACATTTACTATGCCATACTACTGTACTATGCCATACTATTCCATAAATAGAGACACCCACACTAGTGAACAATAACAATTAGGGGTTAGATATAGTATCAGCCCCCAGGTTCAATTAGGGTTAGGTTTGGTTAGGATTAGGCTCGGTTAGGGTTAAATTTAGTTAGGGTTAGGTTCGGTTATGGCTGGATTTGGTTAGGGTCAGGTTATGAGTTAGGTTAAGGTCATAGGTTAGGTGGGTCTCACCTAGAATAAGCCGTCGAAGTCAGCGATCATTATATTACACGCTCGCTTCGCTTGCTCTGCGATCAGCCACTCGCTTCGATGGCTTAATGCAGCGACGGCTTATTCTAGATCTGACCCGGTTAAATTAAGGTTGGCAAACAGAAAAAGCGTGAGGGCTTATTCTAGATGAGGCCCACAATTAGAATATAACTGGTATATAAGGAAACATGCAGTTCGCATGTTTCAACGTGAAAAGGATAAGAGTCTATATGACGAACAGACTAATCAACACTTTTCAACAGACACAGCCTATGGTAATTTTTTGTCATAGCATCAAGTTAGGACGTAGCAAATTCACATGACTATTAAAGAACTAGGCTACCGGTTGTAAATACTGTGATAAATGCCAAAATTAAATAAATGCCACCAATTTTAATACCGCTCAAGATTAGACATGGGTAAGGGCACTATATATTAGGAGTATCAGTGCGCTAAATCACCTACTAGCAAGCTTTTAAATGTTGAAGTGGCTATTCTTACGGACCCGTACAAATAAGAACTTCGTTTATTTCATTACTTTGTCATGTTCTCTGGATTGCGGTTAGCGTGACGCGTTAGTCTGATAATACAATGAACCAAGTGCTAATTTGTACGAGCCTGCACAAATAGCCAGTGCTGCCTTTACAGTTTAAATACTCAACTGTTTAAGGTCTTTAAAAGCAACTGCAACACTAACAATACCGGTACTTTTCAAAGTTTAGTTGCAATTGAGAGAATAAAGTATGGTAGGTCTATGCTGGTAGCATGCAGTACCAGTATGAAAGTTGCTTGCATAGCATTACCTATGTCACTCAATGCTGCGACATGCAGAAAGGCCAACAGGCCAAAGCTGACCCCTATAGAAACAAGTAAAAACAAACCGGTACCACCTACTGGTTGTTTTTGCAACTAGACCTGTGGACTAGGCAAACAGAACTTCAGAACTTGAACAGTAAATTGACTTCACTCTTACCAGTACTTCAGAATAGCAAAACAAGGCCAACTGGCAAACACGTGAATCCAGTAACCAGCTAACTGCCTAAAACAAGTTGAATTTATCAACAGCTTACTCTAATTTTAACTTTTATGAAGCGAAATTGCCCCAAACCAACATTTATCAAGTAATCATACACCAACTTCTTAAATATCTACAACCTATACCACAGTCTATAGGCCTTGTTACGCTATCACAAAAAACGCCTAGAAAATGGATTTCGTGATACCCACCGAAGAACTAGATGAAACTTCGTAAATTTGAAGATTAAGAAATGCTGAATTTAAATCTCGTGTCTTCCGTGTCCAACAGGTGCCGTTACGTCATAATGACGTCATAAAGACAAAAATAGCTCTTTCAAAGATGCAAAAATTCCACACACTTAAAAGCCTCTAAATTTTTTTGTGGTTGATTTGATGTAAACGCATCAGACCACTTTCAAAGTAATCTTTGGTTGACAGACTATGTCCATGCCAAACTGTGACGTCATAAGTTGATGACGTCATAACCTACAAGTAAAAGATTTTGTAAACAATTATTTTTTCTGGATGGGGTGTATACAGTTCCCTGTAACTTCGGTTGTAGTACGTTTAACAAGCTAAAAATTGGTGTGAAAAATCCAAATATACATATTACCACATCTACAAAATTTCGACCAGTTTTATTCCGTAGTTTTTTTGCTATTGACCTAAAATGATTACATATTAACCATTAGCTTAAACCGCAACCAGACCAGAAAATAAATAATCATATTGAGTAATTGCTTCCAACTTCTTGTGTTAGTAATACAAATACTTTAAAATAGTTTGGAGACATCTCTAGTCAATAATTTGCATCTATTTCAAATACTGACGTCATAAGTTGATGACATCATAACTGACAAGTAAGATTTTGCAAAAAAATTTAATTTTGCTAGATAGGTTGTATATACAGCTCCTTATAACTTCATATATAGTAAGTTTAAAAAGCTGAATTTTGGCTTGGAAAATCTAAGTATACATATTAACACATCTGCAAAACTTTGACTAGTTTGATGGAGTATTTTTTTTTCTTCTACAGACGTACAACAATTGGTTATTTACCGCTCGCTAAACGCGCAATCATACAAGATAGTAAATAATTGTATCGAGTAATTGCTGCAAACACTTAAAAATAGTTTGGGACATTTTCAGTCAATAATTTGCTTTTGTGCCAAACACTGACGTCATAAGTTGATGACGTCATATCACCCACAAGTAAAAACTTTCTCTGAACAGAGTGTACATAAAATTTTTAACCACTATTTTCATTGAAAAACAATGTGAAACTTGACGTGGATAAAGTAAGCATACGGTACATACTGGCACACCTGCAAATTTTGTCCAGTTTTATCAAATACCTTCTAGGTTACGAGACGATTATCCTACTCTCTAACAGCTGATAACTTTACAATACTTCACGTATTTCAACTACTGCATCAAGTTAACGCTAAGGAATTCAATTGGTATAAATTAAGCACTTCATAGTATTTTTTTAATGTAACCAAAAACAACATACCGGTACCTTTTGCGTCAGTTTTGTGCAATTAAATAATGGCATCATAATTATCGAAAGAAATATATTTTACGACAAAGAACTTTATTGGATCAGCAAATTAATTTTATTAGTTACAGTTCGTTGCTGCCAATCTACTTTAAAAAGATATAAACATAACTTTTTACGCCGTAATATATTTTCATCGACTAAATTTCGTATCTAGCTAAAACACCTATAGGCTGCATTGATAAGCAGGTCTTATTACTTGAAACACAAAGAGAAATTTGGTGTGTGTTACATATTGAAGTAGTGCTCCCTCTCTATATCTGAAATAATGTAGCTCAATACTGCCAAAAGTGTTTAACATGTGCTTGCTTTTTCTTTTTTTTATTTTTACAAATGACTGATGAAGAGTTCGTTACTAATAAATGCTGCAAATATTTTATTGAGCTGAATCTGTCAAATGGAGAATAGAACATGGTGTCAGAAAAAAGATTCCGATAATTTTGAATGAATACGTCCTGCAGGCAGTGGTCTTAATAGCAAAAGCACTGTTTCTCGCTTTATCCAAAATAGAAAAAGCCTAGTCTAGCTGATCATTCACTCTGAAGAATGGGGTCACTGGAACCGCCTAAATGCATGAACTTCAACGCAAAAAATCTTGCTGACAGCTGGAAAAGGTGGGAGAGATTGTTTCGCACTTATTATGACGCAGCGGAATTGCATAAAAAGAAGGGTTCCACCCAAGTTGCCATTTTACTTCATTGTGCTGGTGAAGGAGCAGCTGATAGATTTGACAAGTTCCAATTTACAAATGAAGGACAAGATAACAAAGATAACATTGAAGCTGTCCTAAGAAAATTTCGTTCTTTATGTGAACCTAGGAAAAATGTTTTATATGATACTCACCTGTTCTGCCAAAGAAAGCAATTGCCTGGTGAATCCTTTGAATGTTTTCTGAACTCATTAAGATCTGAAGCAAAGAAATGTGAGTTTGGTGACCTGGAAGACCGGTTTGTGACAATGCAATTAATTTTTGGTCATCAAGATCAACTAGTAAGGGATAAGCTACTGCTTGATCCTAAAATAACGCTGAACAAAGCTCTTGATATATGCTTAGATGCTGAAGCGAGCAAAACAAGGAAGCGTGCTTTGGAGTCCACTTGCTCAATTAACAATGTTGCATCAGTTCCTCCAAAACCAATGCCAAGATCAAATAAGCCGCAAACTTCCAGACAATCAGGTGTAATTGACTGTCGTTACTGTGGTAAGCAACATGCTGCTAAACAATGCCCTGCTTATGGAAAAACTTGCAAGAAGTGTGGCAAAAGAAATCACTTTGCAAATGTTTGCCAGTCTTCACCACCAAAAAGAATACATCAGCTTGAGGACAACAATTCAGCATCTGAACAATTCTTCAGAATTGGTGCTCTTTCAAAATCATCCAACCCCAGAACAACTGAACAATTAATTGTTGAAGATCAAAGCTCTGTAAAATACAGAATTGCATTCACCTTAGACACAGGTGCAGAAGTGAATGTTTTGCCCAAAAATTTCTGTGATAAAATGTGTTTGAAACTTAATACTGCTCATGTTAAGTTAACTGGTTTTGGCCAAAATATTGTAAGACCCTGTGGTAAAGTGCTTTTGAAATGTTTTGATAAAAATGACGTATGCCATGAGTTAACGTTTTATGTTTCGGATGCTATAAATCATGCCATTCTTGGGGACAATGCTTGTTTTGATTTAAATCTTTTAAAACGAGTTACTGTGTGCAATGATATTAAGTCTGATCCCGTACTTGCATTTTCGACTGTTTGTACTGAATATGCTGATTTGTTCTCAGGCTATGGGTTGTATGAAAAAGAATATCATATCGCAACTAAACCAAACGCACTAGGTGTTGTGCAACCACCTCATAAGATACCGTATGCATTACAACCAAAATTGAAACAATACCTGCAAACCTTGATTGAGAATGATATAATTGCTGATGTTGATGAACCAACTGATTGGGTTCATAATATTGTCGTAATTGAAAAGAAAGACAAAAAATTGCGTATATGTCTTGACCCTAAACCTCTTAATGCTGTAATTTTACGTGAACATTATGTAATTCCTACTTCGAGCGATGTTCAGTCTAAACTCAGTGGCAATACTTTGTTCACTGTTATTGACATGAAAGATGCGTATTGGCATGTAAAGCTAACGACTGAGTCATCATACCTAACAATTTTTCATACCCCGTGGGAGCGTAAGCGTTTTTTGAGAATGCCGTTTGGCATCTCATCAGCCAGTGAAATTATGCAGAAGAGAAATGAAGAAACCTTTGGCGACATTACTGGTGTCCACGTTATTGCTGATGACTTAATTATTGCTGCTGGCTGATGAGATGCCAAACGGCATGCCATACAAACGGCATGCCATGCATGGCATATGATGCCATAGGATTCACCAGGCAATAGCATGACCAAATTTTACGAACTGTTTTGCAAAGAGCTCGTGTGAAAGGTGTCAAATTCAATTGCAACAAGATTCAATTCGAGATCCCTTCCGTTACGTACATGGGTAATGTTGTTACCGAAGCTGGGATGCAACCAGATGGTCAAAAAGTTGAAGCAATACTTAACATGCCACCACCTACCGAAGTTTCGTCACTTCAAAGACTGCTGGGAATGGCAAGATACCTATCACAATATATACCAAACGAGTCGAGTATCACCGCTCCGTTGAGAGAACTGTTAAAAAAGAATTCTGAATGGAAATGGACAGAGAAGCACAATGCTGCGTTAGAGCAACTCAAAGCTGCTTTGACACGTGCTCCAACTCTTTCCTTCTATGACGTTGATAAGCCTGTGACGATTCAATGTGATGCTTCGCAATCTGGGTTAGGTGCTTGCATTCTCCAGGACAAAAAGCCAATTGCATGTGCATCTCGAGCTATGAGTAAGGCGGAAGTGAACTATGCCCAGATAGAAAAAGAAATGCTTTCGATTCTTTTCGCCGTTCGGAAATTCCATCAATATATTTACGGTAAAGAGCAAGTTATAATCGAAAATGATCACAAGCCGCTTGAAGTGATCATGAAAAAAACAATGAATAAAGTTCCGCCAAGATTGCAACGCATGATGTTGAGTTTGCAACCATACGATTTGCAAGTGAAGTATGTTCCAGGTAAATTCATGTATTTAGCTGATACACTATCTCGAGCCTACTTACCTATTCAAGATGCTGCCGAAGAAGATCCAGACCTTGACTATGTTGTTCATTCCATAATAAAAAATTTGCCTGTTACCACGTCTAAGCTGGAAGAATTCAAAGATGCTACCGCCCAAGACTCGACGCTGAAAGCTGTTGCTACATACTGTCAACATGGATGGCCAAGAGCCCAGAGAAATGTTCCAGTTGATGCACGAAAATACTGGCATATCCGCGATACGCTGCATTTTTCGGCTGGCATTGTTTTCACTAATTGTAGAATTGTTGTTCCTTCTCAATTGCAACCCGAAATGCTTAAGCTTATTCACGAAAGTCACTTTGGCATTGAAAAATGTAAGGCACGTGCACGTGAGCTATTGTATTGGCCGAGAATGTCGCAAGATATTGAATCTTTTGTTAATACATGCGATGTGTGTTGTCGATTTCAAAATGAGCACCAACGTGAGCCTCTTATCTCACATGATATTCCAAGCGTTCGTTTTTACAAAGTTGGCGTTGACATAATGACTTTTAAAAATATTGATTATTTACAGTAGTTGTTGTTGACTATTATTCTAAGTTTCCACAAATGGTTGTCTTACAAGACAAAACTGCACGAACTGTTGTTGAAAACCTAAAATGTATTTTTGCACGATTTGGTATTCCTTATGAAATAATATCGGATAATATGCCACTTCAAAGCCGTGAATTCTTAACGTTTTCCAAAGAGTGGGGTTTTAAAACCACGACTTCGAGCCCTAACTATCCCCAAAGTAATGGTCAAGTAGAACGCACCATTCAAACTCTTAAAGGCCAACTAAACTGAATTTAAATGAATTTTTAAATGTTCGAAAAAAATTCAAGGTATGCGGAATCGAAAACGCGATTTCAAAATTCGGGCCCTGGGCCGCGAAAATGCAAAAAATTCGTTTAGTATCCACGCGACTCCGGGCAACTCCGAATTGGCGGTTCAAAGTAGTGACGTCACTGGACCTAACGCAGATTCCGCAGCTAATGGAAAATGCAATGGTATAAAATTATACCCGGTACTCAATATACTGGGGTAAGAAACGGTGGTTGGTGAAGAGATGCGTCGCTGTTTAAGTTATTTTCAAGCTTTGTAAGTACTAGACATGACATATCAAGGTGATGCAATTGCAATGTTGGGCCAGCTACGCAGTTAGGCAATGGATATTTGACATCATGATGCCACAACTGCTGGCTGTCTCTGCTGCTCTGTCAGCCTGTGCAATGGTGCAATAGGCTTTAGGCTATGGGTATATATACTCGGTAACACTACTGGTACACTGCACCTGTGTAATAGGCTTGCCTACCTGCTATGATATAAATTACAGCCGTTTTTCTTATTATGGTACTGGTAGCTGTGCCAAACCATACCGGTAGCTGTTTGGAGAAAGATTCCTTGTGCATCATCACATCATGAGGGCAGATTGTTGGCTAATAAAACTACCTATAAATGAAGTTGTTTCCAATTGTAGGCGCTAGAAAATATTAGAAACTGGTAGCCTATCTTATGGTGACTGAGTCAGTCAATAGGTTATAGGCTGCACAATGCAATTATGCACATACCGGTACAAAGCATGGCTGCTGATTCAACTTATATATAGGCTACCGTATCTAAACAGTTGATTAGTGGTACAAAACTTGAAAATAGCCAAAAACAAACAGTTCATTTCCCGAAGCTTTTCGTCTGACACTTGTCAAGGGAAACGTCAGAATTTAAAAAGGTGGTACCGGTAGTGGCTACTTTCCTGAAAGTTGAAGGCAATTTTCCGTATGGTTTATTTTACTGACTGACATTTCTGCAATGTTAATTATATATATAGGTTTTGGGTTAAGGGTTAGGAAAACGTTTGGGAAATGTACATTCCGATAAGGGGCCAAGGGCTATAGGGTTATCAGGTTATAGTTAGGATTAAGACCAGTACCGGTACCGGTATTTGGCGCTATCGTAATAACAAATTAACCAAATTATCAGGAAAATAACGGCTTCCTGTAAAAAATTGAAGAAGGCGAAAGTCTTTTGTAAAAACAATACATTGATCTATTTCGACTTACCGGTAAGTTCTTTCTTCAATTATTTAATTGACATTACACCGTTCCAGAGTGCAGACGTATCATTATCTACTGATATTTATATACCTGTTTGTTTAATCCAAGTTTGTGGCTATATTGCAATCTGCAATGGTAAAATATTGCATTACTCCAGGTTGCTTCAACACTCAGAAAGATAAAACACTTAGTTTTTATCGACTCCCACTCAAGCGACCAAAGCTTTTACAAAAATGGTTACAAAATATGAAATTAAAAGATCCTCCATTATACAAATCCTCCAGAGTTTGCAGTGCACATTTCACATCAGACTGTTATGTAAGAGATTTCAAATCAGAACTAATGTCAAATTTGAAATCGTCATTTAATCTGTTGGAGGAAGCGGTGCCTACCATCTTTGATTTTACCAATTACAGCGAAAAGGCTACTGATATTCCAACCACATCTGGCTTAGGTAGCACTGCTCAAAGTTCCTTAAGAAAAGAACGAATGCAGCGAAGAAGTTGGAACAAAGAAATTCAAGAAGTAGGCAGTACTTGCGTTATAATGCTAGTTTCATTTGTTATTTAATTTTCTGCTTTAATTGGTAGTTTTTCATTGTGTCAGCATAATTGGTTAAAGTGCCTGTAAAAGCAATTTTACATTTTACGAGTTTTAAATCTTATACCCTGTAGTTGCACTGGTACAGTCAGGAGAGAATTAGGGGGACTAGTCCCCCCCCCTTTTTGAAAATGCACAAAAATTTTGACCGGCGCGGTGGTCTAGTGGTAAAGCGTCCGCCTCGCAGTCGGTAGATTTGGGTTCAATCCCTTGTGGAGTCATACCAAAAGACTTTAAAAAATGGTATTCACAGCTTCCTTGCTTGACGCTTAGCATTGAAAAGGATAGTGTGGATAACAAGCCGGCAAGTTCACTTGTTGTGCCGTTGGGAAGGGCACTTAGCGGGATTGCCCCATCTTTATGTGGTAGACAGATGGCCGGCAACTCCTAAGCGAGCTCGTATAGCGCATCCGTCGCTATCTTGCAAAGGACGATAAATATATGACTAATAATAATAATAAAAAAAAAATTATTAAAACCTTGGTCTTTGACAGTTATTTTTGAGCTTTTACATTGTTAAGTATCAGAAATAGAGGAATTATTGGGCTGCATGCCGCCTGTGGGCAATACCGGTAGTTTGCCTATTCCTGCTATAGCAGTTGCTGTTATGTTTCCATAATAAATGATGATATGGATGACTATTGACAAGATAACAGAGATTTAATCATTCTCATTAATTTTTGTTTAGATTCACTTAGCAATAGATGCAGAAATAAAAGAGTCGATGCAAACTCAAACTCAGGATCACCAGATGAATGAACTAGATGATGACATAAGCATTTCAAAATCTTGTCATGAAATCGCCACACAAACAGAATTTGTTCCCGTATCTATTTCTACTCAGACCGATAATACTGTTTCCGTTTCTACTTCTACGCAGACCGATGATATTATTACCATTGAGGTTGAGAAGGATCGGTCTGTGCCACTGTTCTTAACTCCTTCAAAAGTGCCAGAATGCCAAGAAACACAACCTGAATGGTCGCCAAGTGAATCAAAAGAGCCACCGCAGAATCTAAGCATTTCGTATATGCTGTCAACAAGTAATTCGGAGTCTGAAAGCATTGATTCTGAAGATGAACGTTTGATCACTAGCATGCCATCTGCGAATTCCATGAATGCCACTGCTAGAACTGATACCGAAAACCTCAGTGCTCCTACCACTATGTACACAGTTGATGCCAAGCAATTAGCAATGCTGTTTGCAAAATGCCTTTGTGATCCTTTCTGCAACGCACCTTTATCGGATATCACTAAAGTGTTCCAAGGATCCATGGTGATATATACAATCAGTTGCAATCAAAGTCATGCATATACCTGGAAATCCCAACCGACAATAAATCGGACTTCATTAGGAAACATTTTACTTGCTGCAGGGACTTTATACACGGGAAACACTTACACCACATTATCGGAAATTGCAGAGTGCAGTGGTATCAAAATATTTTCAGAACAAACTTTCTACAAAATTCAAAATAAATGGCTTTTTCCCACTATCACGTCTATGTGGAATGTTCATCAACTTGAGCTACGTACAGGTAAACTTACAAGCACACATCATTGTTGTTTTGTTATTGCTTGATTAAAGTGAACGCAAAAGTTTGTACTTGTACAGTATAAAGTAACATTTATATAGTTTGACTGAAAAAATATTTTTGAAACGAGCACCAGTTTTTAAAAGTACCACACCTGATCTTTCATTCTCCCAAGTTCCAACTGGCTTTTTTATCAATGTGTTGTACCAGCCTTGCCTTGCTTAATCGACGAGGGGCAATTGATATAGTTTATTTGAGTAAAAGCACTGATTGGTTGCTAACTGCTCAGGGTCTGCTGGTTGAAGCAATTATCATAATCAATTGTTTTACTTAAATGCTTTACAGAATATTGTGGCGTGGACAATCTATTTGTAGCTGGTGATGGGCGTTGTGATAGTCCTGGCCATTCAGCGTCCTTTTGCACCTACACATTAATGGATACCAGCAACAATTTCATCCTAGCATGCAACGTCGTTAAAGTGACAGAGTCCAAAAACAGTTATCACATGGAAAAAGATGGATTACTACGTTGTTTAAATGAAATGCAAGTATGTCGTGCGTTTGTGATTTTCTCATGTAGCACAATCTCTGATTTTATGCATGTTTTTAGCAAAATGTAGCAATGGCCTACTTCAGGATCAAATTAGTGGTTTTTAAGTCTAGCTTAGGTTAGGTGACGTGCTTCCATGTTGTGAAAGCAAGCTCAAGTAATAGCCTACCTGTGTCAAATGTAAAACTTAAAGTCACTTTCTCTTGGCAAAAACTTTTTATGGCTGATATTATTCGTGCGGCGTTGCTTGTGTTTTTCGCAAAAGTTTACACTTTTACACTGTGGCAAGTTATTTATTTGTTTTAAGGAATCAGGCATCGGAATTTCAGTTTTGGTGACAGACCGTCACCCCCAAATTTCGTGTATCATGAGAAAAGACTTTTCATCGATCAACCACCAATACGATATTTGGCATCTGTCTAAGTCCTTGCTGAAAAAGCTAAAAATTGTCGCCAGCAAAAAAGATTGTGAAGAATTGGGATTGTGGCGGCAATCCATTATCAACCATCTCTGGTGGAGCGCTGAAACTTGCAGCGGTAGTGTGGTCAATCTAAAGGTATGATATATGATAACAATAAGATATTCTAGCTCTAACTCGGGTTTAATGTTTTTTTCAATGAGTGCG
Source organism: Trididemnum miniatum (assembly GCA_964006365.1). Classification (NCBI taxonomy): domain Eukaryota; kingdom Metazoa; phylum Chordata; class Ascidiacea; order Aplousobranchia; family Didemnidae; genus Trididemnum; species Trididemnum miniatum. The sequence goes on from OZ023243.1 coordinate 24,017,859, forward strand.
TAGTTAATGCTATGGGAGCTCCTGCGAAAGGTACGCAAGAGTGCTTACATTAATAGGACTGATTAGTTAAAGAAAGGGTTTATGTTGCTTTTCTGTAGTTTTTGCATGCTTTTAACCCGGACGATATTTAGGAACGGTGGATGTCTCTGCTTAGACACATAGTGGACATCCATGAGTGGAACTGTGCTACCGAGTATATGCGATGCGGCCATGCTCCACTTTCTTCAGAAGAACGCAACAAAAAAGCGTGGCTCAAAAGTGATTCAGCTGCACATAAAGCGCTGCAAGGAATTGTCATGGACAAGCATTTTCTTAGAAGCCTTGAACAGGTTAGTTTGCTTTTGTTGCTTTTTTCACTTGCAGTCGTTTTACCATTATTACCACCACACCTTAGATGGTATTGCCCAGCCCCGAGGACAACTTTATGCTTGTTTTGTCTCGTGAAATTTATGTGACAGTATTGATTTTTATCGCTAAGCAAATGATAAAACGTTAGCACTCCTTCATGGTAGGCCTAAGTTAACAATGAAGAAAATGTTTTTTAAGCATTTGTGCTAAGTTGAAATGCTACCTTGTACAATATGTAATGTTTTCCTTTTAGGTTGCTCAATTTTGCCACACTGGTGACTTGGAAGTTTTCCATAACGTTTTGCTTAAGTACGTTCCAAAAAGAATGGTGTTTAGCTACAAGGGCATGGTGGCACGAACTATGTTAGCCGTTATGGATAACAACTTCAACGTGGACAGGCCTCAAGCACAAACAGCTGATGGAGTCGGGCGCTGGCATTTGCGTTGGTGCAAAGCCACGAACCGCTTTGTTGTGAAAAAAGTCTACGAAGGAAAGACTTATTTATTCAGGCAAGATCTGATGGAAGCGACTGTTCATCTACTGCAGACCAGTAAGTTTCATTTTGACAGTTTGCAGATACTTCGTTAGTGAATACAATATCTATAGTAGCTGAAAAGTTGCACTGACTAAGCAGTTTAGGGGAGCGAAATTTAGATTTGCCAGACTTCAATATTTAATATAAAAAGTATTTCGAAATTAGATGTGTGATAAAAAGTGGTGGACATCAAAAAAGAATTTAAGTGAATTTTAGAATATCAAGAATAATGTGTTTGATCTAGAATACCGGTAATTTAAAAAATTATTAACATTCGACTGATGTAGCAGCTAATCATATTTTGAACTAATTCGTGTATGTAATAATGTGCAGAGTGAATTTAGAAGATTAATGTGCTTTTTATGAAGAACTTGAGAATAAAACTTTTAACCATGTAATAAAACATCTTAGATGCTTCCTCAAAAAATGGAAGTATTGCTGTGCCGGAAGCTGCTGAATCTGGCATCTCGAAACGAGCAAAACCAAGCAAGGAAGAAATGATCGCAATGCATGCATCCCGTTTCCGACCGCGTCCTGCTCGTAATTTACGTCTTTCGTCATAAACTTTCTTCAATTTGTATTGTGATTTAGGTCACTGGTACGCTTTGTGTTTTAGAAACCGCTACGATCGCACGCTTCCTGCAGCTATTAATAAATTTCAATTCTATACGAACTGTCGTGTATTAAATGCAGTGGCGTAGCCAGGGAGGGGAAGTGCCCCTTTACAAAGACCTTTGCCCCCCTCGAAAATTACCCTATTGCTTTTGAAACAACATTGTGATCAGGCCTACCTCTTTTCACACGTAGAACAAAATGTATATCAAGTCCCTCGGCCTCAGGACTGGTTTACTTAATTGTTGTTCCCATTTCGCAATAGGCTACCCATCACCAAGCTGGGTCGAAAAGTACATCGTACAATGGCCGTTGTAATGTCAAACTGAATGCGAATTGTTCACTGATACTTCGCAATTCGCATGCATGGGAGCCGGCAAGGAGGGGTAGGAGGCGCTTGCTCTCCCCTCCAGGATTTTGAGCGAGCATTAAAACTAACCTACTTAACTACGAATACGTTTGCAAGAGTTTAGGGAGGCGAGGTTAAGCGAGCTGCCTTGCACCAAGTGTTTTTGAATAGTTAAAAATGGTCGCTTGCAGGGTGTAGCATTGCCCCACGTAAAACGAGACGAGCGATTCGTAAGCTTAGTGGAGCAAGATTGGGTGAAGTGCCTTGTACCAACTATCTTACAATCAATAATCATGAGACCGCAGGGGGCAATTACCCCACGTTCAGCGAGCGATTCGGAAGAGTTTTGTAGAGCGAGGTTGAGTGAATGCAGTGCACCAAGTAGGCTATCTTTGAATCCACATAAGAACGCAGTGCGCGCATCTTATTTTTACAATACAGACGTGTGATTAGCTTGCAGCGCTCCTCCAGACCCCTTTACTGCATTAGTCTTTACTTGATAATTTCTAAACTCCTCCACTGAAAATGACAGCCTAGTAGCTCTACCTAACTTCCTTTGTCGTTTTTAGAAGGTATTAGACTATGTGCAATTTTTGTAGAAATAGGGCTACCTCCCTCCCATAAAAAGAGGCTAGCTACGCCACTGATTAAATTCCGTTTCCGGTTATTAGTAAGCCGCGCGCTAGAAGTCATCCTTCGTTAAGCTCTAATGTTTTCTAGGTTTCCGGAATGTCGGTGCGGTTCCGTCGCGTCCTGCTTATCTGAGCATGCACCTTGCTCTCATTCGTAGAGCTGGATATGGAAGTTCCAACTAACAAATAAATGCACGCCCTTGACCTTGGCGCAACCACAACAGATCACGCAAACCGGTATTTATACGGTATCAAACACAAAACTTAACAAGAATTCAAAACAGCAGGAAAAGCATTAAAAAGCGGATGTTTTGCAGTGCACAAAAACGGCCGATATACCTATTAATATAGAGGCATGCTCGATCCTGCACTGCTAGTTACGCAGTAAAATCGTGGTAGCCTTCGTAAACGCCATCTGTTTCAGGAAAACGGTTTCGGATGGCCATGACAACACAAGAAGGAATGACTTTGCGCTTGTTTTTCCCCAGCTTTCCGTAAATCCAGTAAATATAACTTCGGTAGGAAGAAAACCGATATTTCCTGTAACAATACATATTTCGTAACAAACAAAATAAGCAAGGCTGAAGAAAATTGAAATAATGTCTACTCATACAGTATACTTGATTACAATTAGGATGTGCTGTGTAAGTGCTCATAATTTATCTTGTCATATTGTAAGCTTTTTATTTATGTATTTTATTAGCCGAGGAACCTAGGTTTGGAGACAGCGAAGAGAGTAAGAGACCTTGCGGTCTTCTAGTCGAGCCATCACCTTCCATCTGTCTAACTACCACAAAGAGTGGGAATCCCGCTAAGTGCCTTTTTCCCGCGACACAACAAGTAAACTTGCCAGCTTGTTCTCCACACTGACCCCTTTAATGCTAAACGCCAAGCAGGGAAGCTGTGAATACCAATTTTTAATTGGTTTGACCCGACGGGTAATCGAACCTCTGTTTCCCAGCTACAAAGCAGGTGCTCAAACCAACTGAACTAAGTACCTACTGTAGAATAGCTATGCTTAAAGGAGTTAATTAAGCACAATGCAATCTCAAACTATGGAGATAAAATGCACGTAATGACGTGCAAGTTGGCTAAAGATTAGTTTTTTCTGATCATATCCAGCAGATACCTAGAATAGACCCTGAGATTAGGTCGAGAAGGAGAATCATATACTTTGGTTAGCAAAACTCCAGCCTTAAAAATTGCAATTTTCTAAGCTCAACTGGGCCTGCTGTGCCAATTTCACCATGCGTATAAAAAATAATGTATCTAAGATGCTAGCAAGCAAAAATAACTTCTAGACAAAGACGCATTACCACTAATTTTGCAAAGTGGAAACTAATCTTAGCTCAAAGGAAAAAGATTTAGCTAAAAAAGGAAGACTCTGCATACCTGTAGCTAAAATGGTTGTTGGTACTTCGTCCATAAAAATCATTCAATGAAGTTAATAGAAGTTCCAGCACTTCAATGTCCAGACACAATTTTGCAAAACTGCTGGAAAAGGTAATGCACTTGTGTGACTCCATTTTCTGATTAACAGCAGCTACTCGAGTGCAGCAAATATTCTCCAAGTTGCTGGACATAAGAGAGCAATTCGAGCAGGAACACCATAGCATATTGTTCATGTGATTTGGCACCTCTGGCTGACCGTTTTCTTTTTCATCATCACTAGTATTTAGCGGTACCATGTTTTCACTTGCTTAGTCTTCAAAATCTATTTCAGGCTCAAACCTGAAGCCAACACGATGAGTAACAGCACTATCGGTACTCATTATTGAGCAAATGTATCCAAGGTACCGGTACGGTATATACTGTATTTTTAAACGCACGTTTGTGTATAATAAATGGTACATTAAAACAAGATCTGGAAAAGCAAAACGTTTTATTTGAAACGAATTTTCTATTGGCAGCTTTCAACTAAGGCCTACCGGTATGTTGTTATACAGTTCAGTAGCCTACTGAAGTTTTGGCTGTGGCTATTGCTCAGTTCTAATAGGCTACAGAGTATCAGTATATAGCTTCAGTTTCAGTTAACTCAGACCCTCATCCCTAAGTGCCTAATGCCCAATCTTGAATCAGAGTATTAGACTTCAATAATCAGTATATATATGCTGGTATTAATATATCGTTTCAGCTGTGCCTCATATACTGGTAAGACGAGCCTAAATTACAGTAGTATCTCATTCAAACCTTAAACGTGTGATTTGTTAATATTTTTTTCTGTTATTTTTGACTTGATTTTATTTGTCTTGACCCGAGATGCCCACAGAGGCATAACTATTATATTATATATTATTAGGCCTAGAGACCCTACCCCATCTTGAATCAGAGGCCTTATTTAACCTTGAATAAGGCCTACCAACAGGTCTAAAAGCTGTCAACAACAACACTGCCCAACAACAACACTTCCCAACTGATTGTCATTTTTAACACAGTAGGTAACCTAGACTAGCCCAGTAAGCCCACCCAATCCACCCATACCGGTACTTCATAAGCTTTTGCTGGTACCGTATCGTACTAGCACAGGCGCATCCAGCAAAGCGTGAAGTTTCTAAGCCCACTTAGCATCAATCAGAATTTAAAATGTATCGTAGCCTATTTACTGCGTATTTAGTCGTTGGGCGACCTGGGCCGTTGGAATGACAATGCAGTTTCAGAAGTCAGTTACCTGGTTACCGTAGTCTACCATCTTCTACCTGTAATTTCAGTTTCTTAACTGCTTAGCTGGTACAATATTGCAATTGAATTGCCTTGATATGTCATGTCTAGTACTTACAAAGCTTGAAAATAACTTAAACAGCGACGCATCTTTTCACCAACCACCGTTTCTTACCCCAGTATATTGAGTACCGGGTATAATTTTATACCATTGCATTTTCCATTAGCTGCGTAATCTGCGTTAGATCCAGTGACGTCACTACTTTGAACCGCCAATTTGGAGTTGCCCGGAGTCGCGTGGATACTAAACGAATTTTTTGCATTTTCGCGGCCCAGGGCCCGAATTTTGAAATCGCGTTTTCGATTCCGCATACCTTGAATTTTTTTCGAACATTTAAAAATTCATTTAAATTCAGTTTAGTTGGCCTTTAAACGTGTTTTAAAAAAGGCTGATTATGAAAATAAGGATCCGTATTTATCGTTGCTTGAGTTTCGCAATACTCCTGTGTCAGGTTTACCGTATTCTACCGCTCAAATATTGATGAGTAAACGATTACGCAGCAAAATTCCTTGTGCTTTGAGCTTGCTTGAACCCTTTGTTGTAAATGTTGATGATTCTTTAATTGCAGTACAGACTCGTCAAGAGCGTTATTACAATCGAGGCACAAAACCCTAGTCCACTTTTAAAAAAGGGGAGAGAGTGTATTGTAAACAGCGTAATCGTAGAGACCAAGCTGTTATCGTTGATGCTGATGCGAATCCACGTTCGTATGTTGTGCAAAATCAACATGGTATAGTTCGGCGCAACAGACGTCATTTATTTAAAGCCTCGCCTGATGTTGCGCTTAATCATGATAATCATTGTATCGATGATATTGAGTATAATGAAAATGGTGTGTATGATAATATGCCAAACCCCATGAATTGCACCAGGTCCAATTCTAAAACTTCGTGCTATGGTCGCCGTATTTCTCGTCCTCGCAGATTTCAAGATTATGTGTGGATTAATGCTTGTACATGCTTTGAAAAAAGGGGGATGTTACATATTGAAGTAGTGCTCCCTCTCTATATCTGAAATAATGTAGCTCAATACTGCCAAAAGTGTTTAACATGTGCTTGCTTTTTCTTTTTTTTGTTTTTACAAATGACTGATGAAGAGTTCGTTACTAATAAATGCTGCAAATATTTTATTGAGCTGAATCTGTCAAATGGAGAATAGAACAGTGTGAATAAGCTATATTAAATTTCGTTACATTAAAATAAAACCTTTAGTTACGACAAACACATTTTAACATTTTTCAACTAGCTACAAATTGGTTGTCATCACTATCATTGTCGTCATTACTGACAACATTCGCTAGTTCTACTTCAATTACGGTCTCCGAATCATTTTCACAAACAACGCAAGAGCAGAGTTCGGTGCGTGATACGCCGTTTCCAACGCAAGAACACTGATTTATTGTCTCTGTTAACAGTCTGCTCAATCACTTGATCTGCGGCTGTTGCGAAAAATCCGTATCGCTCTTGTTGCTGAATTGCAAATTCACCAGCACGTAAATGCTCAAGAGCAAATGGGTGTGCTTTTTCAAATTCACGCATTTCATGGAAATAGACAGGAACGTAGCGAGAATAATTCACACAATCGTAGGCAAGCAGCCGAGGAGTTATCTTCTCCAAATCTAATCGACGGGTACAGCTAACAAAGTGTAATAAAGTGGACACCAAATGGCTGCAACAGGGCAAAAGTAGGGAAAGCAGAGGCTTGCGTAGCACAGAACATGTCGTAATTGCTTACAAAATATTGAAAGACATCTTCCTGAAGTGGATGGAAAAGCAGAGATCATCGCCTCTGTCAAGTCATTAATTTCTTTTTTTTTTCACATAATTATGTTGAATGAACTTGATGACCGCAACGCTTGTATGGACAAATTTTCAATTCTTTCAGGAGAATCATCTTCTGGAAATATTCTTTTAGAATTCGAACATACGCGCCTTTCAATACTTCTTTCATTGGTAAATCGAAAATAGCATTATTGATGAAAACCATGTCTATGGGCGCTAGGTGACAGATCAGTTAATGAATTTATATCCCATATAATTGTAAATTTTTAGCAGCAATAACTTCTTCAGTACAATCCAAACTTAGCCATTTATAAGTACATTACTTTAGAGTGCTGAAACTTGTTGCAGTAAACTTTTTTGAATCACTTTCATAGACGTCATCATAGCGAACAATTAAGCATTTCATCAAATCAAAATCAAATCTTTATTGTACTCGCGGTATTACGCCGAAGCGTGTAACGAGTTGCGGGGCCCATCTCCGCGGCTTAGCGCCTGGGCCACACAGCTCCGAAGAAACGTCGGCGGTGGCGAGCCGTTGGCGACACTGTGCCGATTTGACCGGTCCGGGAATCGAACCCCAGACCTCCCGCACCGAGAGCCTGCGCTTGACAACTGAGCTAACGGCCATTGATTCTCCAAATTATTACTCACCGATAAATGAAAATGATAAGCGCCAAGCTGAATGAGATCTATTAGCATCAATAGTATTGGTAGAGTGTTTTTGTATTTAGTCGCATATTTATCCTCCTATCACGAGAAAGCGATCAATGCGCTATAAGAGCTCGCTGAGGAGTTGCCGGCCATCTGTCAACAACAGCGAGATGGGGGAATCCCGCTAAGTGCATTTCCAAACGGCACAACAAGTAAACTTGCCGGCTTGTTTTCCACACTGTCCGTATAATGCTGAGCGTCAAGCAGGGAAGCTGTGAATACCATTTTTTAAGTCTTTGGTTTGACCCGACCTAGAATCAAACCCAAGTCTACAGCTCCCGAGGCGGACGCTCTAATCACTCGCCCATCTGAGCAGTATGGAAAACTAGTCTGTCCGTAGGAATTGCACCCAGATACTGGATTACCACAAAAAGCACGTAACTGTAGCCTGACTTTTTATCATCATTTCCTCACAAACCTATCCAGCAACAGAGTATACAGATACGTAGGTTATATGACGTTTCTGCAAGTAAACCTGTAAGTCATTTCGATAAGCTAGGCTAACTGACTTTTAAAAAGGTATAATAATACCGCTTCAACTTTTTATTTTTATCTATCTCCACACTTCAGCAGCTAAACCTACCTAAGTTTGTGCCACTATCAGCTGTAGACTGCCAGTTCCACTATTTCGTTGTTTTACCTTGATCAGCTGTTTGGCGTAACTATGACGAAACAGCTGATAAAAACATGCTTCCAAATTTTAACTTGCATAAGTTAATTTTTTATGAGTTAAACGCAGTCACTTCATTTGAAAATTATACAAAAATAATTAAATTCAGCTTACAATTTAACTTAAAAATCAATATATTAGATATTTTTTTCTACTTCAGTTTAAAATGTTATCGAACACTGAGCAAAAAACATTTAGAAACTAACACGGCAACACCTAATGACGAAAAAGCAGTGATGCACTTTAAGCGCAATAGTATTCATCCGCTAAAATTTTTCAATATTCAAACGGTTATACCTCAAAAATGGCACCTGCTTGCACGGGAAGACACTCCAGTTTCGATCTACTACCATAATTATATTTACAGACAATTTTCTACATAGTTCTTCGTTAGGTATCACGAGACGACAAGATAGAGCACCGTGCAACAAGGCCTACTAAGCAGTAGACCTCGCGCAACAACTTCCTCAAAGCCCACGTTCATAGACCACCTATTTAGATGCGGCCAGCAAAGCCCACGATTTTGCTGAAATTAGCCCACAAAAAACATGACTCAGCAAAGCCCTCGGGCCAAAAGCCCACGATTTTTGGACATGGAAACAGGCTAATGGCTCTTAGCACCACTGTTGTCAGAGCGATATTGAAGCAAGCGATCCCGTTGTTCTAGATATCCCTGAACCTAACAAAGCAAGAAAAGATATTACGTTCAATTAATTTTTCTAAAAGAATGTTGTGACTGACTTTGTCAAATGCCTTAGAAGAATCAATAAATATAGAAAAGACTGGGCTACCATGATTGACATAGTAGTCAACAACTTGTTTTAGTACAAACACGCACATATCCATGCCATGATTGGCTTTAAAACCAAACTGGTTGTCACAGGTCTAAAGCATAGTGGACGTAGAGTTTACTATAACACGTTCGAATAATTTTAAAATGACAGTAGCCAAGGCAATCGGTCTGTAATTATTGGAGTCTCGAACCTCTTTCGTAGCGCTTTTGCGGATTGGAATTAATAAGGTGTTTAAGCAGTTCTGGGGCATATATCCATGCAAAAGACAAACATTAAAAAGAAATCATTGAAGAAAACTATGACTACTCAAGAGCTAGAAGAAATCAAAGAGGCACTGAAAAGAGTGACACAACAGCAATATGACTTTCAGCAAATGGTGGATGCTAAGACTGCTAGTTTAGCAGATATGGGTCCAAACAAACCAGGGAATTTGGATTTGGAACAAAAATGACTGCAGGATATGTCACAACAAATTGAAAGAATCCAAAAACAAGTGAATAAAGTTGCTGAAAAAGTATATTCAAATGAGTTAAAAATGGACAAGCATGAGCAGTATTCCAGATCAAATTGTCTGATTTTTCATGGCTGCTCAAATGCACCACAAGGGAATGATTACGAAGCTTTTGAAAATCACGTGATCAATAAATTAAACAGTAAGCTAAATCTGCCAACTAATTTGCAAAATTCAGACTTGGACATATGCCATAGCCTGCCCTCAAGAAGCAATAAAAAACCAATAATTATCAAATTTGTCAGACGTTCAATGAGAAACATGGTGTTTTTTAACAAAAAGAAGTTGAAAAGTAATGATGATGCTGGAATTAAATTATTAATTACTGAATGTTTAACCAAGAGGAGACTGAAATTAATGGAAGAGTCAAGAAATGTATTTGGCTTTAAAAATGTCTGGTCATTCAAAGGTAACATTTATTTTTATTTTTTTATTTAGTTGCATATTTATCCTCCTATCACGAGAAAGCGATCAATGCGCTATACGAGCTCGCTTAGGAGTTGCCAGCCATCTGTCTACCACACCAAGATGGGGGAATCCCGCTAAGTGCCTTTCCCAACGGCACAACAAGTAAACTTGCCGGCTTGTTCTCCACACTGTCCCTTCAATGCTGAGCGTCAAGCAGGGAAGCTGTGAATACCAATGTTGAAGTCATTGGTTTGACCCGACTCGGAATCAAACCCGAGTCTACAGCTCAAGAGATTGACGCTCCATACCACTCGGACATATGCTGCTTTTACAACAAAAAGAAATATCATATTGAAGATTTTCCTGACATTAGCAGAATTAGATTTTCACAGAAGTCACAACCTTAAAACTGCCGAGTTATACCCTATCTATTACATTGCAGAAATATCAATGTACTATATTCTGTTACAACCACTGACCAATTGAACAAGCTTGCCAGTTGTTTCTTTTCTTTTTTGTACTTCATATACTTGCCCTTAGCTCCTATAGGCAAGCCCTACCTTTATAGACTTTCATTGTTTTAGAATGCCTATGAAAAAGAAATTGAGTTGTGAATTTCGTCTTGAAACTATTCGATCTAATATAAATCCCAAGATATGCTATGAGTGTAAATCTGTATTTCACAGAAAGTATGCTAAACAACAAAATGGTTCAAATAATTCCATAATTATAGATAATCAGTTGGAGTGGATGTGTGCAAATTGCAAAGAGTTTTCAAATCATCTTTTTCCTTTCGAAAATATGAGCGACGATAAATTTACTGTGGAATTTAGAACAGCTAGTACCAATGATAGTGCAACCTTTGACGATACGCAATTAAAGGCCAACTAAACTGAATTTAAATGAATTTTTAAATGTTAGAAAAAAATTCAAGGTATGCGGAATCAAAAACGCGATTTCAAAATTCGGGCCCTGGGCCGCGAAAATGCAAAAAATTCGTTTAGTATCCACGCGACTCCGGGCAACTCCGAATTGGCGGTTCAAAGTAGTGACGTCACTGGACCTAACGCAGATTCGGCAGCTAATGGAAAATCAATATACTGGGGTAAGAAACGGTGGTTGGTGAAGAGATGCGTCGTTGTTTAAGTTATTTTCAAGCTTTGTAAGTGCTAGACATGACATATCAAGGTGATGCAATTGCAATGTTGGGCCTGCTACGCAGTTAGGCAATGGATATTTGACATCATGATGCCACAACTGCTGGCTGTCTCTGCTGCTCTGTCAGTCTGTGCAATGGTGCAATAGGCTTTAGGCTACGGGTATATATACTCGGTAACACTACTGGTACACTGCACCTGTGTATTAGGCTTGCCTACCTGCTATGATATAAATTACAGCCGTTTTTCTTATTATGGTACTGGTAGCTGTGCCAAACCATACCGGTAGCTGTTTGGAGAAAGATTCCTTGTGCATCATCACATCATGAGGGCAGATTGTTGGCTAATAAAACTACCTATAAATGAAGTTGTTTCCAATTGTAGGCGCTAGAAAATATTAGAAACTGGTAGCCTATCTTATGGTGACTGAGTCAGTAACTAGACTAGCCCAGTAAGCCCACCTAGACTACCTAACCTAGACTAGCCCAGTAAGCACTAAGCCACAGCAGTAAGCACTAAGCCCACCTAACCTAGACTAGCCCAGTAAGCCCACCCAATCCACCCATACCGGTACTTCATAAGCTTTTGCTGGTACCGTATCGTACTAGCACAGGCGCATCCAGCAAAGCGTGAAGTTTCTAAGCTCACTTAGCATCAATCAAAATTTAAAATGTACCGTAGCCTATTTACTGCGTATTTAGTCGTTGGGCGACCTGGGCCGTTGGAATGACAATGCAGCTTCAGAAGTCAGTTACCTGGTTACCGTAGTCTACCATCTTCTACCTGTAATTTCAGTTTCTTAACTGCATAGCTGGCACAATATTGCAATTGCATTACCTTGATATGTCATGTCTAGTACTTACAAAGCTTGAAAATAACTTAAACAACGACGCATCTTTTCACCAACCACCGTTTCTTACCCCAGTATATTGATTTTCCATTAGCTGCCGAATCTGCGTTAGGTCCAGTGACGTCACTACTTTGAACCGCCAATTCGGAGTTGCCCGGAGTCGCGTGGATACTAAACGAATTTTTTGCATTTCGCGGCCCAGGGCCCGAATTTTGAAATCGCGTTTTTGATTCCGCATACCTTGAATTTTTTTCTAACATTTAAAAATTCATTTAAATTTAGTTTAGTTGGCCTTTAAACAACTTGTTCTATTCTGGCACAGCAGATGATGATGATGATGATGGATTTGTGGGAATGGGCAGCAATAATAAGAGGGAACCATACCTAGAATCTAATCAGACAACTTTGCTCTCTTATGATGGAAGCTTGAAAAATACTTTCTCAATGTTGTGCGTAAATATAAGGTCATTAATAAATCCTCTAAATTTCAGCAAACTCGAATCTCTTTTAGCCAGTTTAAAACTACAACTTGATATCATAGCCATTACAGAAACGTGGATCCAACCAGTTCATACACCAAATGTCTGTAATACTCTTAAAGGTTACACACTAATATCTAACAGTCGTAAGACTTGCAAAGGCGACGGCGTTGTGTTCTTCATTAAGAAAAACATCGCCTTCACAGTCTGCTCTAAAAGGACAATTATGCGAGACAAAATCTTTGAGTCTCTATTTGTGTCTTTTGAAATTGATGGAAAAAATGCAGATTGAGGTGTAATATACAGATCACCTTCAAATAACCCTGAGTCAAATGAATCTTTTTTACATCATCTAAACGAATGTCTAAGGAAGACTGACTCTTAAGCAATCCTGCTTCATAATGGGTGATTTTAATCACGACTTGCTTGCATGTGAGCCAACAGACAGCTACAAGAATCAGTTTGTTGACACGATGTTCGAAAACTCCTTCATATCTCTCATTAATCTTCCTACGAGGATTACTGATGCTTCAGGATCAGCATTAGACCAAATATGGACCAATGCTAATTTCCCAGCTGATATTAAATCTGCAATTATTTCCGATCCCATTTCAGACCATCTACCAATTATTGCTTGTGCTTTTACTGGAGCCCCAAAACTTCACAATGAGCAGAAAAATAGAAACATTTCACCAGAAAACATTCTAAAATTTGTTGATACTTTAGCAAAGTTTGATATTAGTGAAGTTTTAAGTGAAACTGAACCAAACAATGCTTTAGAATTTCTTATGACCGAACTTAAAGCAACATTCAAGAAATGTTTCCCCATCATCAACAAAAAATTTAAATCCAAAAACCCTTGGTATGATGATGAACTGCAAAAAATGCATCACAAAATGCAACATCTTTATACGAAATTTAGAAGGAAAAAATTTATTACTGCCAAAGCAAACTATAACGTAGTTAAAAATGAATATTCTCGTTTAGTGAAAATAAAAAAAAACAAATATTATTCACTGCTTCTTGATAAGCACAAACTGAACATTAGAGAAACATGAAAGATTATCAACTCCATCCTAGGCAAAAAGAAGCAATTAAATTGTCACTCATTAAAAATAAATAATGAATTAACCTCAGACTTTGGTGATATTTCGAACCACTTCAACGAGTTTTTTACATCAGTTGCAAGCAAGCTTGTACAAGAATTACCTTTATCTTCATCACTATCTTACCCTCAATTTAAAACCAGTCCTTGTTCTTCTCAAAATTCCCTTTATGTTTTTCCTGCTACTCCTCATGAAATTAACAAAATCATTTCTGAAATAAAACCACAGAAAAGCAGTGGCCTAGACGAAATTTCAACTTTTCTACTCCACAAACTTCCTCCCAACATACTCATTGCCCCAGCGCATATTTTTAACTTAACAATAGCTAAAGGTGTGTATTTAGATGCATTCAAAACAGCAAAAGTCATTCCAATATTAAAAAAAGGTAGCGTAGTAGATGTCAATAACTATAGGCCAATTTGCTTATTACCAGCATTATCAAAAATTTTCGAAAAAATTATGCATAAGCGATTGTATTAATTTTTAACAAAAAATAATTTCTTTCTTAAGTTACAGTTTGGAATTAGAAAAAAACACTCCACAAACCATGCAGCAACAGCTCTCATCGAATACATTTGTAATGCCTTTGAAAGCAAGGAATTTGCAATTGGTGTCTTCATAAACTTGTCAAAGGCATTTGACACCATTGATCATGCGATTTTACTGGATAAACTCAACAAGTACGGGATTAGAGGCACCGCGCATAACTGGTTTCACAGTTAGTTGCATAACCGAACACAACAAGTGGAATGTGGTGGAGTTCTTTCTTCTACTAAATCAATACTTTCAGGTGTACCGCAAGGCTCCATCTTTGGACCACTATTATTCTTAATCTATGTAAATGACCTCCCCACTTGCCTGAATTGTGGACAAGCCTTGATGTTTGCAGATGACACAACCTTATTATTTTCAAGCAGGAGCTATGATTCTTTATTTAATATGGCTAATAGCAATTTAGAAAATGTTCAAGAGTGGCTGACTGCAAACAAGCTATCTCTTAATGTGGCAAAGACTAAATACATTGTATTTCATACTCCTCATAGTCGTGAACCACCATCTGATGCTTCTTTACGTATAAGAAATAAAGCAATAACTAAATCCACATCAGTAAAATTCCTGGGGATAGTTATTCAAGAACATTTGTGCGGGAAAGAGCATATAGAATCTATAATTCAAAAAGTTAGAGCTAGTATTGCGGCTGTTCGCAGAGTGAAAAACTACCTCGACGTTAATACGTAATTATTATTGTACCACACTCTTGTCATGAGCCACATTAGTTACTGTATTTCAGCTTGGTGCTATGGAAATAAAACAATGGCAAATAAGATACACAGGCAAGCAAACCAATTCAAAAGATTAATATTTGGACCAAAAAAAAAAACGATAGTGTGAAGACTATTAGCACACGTTATAACTTATTGTCTGTCGACCAACTGTGTTGCATTGAAACAGCTTTGTTTATGTATAAATACAAAATGAAGCTACTACCGCAAGCCTTTGATAACATATTTCAAGCTAGAAACATCAATCACTCATATGGCTCGATTGCAACAAGAACAAATTCTGACTTTCTTCCCAAATTTTGCCGAATATGTATAACGAAACTATCAATGCAGTACAAGGGGCTCTTGGCTTGGGCCCAAGTTCCTAGCCATCTAAAACATAATAAACTCTTAAGTAAATCTTTTCTCTCAAAGTTACGAGCTCATGTTTTAAATGCTCCCATCAATTCTTTACCATCATAAGAGAAACATTGGCATAGGCATAAACCAACAACTTTTTCAATTGTTCTACATCATCATCATCATCATCATCATCAGTCCTATTAAACCCTCATTATCATTCACATATCGTTGGTGTTTTTCATCGTTGTCATAATTTTATTTCAAAAAACATATTTCCGACGTTGCATCGCACTGTTGCTGCTTCCACTTTCAATCTAACAATTTCGAGATGTAGGCCTATATTTAAACGATCCTCACAATATTAACGATTTGTGCTACTTTTGATCCAATTCTAAAGCAAAAAATCATACTCTGTGCGAAGTAGTTTGTATAGAAGTTTGTAAATAGGCTTTTTGTGCATAGTACCCGTACTGCTTTTTTTTTTTTTTTTTTTTTTTGTGTGTGTGTGTGTGTGTGTATACGTTCTTTCTCTGTAAAAAAAGTGTTAATTGCTTTTTCAAATTTCAGCTTTTTTTCCTGAGGGTGTTTTGTTTTCTTCTTGCAGGTGTAGCAACCGTGTGCTAACTAATATTTAGACCGTGTGAAGTTTTGGTTTGAAATTATCACATGTTACAACTTTCTACGTTTTGTTGCTACTTCCTTTTTTCGGCTATTGTTAACACTAGCATAGATTTTTCATTTGTTCTCATTCCTTAGTCACAAAATAAAAAACAACTACTACTAAAACTATATGAGCATTTGCGAAGTATTTATGTAAGTCATTGTGATTTGTTCATTGGATAAGTGGAAATGAACAAGATCACTTAGAGATTCATCAGTGGAGCTTAACAATTTGCGATATTTGTTTTCCCACATATCTGCAATAGGTTGTTCTCCACTAACATTTTCAATAGTTAGTGGTAGGATATTTGAAGCACTTGCCTTAAACATTCTAACAGAGTCCCAGAGACGTTTTCCCGATTTATCAGAGATGAGAGCCAAGGCCAGAGCATCAGCTTTTCCTTGTTCGCTGGATCTTTTGCATTTTCGAAAGATAGATTTAAACTTCATTTTTACAGCAAGCATTGCCCTGAAATGCATTCCTCTTGTGAGGCGATCCGCATCTATCCACTTTTTATAAGCATTTCTTGCAGTAACATAAAGCTTCTTTGTAGAGTTATTTCAGCCCAGAATGTTATGCTTAAGGTCTCTGTTGGTGCGTGATATTAGGTTATGTTGACAGGGATTTGGAGCTCCTTCAGGTTGGACCATTATATCATGCGCGATGGCTGACACTGGCTGGCCGGATTTTGAGACTGTATGTTTCCGAAGTTAAACCATAAAAAAATCTTGCAATTATAGCAGCTTTTTGCATAAACGTGTATTTTCCCTCTTGGTTTGAAATAAAGCTTCATAACTCAATTTCAGAAGGTTCAAGGAACTAACCTGCAGTCTTGGATCATGTTATGAAATTTACTGATGGAGCTGCTAGGAGTACAGTATAGCCTTGTAAACTTTAGAACGAAATTCATATTTTGCGCATCCTGAAAATGTACTACTTTTGATGTAGAGTGATGAAGACTACCAGGTCCGTTGTATGGCCGTACACAAAATTCTTGCCATTCGAGGAGAACAAGAGGTTGGGCAAGTTGTCATAACTGCAGATGTCTTCGAAGGTGGCAATCAATGCGATGATTATGAAGAATGACACAGTATGGCTACAATACAAGCAGATGTGAGCAATGTTCGTCGATTTCGTAGACCAAAAATCAACAACAAAGCTAAAGTTTATAACAAAATGGTGAACAAGAATTGGGCAGAAATTAAAGAACCCCCCGCAACCACAACATGTTTGTGATAGAAATTTGGCTAAGATTCGGCAAACTCCTTTAAAACTCCAGCATCCATGTCACAATCAAGCGGTAGAACGCCATTTAAAGGTTGCAACTGAAGCATCTGCAGCAGTTGGCACATTCGAACGAAGAGATGGACTCATTCGACAAAGCTAAAGTCACAAAAACTGATTAAAAAGCTAAATAGTAAATGTGACTATTTCTCATCTGTCAACGCCGGTACACGACAACTGACCGCCGCAAACTGGCCACGAGGCAACTGACCGCCGTAAAGTGGCCGCCATGCAAACTGATCGCGAAGCAAACTCGCCACCATGACAACTGACCGCCAAGCACGAGGCTCGAAAAACCACTTCGCACCATACCGCTTCGCGACAATTGTTTAGGCTACTTAATGACGGTGTGAATTTGGTAGTAACTTCGCTCCGGAGACTCGGGTTTTATTACCGGTCGGGTCACACTAAAGGTTTCAAAAACAGCATTCGCAGCTTTCGCGCCTGGCGCTCTATGCACAAGCGGAAGTGCGAAGGGTTTTGTGTATGTGTTGTTCGTCATGTATGTCCCTCAAAAGCGTTCAATCATTCGTGATTGATAATTGTAATGGGCCGCCAATTGAGAATCGCCTAAACAATTAGCCCGTTTCCATGTCCAAAAATCGTGAGCTTTTGGCCCGCGGGCTTTTCGGCTTTGCTGAAATTCGCAGACTTTTCTAGCCCACTTTCGTAGCGCGTTTCCATGTCCAAAAAGCTAAAAGTGGGCTTTGCATGTTGAACTAAATTACCAATAGAGGCGCATAGTGAAACAGCCTAGCAAGTAGCAACGACATAAAATAACATAATTTTTCTTGGCATGATTAGCTTCGGTAATGCTAAAGCTATTGTCTTTTATCGTATCAAAATTAAAAGTTGCTTAGTAAGGGTGGTTAAACAATACATTTTCGCAATTTATTCCTCCATTCCAAGGCGCTTGGCTTATTTCCACCAAATCTGTTTCTCACTAACTCAAAACTTACGCATTAAATCATCCCAATTTGAAGCAGCCTAACCCCAAAACAAGCCCAAGTGATCCCCAGTCGGATTTGTACTTAGTTAAGAGCTGATAAAATGCTTTTATATTTTTACAAGGTATTAGCAATAAATGAGCTGCTGGTTAGTATACGTACCAGTAGTCAACACTGATCTCGGCAGCGTGGCGTAGTAGTTCGGAGCGTCGTTTTTACGACGACCATGATCGCAAGGTGGTTCGTTCAACTCCCAACCTAGTCTCGTTGTTTCGTCCTTGGATAAGATGCTTCACGATGATTATCTCTGTTTGGTGGAATCTAACAAGCAGTAAATTGAAGTCAGAAGAAAATTCCACTGGAAAACTTGAAAACAAAGGCAACTCCTAAGCGAGTCTGGATTGGTCCTACGCATAGCGCCTCCGCCGCTTTCTCGTAACAGGAGAATAAAGATGAAGAAATCAAATCTCAATAGCCGGATTTAAAGTAGTACCGGTAGGCTTTTTTTCGAGGGGAGATCGACTGCCTGCACCAGGTGCACCCAGCTAATGAGCTTGCAACTAAAATAAAAGATCACTCTTGGTGCCCACAGCTGCTTGGCAAGGTCGTATACCAATTGTCAACTTCGTCATCGTCATAGCTCAAACTGAAGATTTTCGCGTCTTTTGGCATCGACTTGACAATATTCATTTGAAAGGGATGTTAATGTTCTATGCGATGCGTATTAATATATAAAAAATCCCATTGCGGAATAGGTTGCAATATGAAATAATGTGAGACTCGCTTTTACGAAATTTCGAAAAAATGGGAGAATTGAACAAGCGTTATTTTGGTTCAAGTTCAAAGTTATTCTGATGGTAGTTGGTATAATTTGGCATCAACTTGACAATGTCCATTCGAAAGAGAATTTAATGCTCTATGCGATGCACATTAATATATAAAAAAATCCATTGCGGACTAGTTTGCTATTTTAGATAACGTGATGCTGAGTTCACAATTGACGCGGAAGCGGCAGAAACGGAAAATCAGTCGCGGAAATGGAAGCGGAGCGGCTGATAGCGGAAAATTAGTTGCGGAAAGCTGAATTGGCTGTTTACGCAGTTACGCGAGCTGTTCACAC
The DNA here is from genome assembly GCA_964006365.1 of Trididemnum miniatum. NCBI lineage: Eukaryota > Metazoa > Chordata > Ascidiacea > Aplousobranchia > Didemnidae > Trididemnum > Trididemnum miniatum. The sequence goes on from OZ023243.1 coordinate 24,037,159, forward strand.
CTAAACGCAATGCGATCTGGTAGTTTCCATGTGAACCATCAGTGTTTGTCGGCAGCGTGGCCGAGCGATTCGGAGCGTCGTTTTTAGCTTGTGACGGCCATGATCGCAAGGTTGATGGTTCAACTCCCACTCAAGCCTCGCTGTAGCGTCCTGGGATAAACTCTCTCACGACAATTATATCTGCTTGGTGGAATCTAACGAGCAGCAAATTAAAGAAGTCAAAAACAAAATTGATGCGGAAAACTTGCAAAACAAGAGCTATGCGAGTCTGGATTCGTCCAACGCATAGCGTCTCCGTCGCTTTCTCGTGACAGGAGGATAACAATGAAAAAAAATCATCATATAACATTGTAGCAATAACGCCGAAATTAACAGAAACTCGGACACACCATCGTGATCCCTACCAGAGTGGAAAATATAGATAGTGACTTTCCAGCTAAGATGCTGAAAGAGGTCCTACATTAACTCCACGTGGGCTACCAGCTGGGATCTAGGAAACGACCGGGGTAACAATTTTGGCCGGGGCCGGGAAATTGCGCCTGCCCCGGCCGAGGTTTACACAATGCTCTATATTGTGTCTAGAATTCATAGCTAAGCAGGCAACTTGCATCTTCACTCCTCATGTAAATGCCGTCAATGGTGTTACTGTTACAAAATGTTTTCGTAATTGTATTCGCTTTTCATCAGAGCATGACGAACTTCAAAAACGCTTTAAGCATGCACGCTCTCTAGTTTTACGCCCCAACGCATTTTTCATATAAAACAAAAAAAATCTTCATGTAAAAATTAAGATATGACGTTTATATTAGTTGTATGAGACCACCCCAATTTTTAAAGGTGCGTTTTTGCACATTAAAGGTCGTCTAATACGCCAGAAATATACAGTATATAAATTTGAAATTCAACCTTGCCCCGGCCAACTTCAATGACTAACCCCGGCCGGGGTAAAAAGTGGCATCCCCAGCCGAAGCTCCGATTGATCCCTACTGGAACCCAAATGATCGGTTGTATGAACCCTGCGTCGTTTTGCCGCTCGGCTTAAGTGGATCTTTCTCTGTTAAAAAAACGATGTGAAGCCTACATGGGTCCTGTTATGCATAACTGTATCCCATATGGGCTAACTTAGTGATGCTGGGGCCTATTATGTTCAACTTACTCCGTACATGGGCAATACCATACCACTAATACCAGTTAAGTTTACATGGGTCCGAAACGTGAATGACCATTCAGCATGTACGTAGATTTTACTATATCTTCGAGGTTTTCATGACAAGACGGGTTATCGTGGATATTACAAAACGTGCTAAAGATCTCAGAAAAAAATGTATTTCAGCGTTATATTTTAAACACACATAAAATAACACAATAACATTAATGAAAAAGCAAAAAAAAAAAAAATTTTTCAGGTCTTCTTTGTAATCTGAATTTTTTTGATTACCCTCCCATTTTTTTTGCTTCAACAAGCCATTCATTCACTCCCAACTTCTCTAGTTTTGTGGATTTAGTGGTAAAGTATTTCTGCGACCAGCATCTAAATAAAAGCGGTACATGAGCTTGATCAACGATTACTTATCATACTTTGCTAGCCAAATAGTCATGAACGTATTGACCAACACCACAGACACACTGCAACTGCATAAAAAAACTCTATATTATTCCACATCTATCAATAAAAAATGCTGATTTTTCTCAGAACTATTTCCATAGCATGTTTTCAACCTGACTAGACCATCAAGAAAAGCAGGTCTCGTGAGAATTTTTTTGGCGAGGGAAAGCCATGAATGCAATAAAACAAGCACACCTAAAAGTTGTCGGCCACTTTTCTATTACTACAACATGGAAATCTCTACTAGTGATTATGTAAAAGATACAATAAACAAACTGTACAGCATGTTCTCTGTTTATAACTCTAGTCAAAAAAGCAAGAATTAGGCTTTGATTGATATTGCAACGCAGAAAAATGCCATCAACCCGATAAAGTAGGATTTGCTTTTAAATCCAAAAACTCTATAATAATAATACTGTTATAAATGGTATATACTTATCAACCCCATGAGATAAATGCTGGAAAAAGTCACCAGCGTATCCGCCAAAGGGGCACAGTAGAAAAGCAGATAATCAAGCTATGAACAAAAGTGGATAGAAATCGTGACTTAGGTAGGGTTACCTTATTTTCACTATGCAAAAGGAAGACAGGTTCTTAAAGGGTCACCATGTCCGCAGATGTCCATTTTTCCCCCAAAATCAAGTGAAGACCAAAAAACAACGTCCGCAGACCTTTGATTGCTCTGAAACTTTACAAAGTTTTTCGTGGAAGAATGATTTGGCATGTTTTCACAGTTCATATAATACCAAAAAGGAAGACATTTGGCCATTTTTTGGCGTCCTCGGAGGACAAATTTTTTTGGTCAAAAAGGAGGACGTATGTTGGAGGGCGTATGGTATATAACCCTAGACTTAAGCAAGCATAAGCATACCGTATTAGACAACATTATAGGTAGTAGTACCATAAAACACAGAATAGAAACAATAACAGAAATGCAAAACACAGCGCAAGTGTGAAGTAAGCACAACAGTAGGTTACCTACAGCATGTTAATGTAATAGCTACTGTCAAAATCCACAGCAGTTCAAACACAAATCAATTAACTAGCTCTGCCCAAAGGAAACATTCTCTAAACACAAGTAGTGCATTCGAAAAGCAAAATACAATGGCAAGCAATGAGCAATACATCCACAGCAGTTCAAAATAAACAAATAGGTAAGTAATTATACACCAACTAACTAGCAGTCAAATCAAAAGTGAGATACATGAAAGTGATTTTCAAAGATCATGAACATCATGAAAAGCTAGGCTAAAGTAGTGACTCTTAAGATTAATTTTAAACTGTGAGACAGTGTTACCATGTCTAACTGACAAAAGTAATAAGTTCCATACTTCAGGAGCTGCATAACGAAACATAGCTTCAGATTTCACATAATTCAATCCTAGCTTCGGCTCAAGTTTTAACGGATCATTATTACTACAGCAGTTTAGAATCTGCTATAGAGGCAAACCGGAGGCAAAGCACTTCATTTAGCCACAGCTTGGAAAATAAAGCATGCAATTACTAGCACATAAACAATGAACGTAAGGCATAATACCTTATTTGAGATTGCAGCATTTCTGATCCTGGACCTGCAATCCTGCATTTATAGATAATGTTTCTTCAGCCTTGTGCTACTTGTCCAACTTTGGCGACTAGTTTCTGAAAAGTGAAAAATATATACCGGTATAAAAATTAAGTCATGTAATTTGACTGTTGCAACAAACAGAAAGATCAATGGCATATGTAAAACTGCTAAACCATAAACATGAAATAGTAAAAACACTGAGTAATGTTAAAAAAACAACCTTTAAAAATATACAAAAGAAAACAGAAAACCAGTTTGTAATATTTTGCACGAAATGGCAAGCAAAAGCATTACAACTAATATTTATCCTTGACCTACAAAACCCAAAGCATTGTACACAACAATTGTAACAAGTTTATTTCACAATTTCAAGGTATTTGTTCATAGTTTAAACAAAATAAAATTTAAAAAACAAAATTGGAAATTTAAAATGGATAGTATTATAATAATGAATTACCCTATCAAGCCAACTCAGTGATACAGTTTATATCACTCACTAGCTTTCTTGCAGGGCTAAGCTGCACAGTGCAAACCAACTCAACAATGATCAATAGGGGCTTGTTTGAATTAAGCCGTGGTTCAGGGTTAGGGTCAGGAGTTTAACCCCAACCCCTAAGCTACTAATAACTCACTGGCGCCCTTACCAGTCATTTTGCTCGTGATATATCCGCTTGTTGCAAAGCACTTAATTCAAGCAAGCTCCGATCATTACATGCCACTAATTAGCTTTAATGCAGAAAGAAGTTATAAGCATACTCACGATACACCGTATGCCACTCACTTTCTTCTCGGTGAGTGGCATACGGTGTATTGTGAGTATGCTTTTTCCAACTTTTGACCAACTTTTTCCGGTCATGCCCAGGTCAGTTATCCTTTATTATATGAGAGAGATCTCCATATTTCCGTAAGTCCATGGCCATCTTTCACATGTAATTTATTATCTTCCTTATTGAGCCATAAATTTGAGACTCCAGTAGTTTCCTTTTGTGTCAGAAAAACTCGGCAATTATATACATATCGGTAAATAAAATAAATAAATAACTGAGGTTATTTTCAAATTATATTGAACGGAAAATTCAACAGTAATTGAGGGAGATTGCAAAGTGAGCTCGCGCTCTTCGAGTCAACAGCCACCCGTGAAATTTGTCAAATGCGATCGGCTCCAGCCGAGAATCGAACTCGTCACAGAGGATCTGTCACCTGCGCGCGGTACCGCTAGGCCATGTCAGTAATTTTAACGATTTACCGAAACAACCACTCAAAGAGCTGCAATATGATAAGATTAGTAATAATTGCAAAACTGTGTATATAAGTCCAAAACTTTCAGCTATTTTCTTTTTTGACCACATATTAGTGAAACGTATCAATTGTACAAATCATAAAGATGTACCGGTAACCAATTTCAAACCAGTTCAATCAATCATTCATTGAAATTTTCCACTATTTCAATGTAATAAATCCTAACTTCTGCATAAAATAAAAAATGATACGGCTGTTTACAGGTTTATCAATTGATTAATCTCACAGTATACAGAAGTATAAACTAACATTGAAAAGGTTGCCTAATTCCTTTAGTTAATGGTATCTACTCCAAATTGACTTGAAGATAGGATCATATATGCCAACTTTCAGGTTACTTAGTCTGCTAAGAGGCTCACAACTAAAGTTACTCAGGTTGACGTGATTTGGGCAAACGGCTGTGTTATTAAGAGTTTTTTTGTGAGAAGATGTTAGCAGGAAATCAGTGTGAAAATTGGGGGCGGGGGGGAGGTAGTAGCAGGGAATTAGCAGAGGAATGGTAGCAATAAATTTGGGGACGAATGAAAACAGGAATTTAGTTTTAATACGAGTTTTTTGAGGGGGGTTGTTGCTATGCTGCACTGATGAGACTTAATACGGTCGAAACGCGTCTGCAGCTGCAATTGGGTAGATGGTTGGCATATATGATCCTATCTTCAAGTCAATTTGGAGTAGATACCATTAACTAAAGGAATTAGGCAACCTTTTCAATGTTATTTCAAGCATTTGACATTCTTTGAGTGATCGATCCTGTTGAGTTCTTGATCTTCAATGAGGCAGTGTCAGTATTTAATTGAGTATAAACTACTAATGAATCAACAAAAAATATTCAAAACTTATGCAACTTAAGCTAATGCACAGATGCAGCAACGCTGTAGATGAGGACAAATTTGTTAATCTGTTAATAGCAAAGATAGTTAATTTGAGTAATGCGTGGGTCAGCTGTAAGTATGGGCAACTGCGATTGTCACATCAGAGCATAATAATTTGGACAAATTAAACAGAACTTCACCAGATACCGTAATTTTTTTTGGCAGCGTCTATTTTGCCGTAAGTTAACCACAGGTCACACGAAGCCGAGCCGAACTCGATTGTTTACCCCAGGTCAGACGAAGTCAACCGTGAGATTACATCTTATTCTATTCTACTGTCTTCACGAATCCGATTGTTAACCCCAAGTCACACGAATCCGAAGCGAAACGAACCAAAGTCGCGACGAGAATCGATCCCAAAACTAGCGCAGCGCTTCCGTTTATACGCGGCGCTCTATCCACTGAGCTATCGAGAAGTCGTGGCAATTGAGCACAAAACGCACAAAACACGTCACTTACGGCAAAATAGACCTAGAAGCTATTTTGCCGTCAACGGCAAAATAGACACTATCATTTTTTTACTGGTTTAGAGTTGATTTGTTAAAAAAAACTTCTCTAAGTTAATCAACAGAATTAAAAAAATCAAATCAAATCAAATCTTCATTATACTCGCCGTATTACGCCGAAGCGTGTAACGAGTTGCGGGGCCCGTCTCCGCGGCTTAGCGCCTGGGCTACACAGCTCCGAAGAAACGCCGCAACGGTGGCGAGTCATTGGCGACACTGTGCCGATTTGACCGGCCCGGGAATCGAACCCCAGACCTCCCGCACCGATAGCGTGCGCTTAGCAACTGAGCTAACGGCCAAAAAATGTTAATTGCACATTAAGTTTTGTTAATATTCTGTTGATGCTTATAGCCCATATTGACCACAACTTCGTATTAATGCATGCTGCTGTAGAATGGATAACAGACACAGAGTAGGCATATTGTTTCGAATTACCAGTATGACATCATTCTTGCAGCCACCTACCAGTACTGAGTGTACTGACGACCTTTCTTTTACTTTGCTTATAGCCTACTGACCTAGCCTATACCAGTAAAGTCACTACCTGAGCTGTATGGTACTGGTATCGCACTATCAGTTTTGAGTTACCGATAATTGTTTTTTACCAGTATCAGCCGAGTTATCGAATACAACTACCTACAGTATAGTGACGGCTTATTTCACCATTTATACCCTCGTATCAACTGTAATCAGCTAATAGCGCACTTGAGCAAGCTAGGCAAGTCCACACTTCACTATAATTGTAGAGTCTGGGTAGTCTACCAGTACCTGATCATCACCTATGGGTAACCTAGCCTGCTTCTTCACTTCTAGGTACCTAGCGCAAACACAGTTATCTGTTCCTAATATTTTACCTTTTCAGCAAATTTGATCTTGCTTCCGAAGTTTAAATATCATGCTATGTGCACTAGGTATGCTACGATGCTACCACGCCAGTAGACTAGACTTGAACTTGTTTTCAACTAGACTACTGGTACCACTTTCCGCTGCGGCAAGCGAAAAAAGTTGAAAATGTCAAACTTTGACTTTTTCCGCATAAAAATCAGAAAATCGTCCGCAACTGTTCGCCAAAAAAATTTCGCGTTAAATGTGGCATGTCATTCCGCTTTGGCGTGCGGACAGTTGCGGCTGTTTTTTCCGCATTCCGCGTGTAGTGAGAGCTAAGCATGAGACCCGCTTTTACGAAATTTCGAAAAACGAAAAAAGGTAAATAGCGCCATTTTGGTCCAAGTTCAAAGTTATTATGATGGTACTTGTTATTATTTGACATCGACTCGACAATACTCATTCGAAAGGGATGTTAATGCTCTATGCGATGCATATTAATGTATAAAAAATCCCATTGCGGAATTGATGAGTTGCAGCTGACGTCATCGTTTTCCCGCCAAAAGCACTGGACGGCAAAAAGAGCTTCATTTTTTCGTAGTGTACATGCACTTAATATGAAAAGGTGTGGGGTCACTGGGGTGTGTGGAGGAAAGAATGGGAGAGTGTGGGGGGTGAGTGTGGGAAAGTGTGTTAGGGTGTGGACGGAGGTGGGGTGTGTGGAAAAATGTGGGGTAGGTGTGGTAAAGTGTGTTGGGGTGTGGGAGAAGTAGCCTAAGTGGACAAGTGTGTTGGGGTGTGGGGGGAGGTGAAGAGAGGTGGGGTGTGAAAAAATGTGGGAAGGTGTGGGAAAGTGTGTTGGAGTGTGAGGGGAAGGTGTGGAAAAGTGGGGGAATGGGAAAATATGGGGGAGGTGCAGTGGTGCCGATCCTGGGGGGATGGGGGGGATGCATCCCCCCAACATTTCGGCTGCATCCCCCCCAACATTTGGCGTCGGTCGTGCTCATTAAAGTGTTATTACATCAGTGGTCTAATGCCGTCGAGTGCTGGTGAAGATTGGAGTTGGCAAGTGGCAGTCTGACATAACTTACAAAACTCGCCAATGTACTTCGAGCAGCATCCCCCCCAATGTTCAAAATTGACAAAAAAAAGGTAAAATAAGCAAATCATCCCCCCCAATGCTCAACATGGATCAGCACCTCTGGGGAGGTGTGGGAAAGTGGTTTGGGTGTGGGGGAAAGTGTGTTGGGGTGTGGGGAAAGTCAGTGGTGTAAACAGTATTTTGAAACTGTACTTAAGTAAAAGTATTGTTACTGACGGCAAAACTACTCGAAGTAAAGTAGAAAGTATTGACTAAAAAAAGCACTTAAGTAAAAGTAAAAAGTAGTCATTTAAAAACTACTTAAGTAAAAGTATAGCGTTCTCAATCGTTTTAGTATCACTGCGCACTTGCCGATGATGACTTGCTCTGAAGGTGGCAAAATGGTAACGAAAAAAAATTATAACCGCTCAGATGGTCTAGTGGATAAAAAGTCTGCTTCTGGAACGGTAGACTCGGGATTCGATTCAGAGTAGGTTTAAACCAATGACTTAAAAGTTGGTATTTATAGCTTCCCTGCATGACGCTTAGCATCAAAGGCGACAGCGTGAAGAACAAGCCGGCAAGTTCATTTGTTGTGCCGTTTGGAACCAAGCTTAGCAAGATTTCCCTAACTCGGAGTGGCAGACAGGTGGCTCGAAAGTCGAAACTCCTACGCGAGCTCGTTATAGCGCCTCTATCGCAAAGACGGATAAACATATGAGTAAATAAGCATTGACTCCGAAGCGGAAACCTGCTTATTTCTCTTAACACTTCAATTTCAGCTTTGCAATTTGCTTTTTTCCATAATTAAGGTCGAAAGAAAAATACGATAGTTTTACTGCTAGGCCTACAGGTTTATGGAATGAATATATCACGCATTTTCTGTAACTTGCGGTCATGCGGTTACGATCATAGGCCTACAGTAATTACAGAGAATAGTGACATTGCAACAATGCGACGCAACTTTGCAACGCTAGATCTTAGGTGCAACGAGGAATTTCAAGCGAGACTCATAGGCGTAGCCGGGGGGGGGGCACGGGGGCCATGCCCCCCTTAAAGCATCCTGGACAAAAACAAGGATCTTGGCAGTGCAGACGCCAAGGTGGGCCAGGGGTTCAGGTCTCCCAATCGACATGCTTGGCCCCCCAATCAAAAAGCTTACTCTTTTGAAAACAGCGGCTTTTGTGCTTAATTTTAAACTTTGGCCCCCCTCTGATGAACGCTTGGCCCCAGTGCCGTAGCAGCTCAACTTTGGGCCCCCCCAAAAACCCTTTCAAGTCCCCAATACTTAGCTTTCGATATGAATTGTTTTAGGTTTTTCCAGGGGTAACAACTCAGTTTCTCACCACAATGCGAATACTGTGGTAAAATTAAAACATATAACGCGTTATTACTGATCACTGTGTAAAAATAAAAGATGTAATTTTAAGACAAGTTTGTTACACCCAATTCATTTTCCATTAAAATCGTTTAGCTCAGGGTTTTTCTATCTTTTTCTGCTCATGGCCCACTAAAATGATAAAATATGATGGTGGCCCAATAACTTTTGCTAAAAGGTACAAAGTCAACGTGATGGCATGATTAGGGAATGCTGATGTCGCTCTCTAGTCAAGCTCTGTGGCCCACTGTTGGGCCATGGCCAATAGGTTGAAAACCTCCGGTCTAGGTAGAGCGCACTTTTTCGTACACAGATGTTCTTTTGACAGCATCATAATCTGGAGATCGGGCGCATTAACTTTCGATTGACAACATGGCCAGCGAAGAACCAATCGGATGGCCGAGTGGATAGAGCGTGTGCTTCTGAGCCTGAAGGAGTGAATAGACTGAGGGTTTGATCACTAGTCAAGTCAAACCAATGACTTAAAAATTGGTATTTACAGCTTTCCAATTAGACATTCAGCATTAAAGGGATAGTGTTAAGAAAGCCGTCAAGTTTGCTTGTGCTGTTGGGAAAAACACTTAACGAGATTCCCCCATCTAAGTGCGGTAAGTAGACAGATGGCCGGCAACTCCTAAGGGAGCTCGTGTAGTACCCCATTGCTTTCTGTGATAGGTGGATAAAAATGCCAACAAATGGAAAGAAAAAAGATAGTCCGCTGTTTGCCATATTAGATGCAATAAACGTTTTAGTAAATTTCAGTTTTCTGAAGCTTTGCTCAGCACTGGTAACAGTAACAACGCATTTTGTAAACTCGAGAAGCAAGGCAAGCGAGCACTTACAGGTATTACTATTGAATTAAAAGTTCAACGGTGTTGAAGGGAGACTGCCAAACGAGCTTGTGTCGTTCTATTCAGCAACCATCTGATATAAATATCAAATGCAATAGACTCCAGCCGTGAATCGAACCCGTCGCAAAGAATCTGAACCTGCGTGCGGTATTGCCAGATCATATTGCTGACAATGGCTGTTCATGCACGAAGCTGCTGGGTGTAAACAGCAATGCAAAGACAGAAGCGACATCACATGTCAGCTTAAAACTTTCTAGTATCGACATAATAGCCTGGTCCACCAGTTGTTTTAAAAAGTTTGCTTTAAATCTCTTCCTCAGAAGCTGTACGATATAGATTTGCATCGTGACTAAACATTCTCTTTTTCTATTTTCATTCTCTTTTTTTTTTACTTTTTGATTGAGGAAGACCGGACCAATGTCCAATTCCTGCGCTATTTCAAAAGCACACGTTTTCAAACTAGCAAATCCTTTTTCAATGGACTTTTGTATTCGATGTCAGATTATGGTTGCTGACACAGAAATAGGGTAGGATTGAATTTAATTTACCGATCGGATGGCCGAGTGGATAGAGCATCTGCTTCTAGATTGGTGGACTCCGGGATTCAATTCCAGGTCCGGTCAAACCAATGACTTGAAAATTGGTATCCACAGCTTTTTTGGTTGACGTTCAGCATAATGGATAGCGCGAAACAAGCGGCAAGTTCGCTTGTTGTGCTGTTGGGAAAGACACTAAACGGGATTACCCCATCTAGGTGTGGTAGACCGATGGTCGGCAACTCCTAAGCGAGCTCGTATAGCGCCCCGTCGCTTTTTCATAATAGGAGAATAAAATTGCGAATAAATAAAAAATAAATAGATAAAATTTTAAATCTGCTCACAAGGTGTTAATGAATTTGAATTTAATTTTTTCAAGAGGAATGAATTTGAATTTAAGCTTTGAAAAATAATTGCATCCAACTCTGCACCGGCCTCCTTTTTCAAGTCCTACGCGCACTCTTACACACAGTGTATTGTTTATGACATCATTATGCAGTTTATGACGCTATTTGAAAGTAAACGATAGCGAAAAATTTTAAAACTGAAATATATAGAATCTGAGCGAAAAAAATCCCATTCAACGCGATTCGCCAAGCAAAACTTTGTTCTTGAATTGATGCAACTTCGGGTCCTTCAAGACAATTTGGGGCCCCTTTTGGCAGTGTGGGCCCCCCAATTGGGGGGTTGGGGGGCGGCTGCTTGGCCCCTTAAGTCGACTGCTCTGCTGTCGACTCTGGATTTTGGTAATTAGGATAAATTATTGCCATTGCGTGTTGTTTTCTTGCTGGGATTTTAATAAATAGGCTTACATCGGAGAAATACAACTTTGCTTTTTGCGTTGGCCAAAGTTATAATGGCGCAGCCGCAACGGCCAGCAAACAGTCAGGCGTCACTTCAATTGTTTAAAACAAATCTCCTTTGGCTTATTATTTTCAGTGTGCTATAATGCATTGCTTAAATTTAAGCGCTTCTGCAGCTGTAAGTTTCAGCAATGCAAAATGCTGAAAACGTTGTACGAAAAGTGGTTGAAATGTAGACCAGTGCAAAGAAAACAGCGTGGTTGAAATCCAGCATGAAAGAAGATGTCTCTAGTCCAGCAGAAAAAAACATTATCTTTGTCGGCCCATGTGAAACCCGGTTTGTAGAACGCCATATATCGATACTGATGAAGCACTCAAAATTAGGGGCAAAAACTTTCAACAAAGTTTGCCCGAAATCTGTTCAAGATGCACTAAAATGCCTGTACAAACGTGAATTTTTAAAAAATTTCCGGGGAGCATGCCCCCGGACCCGCTGGAGCCTTTTTTGTTCCTCAACTTGCTTTAAATTAATTCTGCCAGAAAAAACTACGCTTGAAAAAATGTCGAAATTTGGGGTTCCTTCCTTAAATAAACTTCTGATTACGCCTGAGACATGAAAAATTTTCAAAGGGCTCATTTACGATTTTTTTCGCATCTAGACGTCTTTCGTTTTTGTATTCACAGTAGTAAACAGTTAATCTAATTTAAAATTGCATCCCCCCCACCAAAATTTTTTAGATCCACTCCTGGCCTGAAGTAAGCAGGCATATATCAAAAACGTGCAAACAAAATGCATCTATTTGGTGAAGGACTCCCCCACACCTCCCCCAACACTTCTCCACACCCCTCACACCTACCTCAACACTTCCCAAAACCTCCTACCACACACTCCACACTTCCCACACACCTCCTCCCACACACCTCCTCCCACACCCCAACACACTTTTCCACACCGTTCACACCTCCCCCAACACTTCCCCGCATCTTCCCTACACGCCAACACACTTCCCCACGCCTCTCCGCACATCTTCTTTTACCTTGCCCGCACACCCCAACACACTTCCCCACACCTCTCCCAACACTTTTCCACACCCCACACACCTCCCCCAACACTTCCCCACACCTCTCTCCACATCTCCCCTTACCTTCCCCACACCCCAACACACCTTCCCCAACACTTCCCCACACCTCCCCTAACTCTTCCCCACACCACCCCCACACTTCCCTACAGCTCCCCCAACACTTCACTAAACCTCCCAACACACTTCCCCACACCCCCTACACTTCTCCCCACATCTCCCTTTACCTTACCCACACCTCAACGCATTTTCTACACCTACCCTAACACTTCCTTACATCTCCTCTCACCTACCCCTACACCTCAACAGTGTTGAGTCGACACACTTTTCCTCACCCTCACATCTCCCCCTTACTTTCCCCACACCCCAACAGACCTTCCCACACCTCCCTCCACACCCCTAACACTTCCCCACACTTCTCCCAACTTTTCCCTACACTTCCTCCCACACCCCAGCACACTTCCCCACACCCCAAGACACTCTTCCACACCCCCTACACTTCTCCCCACGTTTCCCCTTTCCTTCCCCACACCCAACACACTTTTCCACCCCTCTCCTAGCACTTTCCCTCACCTACCCCCATACCTCAAAACACTTTCCCACATCTCTCCCCCTTACCTTCCCCACACCCCAACACACTTTCCCACACCTCCCCCAACACTTCCCTACACCCCAAACACTTTTCCACTTCCCACTTCTACACCTCCCCAAACACTTTTCCACTTCCCCACACCTCCCCCAACATTTCCTTACACTTCCTCAAACTCCAACACATTTCCCCTCATATCTCCTTCCTTCCCCACACCCATTTTTCCACACCTCCCCCACATTTTTTCTTCCCTTCCCACCTCTCTTCACAACCCCCACATCCATACCTTCCCCACACTCCCCCACATCTCTTTTTATTTCCCCCACACTCTTTCCCACTCCCCCCATTACTCCTCATCTTCTTCCACACACTTCCCCACTCCTATTTTCACTTCCTTCCACACCCCAATACACTTTCCCACACCTCCTCCATATTTCCCACACTCCCCCACCTCGCCTCATCTTTCCCCACACCCAAACTCACTCAGAGATAGGCATTTATCGCGATAATTTATCGGCGATAACTTTTTATCGATTATCGTTATCGCTCAAAATAATTTTGATTCATCGATTACCGTTATCGCTTTTCTTATATATTTTGTTATCGCCGAAATTTTTGCGATCAACGATTTTTTACGCACGCAGTGTTTAAACTTCAAAGTTGGTGAGTAGGCGCTATGGGAAAAACACGGTGTCCATTAAGACTTGTAGTAATTTTTAAAAATTATTTCTTTGTTTGGTTTAATTTCACGGCAGAGTCCATGAACTGCTCTCTTTTCTTAAAAAATATAGAAAAAACATTTTTGCAATTTGACTTACAAAAAAAAACTTCGTCAAACACACCGAAAATTTACCGCAAGATTTATCGGAAAAATTTATCGGCGATAGTTCATCGATTATTGATATCGCTTTAAGAAATTGAGATTTATCGATTATCGGTATCGCCCACGGCTTTTTTGAAGTTATCGATTATTGTTATTGCTTTAGTACCAAAAGATTTATTGTGCCCATCACTGAACACACTTCCCACACCTCTTTTCACTCCCCCCCACACCCCAACACACTTTCCCGCACCTACCCCGCATTTTTCCACGCATCCCATCTCCCCCACACACTTCCCTACACCTCCCCCACACTTCTCCACACTCACCCCCCACACTCTCCCATCCCTTCCTCCACTCACTCCACACCTTTTCACATTAACCGCATGTAGCGTACACTATGAAAGAGTTAACAAAAAAGCTCTTTTTGCCGTCCAGTGCTTTTGGCAGGAAAATTCGGAGACGTCAATGCAACTCATCGATATAGGTTGCGATATTAATTAATGTGGGACCCGCTTTTAAGCAAAGTTAGAAAAAACGCGAGAATTAAACAAGCGTCATTTTGGTCCAAGTTCAAAGTTATTCTGATGATAATTGCCAGAGTTGGGCAGTACCGTGGTACAAAAGTACAAAAGTACCGCGGTACCGGTACTAAAGCTACCGGTACTAAAGTACCGCGGTACTAAGTACCGGTACTAAAGTACCGCGGTACTAAAGCACAAAAGTACCGCGGTACTGTAACGCGGTACTTTTTTAGTACCGTTATCGATATCGTCAGTACTTTTTAAAAAATGTACCGTTTTTGGTACCATCGTTACTTTTTAGACCGCTTTACTCGATATTTCAGTAACTTTTTTTGAGTAAACTAAAGAAAGCAAAAGCGCAAAACGTTCCGGTTTTTTCGCGAAAAGCATCTTCGAAAAGTACCGCGAAACCACGTTGTTGTAGATCAGTGGTCGGCAGCCACCGGGCTGCGACTCCGCGCGAAGTTTGTGACCGGTCCCGATTTTCACATAAAAAACACTCAGTCTAGCGAACTATTTATCGCAAAAGGGCTTGCAGTGAATGCAGTCACTATGGACAATGCAAAAATGTTTTCGCAGCTTGTCTAAAAGCAGAAGCTTGGCTAAAATAAATCAAAGGAGGCTGCAACCATTATTAGTTTGAGAAATTATAGTTTAAAAGTTAGGTTGTAGCACCTTATTACAGAGCCAAAGGGGGGCATGGCACCGTAGCCTCTCCCTGCGTGCGCCTATGACGTCAATGCGCCTGTAACGGCAGTTTTTTAAAATTCCATAGAGGTGCCGTAAGAGACGAATTCTACTACCAATATTGTTAACAGTTGATTTCTGAATAGAAATAAATTCAATAACGATGCGAATCAGTGTTTCAAAAAGTGCTGGATAACTGAGTTCAGTTAGAGGAAATATGAAAATTCACTCACCACAGTTTAATAACATTTATCTAAAACCACACAGTCTGTTTGACCCAAAAGGGATCATCAGGGGTATCTTACTCAAATAAAATCTATTCTATTTGAATAAGATAGACTGAAACAGACTGGCGGGTTTTAAGTAGATGTTTCTAAACTGTGGTGAATTTGTAGAAATAAATTTAGATTTATTAGCAATATACCTATTTAATGATCTTTCAAAAACTTTTACAAATGTGTTGCAAATAACGAAAATAAAAATTGTAAAAAAATTCCTCAACGCCAGAGCTGGGCAAACTGCGGGCCGCATGCAGATCTTTTTTTGTTTCTTACCGATTTTTAGTGGAAAAATAGATCAGCGGACGTGTAGTGCTTTGTGGGGGCAATTTGGACCCACACTTTCCAAAAAGGGGGATTGTGTAAGAAAGGTTGAATACCACTGGTCAAGACGAAATGGAAAAAATTTATTTCTGCGTCATTGAATCAAAGTAAAACTATAGACCTGCAAATTCTGAGAAAAATGTAGATTTTGATTCATCTAAAAGTTCTGAGTATGCTGCTACTGATACACCAACCTCTACTGAAAGTGGCATTAAAAATGAGAACATTCTCCTTGAACACAAATGATGAAATTCACTCAGCAAGAACCTTTGCTACATTTTTTTCGCATATAGGCCATAAGCTCTTTCACGAATCACGTCCTTAGCATTGTTCGAATGTAGCAACGTAACCAGATAAGCCGGGATGTGACAAAACCCTCTGCTCTCCACGGCGAGTTTCTGATGATGATATGTAGGGACTTACTTGTAAACAGTAAGTCCCTACAGATACTCTTTATACCTAGCCTCATAACTAATAAAGGAGACTAACAGATTATTATAACAGATTATTATACATGTTGTCATACATGAGATTGCTTGTTTCGGTAAGCGTGCCGCTGTCACCTAGTTGATATCACCGACGTGTTCGCTTGCAGTATCAAGATTCGCGTGAGACTGCAACTCAGACCTTACACTAGCACCACATGCGACAAAAAGCTTGATAAGGCTTTAATTTCGTTGCTTTGCAAGGCCAAAACCAAAAGCAAAAAATAATTTTTAAGAAAAAATTTTTCGCTTCAAAAGTACCGAAAATCGGTACCGAGTAACGATATCGTCGTTACTTTTTTAAAAATGTACCGTTATCGGTACCGACGGTACTTTTTTAGCAAAGTATCGGTACCGATATCGTCGTTACTTTTAAAGTACTGGGTGCCCAGCTCTGATGATTAGCTTGTACCGGTGTGGGGAATTTTCCACTTCCATGAAATATAGCCTATGGGGATGAGGGGGGGGATGCTGCCAGATTATTGGGGAGGTGCATCCCCCCAATTCCCACCTAGATTTGCAGCCATGTTGATTGAATTTCCGAAAAACATTGGCAAGTCACGTGACAAATCATATTCTACTGACCAGAAAATTTCGTCTATTCTAGTGCCTACCGTTACAGTAATGCTGAATATACAAAGTAATACCTGTCAGGCGTTAGTCGATTATGTGAGAAAAATACTGTGCTTTCAAACAAAAATCAAGATGTCAGCTCAACCGCGAATGATGGTAAGCTACAAGTGTATTTGGTTAACCACTGAAGTGGACTGGATGATCGGTATACAGTATAGGCCTATATACATACATACGATACATAAGAGTATGAGTTCAGTGCTTTTTAAATTTTCTGTTTTTTTACCCATTTGGAAAAGGGTACTCGTACTGGTATTTCCCATTAACCTGATGCCCAGCAATAAGTACCGGTACTCTGGTACTAGTGAGTTACCGGTATCTGTTGTGTTGGAAAATTAACAGTTCGTATGGCCCAGTAGTAAGAGTGTATGCCCCTAGACTGTAGAGCAGTAGACCAGTAAACTCTGGTTTGATTTTGAGTCGGGTCAAACCAATAACATTAAAATTGGTACGCACAGCTTCCGTGCTTGACACTCAGCATTAAAGGGACAGTGTGGAGAACAAGCTGGCAAGGTTACCAGCAGTGATGGGATTCGAAATTTTAAGAACAGGTTTTTTTTTGTATCGATTCCTTCATAAAGGTCTGATGTTCCTAACAACAGGTTCCTTCATAAAGGTCTGATATCTGTAAAAAGAAGCAAGAACGGGTTCGCTGATTATCCTGACATTTCAAGAACGGGTTCGCGCGAACTCGTGCGAATCCCCTGAATCCCATCACTGGTTACCAGTATTTAGGTGGCATTGGAAAAGGCACTTAATGAGATTACCCCATCTTCTGATATGATAGTCAAATCTTCCATCTTGCAACCCACATCCACAAACACCGCACAAGATTTTCATCTAGAGAAAAGTACTTTATTCCTCGGAAGCGAACAGAGTATGGTAAAAAATCTTTTTCTTTTATGGGACCTAAGGTATGGCAGATTGTACCTGACGAACTCAAATTATTACCTTTTAATCGGTTTAAAACGAAACTGACATTCCATTTCATTAGTAAATATTCTATTGATCAGCCAAAATGAGCATAACATTATTAGATTCATGTAAACAGGTAAATGATTTTTTGTGTTATGTTTTATATATTTTTTTTTTTGTTTTTTGTTTAGTCATGTGTTTATTTGTGCAGTTGTATAATCAAAACATTTCGTCTTAGTTCCATTTGGTACAGGTGGTGGCTGACATAGAAGACCGCATGGTCATTTTTGCCATCTCCTGGTGCTGTATTTCAGTATTATTTGTGATATGTAATCGTTCGAGTTGAGCACAAATAAATTGATATGATTGATTGATTGATTCTGTTTTGGTGTGGTGGACAGGTGGTCAGCGGCTCTTGAGCAAGCTTGCTATAGCACATTGATTGCTTTCCCGTAATAGGAGAATAAATGTGCAACAAAATATGAAAAGAAATAAACTTAGGAGCTAAAGGTACCGTAATTCAGCAAATGATGGTCTGTCTAATTGACAACAGCTCAGATGGCCGAGTGGTATAGAGCGTCAGTCTCTTGAGCTGTAGACTCTGGTTTGATTCCGAGTCGGGTCAAACCAATGACTTGAAAATTGGTAGGCCTATTCACAGCTTCCCTGCTTGACGCTCAGCATTAAAGGGACAGTGTGGAGGACAAACCGGCAAGTTTGCTTGTTGTGCCGTTGGGAAAGGCATTTAGCGGGATTCCCCCATCTTGGTGTGGTAGACAGATGGCAGGCAACTCCTAAGCGAGCTCGTATAGCGCATTGATCACTTTTTCGTGATAGGAGAATAAATATGCAACTAACTAACTAACTATGATTTATCAGATTGGGGTTTTCACCATGTTATGGATATCTTTTCCCAATTAGGAAAAAAAAGAAGTGTAAAGTGAGTAAAAACTTCCTGAGTTGGAAAATTTGATAATGTAATCTCATTTCCACCTCAGGATGTCATTTCCACTCAGAAATGATGACATCAAAATTTAGCTGAATTGTTTTTTTACACAGTACAACTTTACCATAAGAGTGTAATTTTCACCAAGGTTTGTTTTTTTTTACTTTAAAAGAACGTTATTTTTCCATGTATTTAGCCTACATTGAAACTGCAAGCTTAAGCTATGCCCATTTCTTTCTCAATGAAAATACAGTAACATCATAAATTTTCCAATTTAGGAAGTTTTTTCCCTTTTAAAACTTTTTTTTCCTGATTTGGAGAAGATTTGCACCGCAGGAATTCACTTTGTCACTGGTGACTTCGATATTCATTTTAAAAAATCTTTAAGTAAAGAAACAAAACTCCTGTGTGAGGTTTTATCTGCTAATGCGTTCTTCCAAATGATATCTAAGCCCACACACAATGCAGGTGGTATCTTGGTTCTTGTCTTAATCAATCAACCAGGCCATAACTTAATTAATAACTGTCATGTCCTTAACATTAGTGGTCTATCGTACCACTCTCTTATCTTATTTAGAATAAATGTTGACTATCAGAAGAAACTTTCTAACATAAGAATGAAAACTCTGAATCTCTCCTCTCTTGATACGTGAATTTTTGGAGATAAGCTGGCAGAATCTTTTTTGAATGTTGATTTTGAAAAAGAAACCCTTGACAACTGCATTAGTACCTATAACACAGTTCTTGGTCAATCCCTTGAATCACTTGCTCCAAAGGCTGAAAAAATGATAAGGACCAGACTTAAACAGCCATGGTACAACTGTGAACTTCGTCAGTTAAAGTGAAAGAAACGTCGAGCAGAGAGAAAATTAAGAAAACACCCTAACAAAATGAACTTATCAGAATATGGTAAACTCAAAAACATAAACTACTCGGCAATTTAATCTTCTACGAATTTGTTACAATATCCAAATCCTTAGTCAATATGAGGAGAACAATCCTAAAGCTTTGTACCAGTGTGTTCAAAAACTGCCTGGTGATTCTGCTCCAAAAATCTTTCCATCAAGTTTTTCTGATGCCGATCTAGCAGATAAATTTGCTGAATACTTTGAAAATAAAATATCTATGATATGTTCGAGTTTTTATCTACACCATCACCAAGATGGTGATCTAAGCAAGGATACATTCTCTGCTCGTGAGGCTGAGGATATTGGATCACTCCACACTACAAATTATATGTCTGAGTTTAATTCCGTAACTGGAAAAGATCTCAACTACATACTTTCCAAACTGAGTAACAAAAACTACATGTTTGACCCTGCACCATTGAGCTTATTAAAACCTTGTTCCAGTATCATCAATCCTATTCTTTGACTTATTGTCACTCAATCATTTGCAGAATCTACTTTTCCAAATCAACTGAAACATGCAACAATCACACCAGTTATTAAGATTACCAATCTAGATCCTGATAACTTCAAGAACTACAGACCTATTGGTAACACACTATATTTAGCTAAAGTCCTGGAGAAAGCTGCATTTTACCAGATAAATGACCAGTTGACCACCTCATGAATAATGGACTTAATTGTCCAAATCAATCTGGCTGTAAGCAGCATCACTCATGTAGAACGGCTCTTCTTGGAATTGTGAGTGACATTCAAGAAGTACTGTCTAGAAACTGTTTGGCTGCCATTTTGATGTTAGACCTGTCAGCTGTATTCGATACAATAGATCATAATCGCTTGCTGTTTAAGTTGGAAAATAATTTTAATATTACTAGCAAAGTTTTGAAGTCGCTGCAATCATATCTTGCGAATCGTACTTTTTATGTTGTGGTTAACAATGATCATAGTCGTGAGATGCCCTTGTTATATGGCGTTCCTCAGGGATCAATTCTTGGTTCACTCCTTTTTATATTGTGTATTAACGAACTCAATAATCTAGGTGAGGAATTTGGTCTGACTTTTCATTCTTATGCTGATGATACCACTCTGTATATTGGTTTTGATCTTGTTTTCGAATTTGATACCGCTTGTCAAAATATCAAATGCTGCCTTAACAAAGTTAGAGAATGGATGAATGTTAATTTTCTTAAACTTATATGGATAAATCTCAGCTATTGATGTGTGGAAAAAAGAGAATAATAAATTTATATCAATCACAAATAGCTGACTTAAATACTGCTCTACAAATTAGCTCTGATGTAGTTCAAACTTCTAAACTTTTGGGTGTAGTTCTTGACAGTAACCTGTGTTTTGCTGATATGATAAATGATACATGTAGAGTATGCTTTTTCAAGTTGAGTTAACTTCAAAGTATCCGTCACTTTTTGTTATTTGATACCAAAATTATGCTGGTGAAGAGCTTCAAATCTCCCGTTTTGACTACTGCAATATTTTATATTCATGTGCTACCAAAAATCTTTTGAAATAAAACAGGGTAAATGGTAGGCCTTGAAGACTTACTAAATAAACGCTGTAAAAACCAATTCTACGACTAGTTTCGCGGTTTGACCGCTCATCAGGTAGACTCAGGTTTGAACCGCAAAACTAGTCAAACCTAGTAAACTAGTAAAACCTGAGTCTACCTGATGAGCGGTCAAACCGCGAAACTAGTCGTAGAATTGGTTTTTACAGCGTTTATTTAGTAAGTCTTCAAGGCCTACCATTTACCCTGTTATATTTCATATATATAGACTTACATCGGCTCCTCTTCATTCAAAAATCTTTTAAACAAGTTGAAAAAAGTGCTAAACGCTTGCTTAAGATTTTTGCTATTCCGAGCTACAGTCGCACTTCTTTACTGCCGTATTTACAACGGAGTCATATTTTGCCTATTGCATTTCGTGTTAAATATAAGCCTTGTCTCATTGTGTTCAAAATCTTAAATAACATTGCTCCTTATATCCTTCGCTCTCTGTTTCATATATTTGTGCCTCTGCATGGGTATCTCGGGTCTTCTTCTCATTGTCGTAAAATTATTGATGTTCGTAGTTGTAATAATTCCTATTAAAATGCGTACCGCATGGAATAAGCTGCCAAGAGATTTGCGTGAATGTTCTTCAATAAGTGTTTTTAAGAAAAGCCTCAAAACTTATTACTTTAAATTGACTTTTAATGTGTGATTTCTTGCTTATTTGTAAATGCTTACTGTCAGAATTGTTAAGTGCACTGTGCTATGCCCTTTTGCTTTCTAGTCTATTGCTCTGAGATCCTATGGACGAATTCTCTCCTAGATACAAGAGTGGCATATAAATACTGTGATATTATTATTGCTATTATAACAGGGCGAAAATTCCAATCTGATAAATTATACCTAACTGATTGAGATGCTATTTTTGCCCTTGGCTAGTTGCAGCCATGTCTACTCTTGTATGCACAACCTTGCATAGTTGCTACGAAGTTGATGTCAGCTGAACAAATAAGATAGTTGATCCACTCAATAGCAACTCAACCAAATATTTAATTGCATTACGAAATCTGACAGCGTTGCTCCAAGCCTAAACTAAAGGCCTTGTTTGAAACCTGGATTGCTGACATGGTTGGTCAGGCATGGATTGGATCATAGAAATACTGTATTTGTGTAATTGTGATCAAACTTTTAATGATCATGCGAAGTTGCGCAGAGTGATAAAAAAAGGAAATCTAATTTCTACTTTAAAGCATGTTTTTTTGATACTACCGGTACATGTTTAAATATAAATTTTGTAATTTTTTAGTATTCTAATGATAATTGTTTTGGGTGAAAATTTTATTACTTGATCGAAACAGCTGTTCATAGCATGCACCAAATTTTATTCAAAAGAAAAATTGGACTCTATTTTGTGCTGGTTATTTTTAAACCTGTGGTCTGACTAGGCAAGATTTCTTTTGGTCAGTTTCTTTGCCTGACTGGTCTTTTGTGGTTGCATACACTTTTTAATAGCCCTATAATGCACTGATTTAGTCTATTTCAACCTGATATCTTGTAGCTTTTTCCTTTTTTCTTTCTCTATTGAGCTGCTTGAAATGAAACAACCATAGTAGACCACCCACGGTTATGATTTTTACCATAACATAGTGGTGTTGGTAGCTGTGATGCTTCTGTTGTCTTTTGTTTGTTTGATCAGGTTTTTTTTGAAATTTCTGCTCCCAACCTGGGTGCTGCAGCCATACCCACTCTTCTATTTTCTTAGCTTCTGTTCTCCTACCTGCATGCCATGGCGTTAATCGTTTTGTTGCCTCTTTTTTTGTACCTCTGTTCAATTTCCTTCATTTTATCATATTCTTGATCGTTTTGAGGGTGCTGAAATGAAAAACACTACTGCTACTACTACTTTTTTCAAAAATGGGCACAATTTTGTTAATTGTTAAATCGTTAATAGCAAAGCTAACTCTTTCATTAACTAGTTAATTCGTTAAATTTTTTTTTGAAATTAATATATTAATCTAACTTTAGTTAGTGCTTGATAACTTCCGTTAAATTTTTGTAAACGCATATTTCTCTTATTGTTGATTGAGTTTGACATCGATAAACTAGCAAAACACGACCAATGAGGTCAAAAGGCAAGATAAAAACAATGAAACATATTGCTTGTGAGCAGAAAACTTGCTTGAATGCTTACGCAAACATTGATATTAAAAAATTTTAAACTCTTTTTTAAAAAAAAATGCCGTTTTAAGTCAAAATTAACGAATTTAATTAACTTCCATTAATGGAAGCGGAATTTAACGAATTAACGTTAATGGAGGTACATAGTTGTGTTAATGAAGTATTGGTTAACGAAACTAACGTTTGTATTAACTTGCCCATCTATGACTTTTCTGTCCATTCGATATGAGCTTGAAGACAAAATATTGCTTAAATTTTTATTGGAATCAATATTTTTGTGACAGAGCAGAACCATGTTTAGTCCCAGTGAAGAGGAGGTGATCAGCAGTTTTTTGATATCTTGCTGGAAAAAAAACTTGCGTGTTCCTCACATTCTTCTCTATGATGCTTTGAAAAAACATGTGGATAAGTTTCCAAGAAAGTCTCGCGCGAAGGACAATAGACCTAGTCATTTTTGGTAAGACAGCCATAGAAGTTTTGAATAAATCTTACCATATTTAAGTATAATGCGCAAAACTTTGTTCCATAAACACCAACAAAAAGCTTGTGCTTGGTAAATGAGCAAGTATGATACTATTAAAATTTACACCAAAGTAAAAAGTTGAAGGAGCACACTATACGCTTGTGCACAATTATGTGTTAGGTTGCAGTTTATGATTTTTATTTCTTAACTAGAAAAAATTATGGCCAGTTAGCTCAGTTGCTAAGTGCACGCTATCGGTGCAGGAGGTCTGGAGTTTGATTACCAGGCCAGTCAAATTGGCACAGTGACGTCAGTGGCTTGCCACTGCTGCGACGTTTTTTCGAAGCTGTGTTGCCCTGGTGCTAAGCTGTGGAAATGGCCCCGCCCTTCGTTACACTCTTCAACGTACTACCGCAACTGTAATGAAAATTTGGTTTGATTTAAACTAAAAGAAATGTAGATGCAGTACATCAGTAGTACCAGTATTGCAAGTAAAAATCAGAGCAAGAAATCTTTTTCACCAATTTTGGGTGTGGTCTTGAATATATTAAACCTAGTTATTGTTCAAACCCAAGCTCGTTGAACAATAACCTTTTTTTAAATAGTAGGCTATGCATTATTGCAAAATATGAAAGTTCTTTTAAATTTCAAAATCTTGTTTTATAAATCTTTTTGGCAATATTAGAACATGAACAAAAAAATTCTTCTGTCGTTTCAAGTTGGAAAAAATGTATTTAAATAATCTGCTGTAGGAGACAACGATTTTTTCAAAGACATCCTTCAGTGCGAGAAGCATATGATAACTACAAATCTTCACCTCAAAGAGATAATGAAGTGGTATCAGACCACTTATTAAACGGTTTCATATCAGTAAGTTTTTGAAATTTATTAGGACAATTTTGTGATTCAAAAATGGTTTATAACTGCGAGAGTGTAGATGTGTTTGAAGTCTGACTTACACACTTTGATTTGATTTTTTGCTTATTGAGAAAATCTGTGGCCGAGTGGTAAAGAGCGTCTGCTTCTGGATCAGTAGACTTTGGGTTCGATTCCGAGTCGGGTCAAACTAATGACTTAAAAATTGGTATTCACAGCTTCCTTGCTTGACATTCAGCATTTATGGGACAGTGTGGAGAAAGCTTGCTAGTTTACTAGTTGTGCCGCTGGGAAAGGCACTTAACAGAATTCCCCCATCTTAGTGTGATAGACAGATGGCCGGCTACTCCTATGCGAGCTCGTACTGCGCTTGGTCGCTTTCTCTTGATAAGAGGATAAATATGCCAGTAATAATAATAATAATGTGGCTGTGATTAAGTGCATCATACAAGTTCACTTATGAGTTTTAATTTTTAAGCTCTGTGAAAACAGAACTCATGCAGGAGAGAGTGTAACTTTCAGTATCTTATCCAGAGATAAATAACAGGACTTGGATGAGAGCTAAAGAATTTCGATGAGATTATGGCCATTTTGAATCAGTGTTGTTTTAAAGCATCCGTTCGAAGCCTTTTTGGTGCTGCTCCTTCCTTAAGCAATAATTTTCTTTTTTATGACCACTACTTCTAGAATATGCAGATATTTTTATGAACATCCTTAGTTAGGTGTTTTTTAAACTTCTACTGGTACACCATGCTGGCAACACAGAAAGTCCTCAATTGATGACTTTTTTGTTTGGATTCTAGTCGCCGTTATGTTGTACATTGTACAAACATCCAAGGTTCAAAGAACCTCTGTATAAAACATTTCACGTCTGTAATAAAGATTTGTGACAGGATTTAGCGAGTGCGGACAAGCCATACTATGATGATGACGTTGTGCGTGGATCAAGACATGGGGTATGTTGGTTAGAAGTCGTTTAAGACAATGTTTTGTTAAATTTTATTGCTTTTTAGAATAATGCATCTGCCAAAAGAATGAAGAAGCGTATCAGTTCTGGTTCATCTAAAACTGGAAAAAAAGTCATGAACTTATCTGCGAAAAGGCACTCTGTTGGTTCCCACAAGGAAAAAAGTGAAATTTTACCTGAGAAATTAACCAAGCACAAGCGATCAAAAACCACCAGTTTGTCCATCGTGTCGTCCGCTGCTGGGACTTCGGCTAAACCAGCATCACACAAAGAAAGTTTGGTTGGCAGAAAAAAAATCATGACTGGATTGAAACTATCTCCCGCTCTGTTCAAGAAAACCGTCAAGCCAAGCCTAGATGCGATTCAAAAATCTGAAACAAAATCTTCAGATTCTGTTCAACTGGTTGCAAGAGTGAAACAGCCTCCACTGGTATGTAACGATTTTAACAAACTTGTGTGAGACTTGTCATTTGCATGTTTGAAAAATAACTTGTAACAATCAGTTAACAGTTACCCTGCCCATATATTTGTGCTGTGTGGGTTTTCTTAGTCAAGTATCAACATTTTATGCCATATATACTCGTTTTCTGATTATGATTCGTTCCTATTTGATTTTGATGCAGACAGCTTACAAAATTGATTTGTGGATAATGTGTTTGCATTATTTTCTACAAGCATTTTCACACACTCAGGTAGATAACGCTGTCATGACTTCATTACAATTTTGGGCATCGGTGTGATGTTCCGTGATTTGAACTAGTGTTGACGCTTAAAAGTGAGAGAATTGATAGCTATATTTGAACATTAGGCAATTCGACTAGAGCTTATTTGAGCCTTGTTTATCACGTAAAGCTAGTTGTGACAGTTTCATCGCTATAAATTTTTCTCCTCATAATTGCTCTATGCATGCTTGCATGTACAAAAAATTGGTTATAAACTTCTTTATGCTTCAACCAATAAGTATCATTGTCAGGTGCTTTGGTATCTGCCTTCAGCTATCCAAGCACGTTTAGCTAAGGTGTTTTTAGAGGATGATGAGTAATAGCAGCTGGCCCAGCTCACCTTTGAAATTTTTTTAGCAGAAGATGACAAAATAGAATGTATCTGTAATCAATAACGAAGGCTTGAGGGTTTTCAGGTGACAAAAGTGCTCGATGACGTAGTCAGAGCGGAGCATATGATATACTAACAGATTACAAGGCTTTCAATCTGTTATTAAATCATCTGTAATCAATAATGTATTTTCTCCAGCCATCTCCAGTTCTAAGAAAGCGCAATGAAGTTGCGGCTCATGCCGTTCCACTTGAGCCACTCAAGTTTGAAGTGGGCGCCAATATCGAAGCTATGGATGGATATAGATGGTACAAAGCTAAAATTATGAAGGTAAAAATGAGTTTGAAAAACTGGATTTTAGGTTGGCAACCTGCAGTTCTTTGGTCCTTCTCTTGTAGTCTATGCGATTTGGGGGCATAAAAAAGGCACGAGGACATTTGGGCACAAAATTCATCATGCGTCAGAGTGCATTTTGTAGCAACTTTTTAAGTTGGTAAAAACAGTTTTTGCTCTTTAAAATTGATGCAGATTATTTTCAGTTGCAACTGTCTTTTCGCAGGTTTTAACGTTCTATAAGCCAGGGCTTTCCAAACTTTTTACGCTAGCGACCCTTTATGGTAAAAATAATAAAAAGTACGATATATGCATAAATAAAAGAAATAAACTAGCTGCTGGTGCTCAAAGCTCATTGATTGAAAGTGCTGGATAGTTACTGTTGTTACTGGTAACAAAGCAAAATGGCAGCACATTTTATCAATGCGGTTGGTTCGATTGCGTTTTGCTGGAAAGCAAATTTAGCCAAGACTCAACATTTGTTGGTCTCAAGCTCGTTGCAATGAGGCTGAAACGCTGTTTGGTTTTGACTAGCATCGATAACGGAGGAGGACTTTTCGGCATGACCGATTCGACGTGAAACGACTCGGCGTGATCGAATTGTTTTTGATACGTCTTGTTGTTGGGACAACTAGACGTTGGGACGACTTGCCATAGGGACAACTCGACGTTGAGACGACTCGCCGTTGGGATGTCTCGACGTTGAGACGATTCGTCGTGGAAAAGTGTGATTTGTGAGTGGATGTAATTATCGCGTTTTGCGCTAGAATGTGCGAAGAGACGTAATCATCGCGTTTTAGAAGTGCTAAAAGTAAACAATAAACGACTATATATCTGCGGCTTTTCTACTTTATATCTGCGAGTTTATTAATAAGTGCTGCGACTGCACTTCGATTTTCATTTTTTGATCAATATGCAGCAAAAAATGTGTATTAACTGAACATAAAAAAGATAATTAAACACAAGAAATTTTTGTTCACGAAAACTGTACCTGCGTAAAGGTCAAGACCTCGGCTTGGTCGGCTGTGGCTTCATGAAGTAAACTAAACCGGAAGCAAAATGCTTGATTATTATGCAAGAAGCCCTACACGGCATTCAATTTTAATCGCCAACACATGGTTTCTCAAAAAGATTGTTCATTTTTTTTTCACAAGGAGATTGAGGTGAATTTTACTCTTGATCTCAATTAATTGTGGTTGCAGCTCTATCACTGTTATGCTTGGTAGGTAAGAAACCATGTTTTGGCGATTGAAATTAAATGCTGTGTAGGTCTGCTCGCTTAATAATCAAGCATTTTGCTTTCAATTTAGTCTACTTCAGTAAGCCACAGCCGACCAAGCTGAGGTCTTGACCTTTACACGGGAATAGTTTTCGTCAACAAAAATTTCTTGTGTTTGTTTAATCTTTTTTACGTTTAGTTAATACACATTTTTTGCTGCATATTGATCAAAAAATGAAAATTGAAATGCAGTCGCAGCGCTTATTAAACGCTAGTTAAACGCCCAATTGTATTTCATGTTATAACATGAAATCAAATAAAACAATTTTCTCACCACTTTTTGGTTAACTTACGTCGAACAATTTTAAACTTTTTTAAAATAATATCTTGCAAAACTTTTAAGAAGCCGCAGATATAAAGTCGTTTATTGTTTACTTTAAGCACTTCTAAAACGTGATGATTACGTTTCTTCGCACATTCTAGCGCGAAACGCGATGATTACGTTCGCTCAAAAATCTCACTTTTCCACGCCGAATCGGTCACGCCGAAAAGTCCCGTACTGCATCAATAATGTTGACTCGCAGAGGTGCACAGAGACAAATGACGAGAGTGTGGCAACTGGTGAGTTGATAATGTTGGGTATTCAGCTCTAATGCAAAGCCAAAAACTGGAAAACCGCTACCTGGAGTCAGTAAACAAGTGGGCAAGCTCTTTCTGAAATTTCAGAGGGAAGGGCTTTGTCCTTAGCTCCTGCATCGCAAACAGGTTGTGGATCCGATCTAGTATGGTATTGTTCAACTCTTAGTCCAGGGAATACGTGAAAAAGGTGTGCACTTCCGGAAAAAAGCATTATACTTTGCCCATGGGAGTTTTTGAGTACGCTGATTCAAAAAATCGCGGGAACCACGACGTCATTCCAGTGTTTCCCTCTTAAAAATTGAAAATTAACAATGGCCGACTGCGGAATGCTTTTAAACAGTGTTTGGTTCTTACTCGTCTTCCTGTACCCCGATTACCATGATCTAGGTGTCTTTACCTATGTTTTGTAGGCCCAGGAATTCTATGAAACATGTTAAATCAAGAATAGTGGACTTTTTCATGGCAAAAAGCTTAACCACCGCTTACGGCAATGTTCAGTTGTTCAAGCCGTAGGTCTATACTCGTTCTGTTATGTACTGGAGATCGAAAAATATTACAAATGCAATATCCTATCGGTACACATAACATTCACACCACATTTTATAGGTATAAGACCATTTACAATATTGACATTAAATACAACAAGCAATTGGTGATTGACAGTGTCTAGTTATTATGTAAGCTGTGATAGTGAAAGGGACTTCAATAATGCAAATGTGACATTATAACACCAAAGCTTTTAATAACAAACACAGCTGACACTAGTAGCCTACACATGAATACGGTGTTGTTGCTGCGTAACACAGAGTTTTAATCTCTATCACACTGTCCAGTGTAGTAACACAACTGTGTACATTGTAGGCTGGCCTTGACACATTTGCACCTGGCTGTACAGGACTTCTTACAACCGCACTTTATCAGTTCTTGACATCCTATTGATGCTTCGGACAAAAAGGTCCAACATGAAGTCCAGGAGCAGCCATCATTTGCTTTCTGCCTACCCCAAAGTTTTGGTGATGGGACTTCGAGGTTCTCCAATAAATGATTGTCTTCAGATATGGCCAGCTTGATAAACAGCTGTTTTCACATGTTGCTCCAATGCACAGAATGTTGGAGAAACATTCTCTATTTTGCGATTTTCAAAAGCAAATAGCTGCTTTTTGGCATCATTCACATGACTAAGCGTTGACGTTCGCTGATACAAGAGGACAACATATCTCTCTATTGCTTCCATGTCATTATTGGATATCATGCTTGGAGCATTAGACAAGCGAGCAAAGATTTCATGGAGATTGGGTAGACTGCGCCAAACAGCCCATGCTGTTTTCTTACTGATTCCATAGAACCATGACACAGTATTGCACCCTGATATTGCGTGCGTAAACTAGAGGCCGTCTGCTGCCACACTTTCTTATTCAGAAGCAATGAGATGACAGGGTATGTATCGTACTCTTGAAACATGACCAAATGTTACCCATAATTCACAATTCTCCAAATTCTTTGACAGAGCAATCCCGAGAACTACCACATCAGTGTCGGTTGCATGTATCATCATCTTTGAAAATCCACAATGAAACGCATGGGAAGCATGAAACATGAGCCGTTTATTTGCTTCCTCGTGGCTGCAGTACAGCAGGGACAGGTCAGTAATGGGAGATGATACTACGTTTTGTCCGTGGGTCGATATAATTTGTTTTCCTTGTGGGAATGTAAATTCTTGTATGGTAGCTGCCAGAAATTTGAACAGAGTGTCCTTATTTACGTCAACGCGAAGGAAGTTCTTCCAATTGGCTGGAATGGAAGTGTTATTGGCTACACGAATTCGACGTCCAGTGCCACAGGTCTGTCGAGTGTGTGCCTTTAAGCTGTCATCTCGATAGACATCCCAGACAATGTCGACACGTACAACAAGTTGCAGCATACGTTCTATATAAGGAAGGAATACTTCATGTGCATAATTCTGGAATGTTTTGACAGTAACGGAAGGCTTCTTTGGGTCAAGCAAATGCACAAGTGCAGCTCCGTCAACAATTTTGAACTTAACCACGGGAACATCGTTAGGCTGAGATGCCAATGATTCCAAACATTCCATTAAATCAGATTTTGTGGTTTGGTGCATGTTGTTGTTTAATGCCAATGACGCGGTGGCCATTAGGGTGTTTCAAAATTTCACCATTTTTGAATTTCAAAACGATTGGGTGATCGTGCGGTGGGGTTTTGAGTAAAAACTCAACACCCAAAATTTTAGCCAATTATGACGTCATATAGAGGTTGAACCCACCCGCCGAAGTTTCGAAAATTCGAAATTTGGCCAATTTTGCATATCTCGGTAACCATATATCGTACGATGTTGGGATTGGTGTCAAAATGCGCAGAAGAGTCGGTTTCCTATGACCACTTCTAAGTGTTGTAAGCTCTATCTGCATCAGAAAATAAGTTATTCAAGAAAAACTACTTTTTGATAAATTTTCGAACTGTATGAATAGATGTAACAGTTTTTTCGACGATATGCCACAATCATACTGTTGACATGCAACGTGATAATTGATGATAATCGCCTGATAAGCTGTCGAAACTAGGAACATTCATTTTAGCATGCTTTAATCAATTCAGTGCACAAAATAATCGTAGTTTTTCTCGAAAATACATGAAAGCACTAACGGCAGCAGCAGCGCTGCTGTCCCGCTGAAAGATGCTTGCTTCTATAGTACACTGAAGTATTACTTTTTTGTACAATTTGGAAAATATTTTTGGCCCTTACGTATGCTCTTACCATTTAACCCAAATATTTTATAGCTTTTCCTATATTCTGTAACCATACAAACAACTTTTCAACATTTGATTGCGACTGATATCGACTTAACTCTTCATGTTGCACAGAAAAGCAAAAAACGGTTCAATTGGGATGGCTTTTCATTAATTCTTTCTTGTATGAGACCCTTAAGTTTTCCAATTCTTCTTTCAGTGGACCGGTTGTTGTTGTCAATTGATTTCCAAAAACTAGGATGCATTTGAGATGCTGTAATACATGGAGCGTCTTTGCTTTTCAAGGTGAAAAAATGTTTCAGTTTTTTAGTTGGATCTTGAGGAAACAGGCGAACATCCACAGACTGAGGAAGGGAGCGAGAAGTTATGGCAGCTTCTGTTGTATATGGTACTTCAGAGTAAACACTTAGAGCAACATTCTTCCAAGAGAGCCATTTCGAAGCATGTTCCAGAAAGTATTTCATGGCCATGTTGGCAACTGCAGATTCAATCTGGCGAAAAGCAAAAAGTAGGTCGCGTTGAAAAAGATTGAGAAAGGGCCCTTCTGGAACTCTGGGGTTCAGATGAATCATCAGAAAAGAAGGGACATAGACGCAGAGTATGTAGGAAACTATCTTTTGCAGTTTCATGTTCTGGTCGGTGGATAAATTCCCAACATTAAGCAGTTCTTAGATATCCATTTGCCGTTGTGATCCATCGCGAATGACAAATTCTTTCTTGTTTGTAGAACAAGAGATTCTTCAAGTTTTCCGGTATGTCGGTGATAATACAACAAGCCAAAACTAGCATGCATAATTGATCTGACCTGAAACTATTGTCCACAGTACCTTTTTGCTTTTGCTGTGAAAACCACTCCAATTTGGCGTTGAGGTGGACTGTAGCAATGGGCATAACGCGGATATCGATTTGCTAACGTGGAACTAGGTTTTCAATCCTTGGCTTCTCGATAGATGGTATATTATTTAACAAAGCCCCACCTTCCAACGATCCAGGACCCTTCCTCTTTCCTTCAGTCATGGATATTACAAGTGTCAGATAAATCTCGTTGACGTGGAAGAGACACTCGTGGGTGGATATCATGACCAATGTCTTCATTGAAATATTCTGTCAAACATTGATTTACTTCACAAAATTTTCTTGTATTCAGTGTGGTTGTGCCAGCCATTATTGAATGCACCTTTTTAAGATACTTTTGTTAATTTCCTCCTTGATTGTGCAGATAACCACCTCAGCAGTAACAGTCATGTCTTTCGGAAAGGATTTTACATGGCCCAAAAATACATAGCGGTCAATCTTATTGACTATTCTGCCGTCGTAGCATAATTGCAGAGCGGAAGCAGCGTCTAATTTAGCCTCACTTAATGTCATAGACTTCATTCGAAGAGTTTCTCGTCGG
Organism: Trididemnum miniatum; assembly: GCA_964006365.1. Taxonomy (NCBI): domain Eukaryota; kingdom Metazoa; phylum Chordata; class Ascidiacea; order Aplousobranchia; family Didemnidae; genus Trididemnum; species Trididemnum miniatum. The sequence goes on from OZ023243.1 coordinate 24,070,068, forward strand.
CGATGAATGGTGGCAGGTGAGGCGGATATCGAATGCCAGTCAACAAGTGATGTTAGTTGATCTGATTGCTGACGTATCGATGTCATGACTTGTGACAATCTGCGAGGACGCAAGATTCTTCACTAACAGAGCATACACAAACTTTCGTACTTCTTTCCACCCGTATTCTCACTAGGCTTATATTCCTCATCTGATTCATTAAACACGTCATCTTCCCGGTAAACTGGGATAAATTTTCTTTTCCTCAGTTTCGTGGGCATTAGAAGTGACTCCGTCTCCTGCAGTGCACTCAAATTCACACCAGAAGTGCTGGGCTGCTCAGCAATCTCATCTACCAGCTTGCGACGATGTTTTGCCTTTTCATTTTTAACCCTACCATAACTAATATTCACTTTACTAATGTGCCTGTTTCTCTCGCCTCTTTGATCCTTGAGAAAACAGGCCTCTGCTTCCGGAATCCGGTTTTCTGCAATGCAACTACACCGCACTTTCTTATGTTGAGCTATCGGAGTGTCAGCAATGGCACACTTACATCGGCATAAATCAAATAGCTTTTCTAACCACTCCTTCTCAATTTTTCCCTCCCGATTTTTTGCTCTCTTTCTCTCTGCATTATATCGGTTTACCGTTTCTTTCAGTTTGGTTGCAACTCTTTTCTCACCAACTATAGGAAGCCCAGCTTTATGCCACAATGCAACAACATCTCTCACAAGACAATCCTTCACATTATGAAAACGTGGAGTCTTGCTTACATTTCTCGGGTTCGAGTCACTTAGATTCTTTCTCAAATAAAAGAAATGACCAACTACTTCTGAATTTAATGGCAGTTTGTTCTCCTCAAGCTTATTAAAGATTTGCAGAGTCTTACTAACTTCAGACCACTAGCTTCGAAGATGGTCCATTATTACGTCATTACTTTTGAGAGAGTGGAAAGTAACCGCAAAAAATACAGACAAACTTAACAAACTAAAAAAAATCACGAAAATAAGTTTTTCTTGAATAACTTATTTTCTGATGCAGATAGAGCTTACAACACTTAGAAGTGGCCATAGGAAACCGACTCTTCTGCACATTTTGACACCAATCCCAACATCGTACGATATACGGTTACCGAGATATGCAAAATTGGCCAAATTTCGAATTTTCGAAACTTCGGCGGGTGGGTGCAATCTCTATATGACGTCATAATTGGCTAAAATTTTGGGTGTTGAGTTTTTACTCAAAACCCCACCGCACGATCACCCAATCGTTTTGAAATTCAAAAATGGTGAAATTTTGAAACACCCTAGTGGCCATGCATGATTTTCATGGCTGAAGAAGGCATCCATATCACTGTTTCTAGCTTGGCAGGATATGTACATCCTTGAGAAGAGATGCGCATCGTTTTGCAGGTGAGAGACCTTGAAGCTGTCTTTGCAGGTAGGCCCTACTTTCCCTGAACTGGAGTTGAACAACAACAATCTGTTCTTCTGTATAGTGTGACTAAACGCAATTGCGTTGCCATTAATACGCTTTTGAACAAACGCCTTGCCTTTGTGCTTTGTGCATTTATACTGTGCCTTGCCAAGGTCTTCTGCAGTCCTTATGGAATGTATCACACTGTCAGGCATTATAAGGCATTATGACTTTGGTGTCAAGTGCGTACAGATCTTAGCTTGTATCAGAAAAAGGGTTGCCAATTTCTTCTATAATATCAGTGACACTATTGACATAGATGCAAACCTTTTCTGCACACTCTGAGTTTGTTCATGGTGTTGTTCTGGATCAATCTTGGCCTTGGAATGTTTTTTATCGTATCCTTGTAGCATTTTAGCCATCTCGGGACCAGCTACCATCCACCGCGTTAGTGCTGCTTCATTTTCGGTTAGACCAATTGCGCCACCATCTCCCTTTACCATGACGTTAAGCTGCTCATGTACTTGATCATGAGCCAGCACAAAAAATTTGTTACTGGTCTTCTGGGTTACAAAATTGCCACGGAGGAACTGTGCATGCACTGCAGGACAGTTTTTCTGTATATTAACTAAATCTCTCCCAAGAATAGTCCCAACGAGCACAGCGATAATGATCGAGAGCAAACATTCAAGGAATAATTTTCCGAGTGACTCTACATAATCCATAAACCGCTGTTCACACTGTGATCACATTAACTGTAAGAAGAGGACTTCCAACTGCAACACTTTTTGCCAGTAATCAAACTGGCGATGTATGTCGATGCCACGTACTTGCATCACTCCTCGAATTAAGTTGTTCCTGATCTGATCTGTTCAAGTGGTATTCTATGTACGACCTGTTTAGAAGTTGGAAGAGGGCCGCTGCTGTAACGTGTTGAACCCTTTGACCTTTGGATGTATGCGATCGTCTCTGCAGACCAATAGTCCGACCTGCGGTGGTAACATTGGCTGCAGTCATTGCGTATGTTTAACCGCTCCCGTCAAGCCACTCGTCGATCACCGATAGCATGGCCATTTCAATGTGGAGGCCACCCATCATTAAAACATATTGTGTTTCATCGTATTTTTCTGGCCAGGCCCATTGCATTTTTTTGGCAATGGTGTACTATGGCGATCAGCAGTTAATAGTGGTATTTGTCCAGGATTAACATGACCGGTAATCTGTGCAATGATGTCCATTCCATGTTTCACCATTGGTAGAGATTGGAATTACTTGTTTATTGGTCGTCATTGGTGAGACGTTTTCAGGAAGCACTTCTGGGGGGACATTGGCATTAGACTTTGGTAATGCGTTGACAGATTTTAATGATCTTTGACCTTCTTTCTCTGGGACCTCTGGAAGCATTCTGTGGATACCAGTATTCTCACGGGCGGCATGCTGTGTGACAGATATCACTGTACCATGTAAAGCGTCACAACTGGACGTTGATGATGGATTGTGGTCTATATTTCCTAAGTTTCTTGTAGTGAATTGATCATTCTTGAGGATTAACGGGCAAACGATACCCTCCTCAAACATATTGGTTACTCTATTGGCCTCCTCGGTCGACACTTGCAAAACTTGGTCATATGACACGGATGTGCTTTTCTCAAAGAAAATGTCGATAAGATCACGTTTACGTGTTCTGTTATGAATGAGCAGGCCAATGTGCAATGTCAGAGCAGTCTCTCGGTCTCGGTTGTGACGCACTGATTTAGAGTCTTTCCATCCTCTCTTGACTGTGTTGTAAACAGGTAACTGTGCGATTGATGAGGTAGCTGTGCCAATCTACAAAACAAAATGAGAATTGTTACAATCAATGACGTCAGCAAGCTTTTAAAAAAACGACGAGCTTAAATCATTTGTTAAAATTACAGTTCACTCTACAGGCAAAAGTCAATCACTCACCTGGTAGTCATTGATGTTTAGTTGTTTGTATGCGCCATCTAGAATCATCTCAACCAGGGCATTCAGAGACGCTGGGATATGGTCGTACTGTTCATCACACAAGGAACCATTAAAGTGGTGCTTAGCCTATAAGATTTCCTTGCGTATCAATTTTGCTGCTCTCATCAACATGATTGCTTCATCCTCTGGAGCGATGTGGCTCGCACTCACTATGGCATCTACCACGTTCTTTTGAAATGTGAGTACTGTCTCAGCTTTACTTTGATGAACTTCGAGAATTGGTATATGACGTTGAAGTCTATTGGCTAGCCGTGTGAAAAGCTCACGTTCAGATGTGCTACCCCCTAACGCATGTAAGTGCTCCAAGCATAATGCCGTGATTTCTGAAAGTTTAAAAACATGATTTGCTTCTCCACCCGGCTGATCATATTCTTCGATGTAAGACACTACTTCAACAAATGCCAGGGCTTCAGGGGCAATGTGGCAAGGGCTTTGAGCGGAAAGTCGTTGATGGGATCTATACCTAATATAGAAACTTGTCAAGCAGATTTTGTGATACACAGCATCGATGGTTATCATATCACCCCCTGAAAACTTGGATAAAAGCTTAGTATCCTTCTTGGTAATTGTTTTTTCTCGTATGCTGGTGCAATGTGCATTATCGCTGCTCCGTGCATTTATCCAGTGGTGTCGTCGCAGAAAAAATAAGTAGGTAGATGTTTTTGATCTACGCTCATTGCACATGCAGAAGTAGAAGCACTACGAAGATGCTTTTTTACTGGGGAATCTGGTGTTTCTTGAATAGCTTTGTCACGCAGTCGGATTGCCCTCTTCACTTTTGTTGGATTGCACATAACGTAGCAAGCTTTATGCCACTTGGCTGTGTGAGCAGCGAGTGTTTTTTCAAGTCCATCGCCATCATCAAGTCTTCTTATATTTATGTTAAATGGTAGTTTGTTTAGTTCATGAAGAGCAGACAAATTTTTAGCTAATGATGCATAACCCTTCGACGAAGGATTTATGAGACATCCGCCATGTTCTTGACATAGTGCACAAATGTTCCAGTCCGTTGGCTGAACTGGTGCCGAACATGACTGTGACGCCAATTTGATCTTTTTGAACATTGTAATATCATATATAAAGTTATAGTTTCTGCGAAGCCAAACTTATGAAGTAATTATAACTAATACCTTATGATAATCAGGTGAGTAGAACTGTAGTGTTGTAGAACAATTTATTAATTCTGCTAGTAGGAATCCAAATTAATTGTTAACATTAAAGCGCTAACAATTAATTAATTGCCCACACTGACATAACAATCAATCGCCTAATGAAATGACGTCCACGTCATACCGCCTAGTGGACCAACTGGTTTGTAACCCTACCCTAAGTATTTTATTCAGCAACCTCACATGCTCTCTCGACCCCTTAGAATTTCAGTTTTGAAAGATGGTGTTTTTCTGCTTCTTGGTTCTTAAAGTGCCTTGAAGTTTATTTGAGTTTGCGTTTTTGACATTTATTTTAATAATACAAATTATTTTAAATACTTTTGTTCGAAATTGCTGGTGAATTATTCTTGCGTTAGCGCTGTGGGATTTTCTAAATATTGAGGATTTGCAACTTTGTTGATAAAGTTTCAATACGTGTGAAAATAAAGAGTCCTTGCAGTGACGTCATTTGAGTCAATAGGTTTGCTTTGCTAGCAGGGATTACTGTGGTGCAAATAGTTCTAATTAATAGGTTTCCGCATTTGTTGATGTTGTGCTACACAAACATAGATATAGGTCTTGAGCTTGCCAAAAACATAAGGAACCTTTTTGTAGAAAAATTTGATCTGAGGAAAGTGGTAAATATTAGCCTACCGGTAAGTAAGTGTAGGTGCACTGAAACACAGCAGCTACGATACTGTACCAAAGTAAAGTGATACCTGTGTGCAATGAACTTGATGAGCTAGGCCTAACTAACTGGTGCATACTTGAGTACATTTTCACAAAAGTACCAATTAATCTGTTTTTATACGTGTAAATGTGTTAATCTGTTCATGGCATTATTATTGGTCCAGGTCTAATCTCTAGTCTAATTTTTTGACAGAATCATAAGGTGACTCAGTGATCTGTTATACTGTTTAGAACCCATCTGTCACTGCAAATACAAGCATATTTTGCTAGTCTACTGCATCTGTGTGTAAGACTTTGGCCTAATACCAATTGTGATACCAACTGCCTGGTTACCACTACCAATATGCCCTAGTCTATTATGGCTGTTTTTCTGATCCCGTTGATGCAAGAATATCATCATTAAAATTACCAGATGATTCTCAACTTCGAAGAAAATGGAATAACTTGGTAAATAAAACAAGAAAATGGCCTTGATGCGCAGAGTTCGTAGCAAGCACTTTAAAGGCTAGTGGTACCAGTACTGGTTTTGCCAATTTCCAAAAGTTTCAAAACACCATTCATGGAATTTTTTGATACCTTTATTCAGGGTTTATACGGTCAGGGAAAATCAGGGGAAAACATATCTTTTTCGAGATGGTCAGGGAAAATCAGGGAAAGTCAGGGAATTCAACAAAAAAGTCAGGGAAAACTTGGAAAAAGTCAGGGAGATTTTTTTGGAAAGTTCTTACCTCCTATGAATCAAGATCCATTGTTTATTTTAGCAATTGTATGTCAAACAAGCTTGACTTCATACTTTTCTCTTTATTTAGATATTTTCTTACTATAAAAGTAGCCTGGAATGTCTAAAAAATCGAAATACACTTATTTCCAAGTTGGTTGGTTATCGTCTGAAGAATTCAAGGCATGGCTTTGTAAAGCTTCTACCAAAGGTGAAGCAAGATGTCGACTGTGTCAGACAAATATGGCATTGAGCAACATGGGAATCAGGGCATTGAGGAGTCATGCTGGCAACAAATCCCATGTGAAAAAAGTCAAGGAACTGGCCGAAATTAAAAATTTCTTTGCTAAAAGAAGTGACATTAGACCTGCTAACTTATCTTCTGAAGAAAAGCAGCTGCAATCTTCCCTAGATACGGAAAATTTGGTTGAAATTCAATCATCCTGCAGTGCAAATAGTCAAAGTACGATTCTACTGGTCTTTCAAGCAGTGTTGCCAGATCTCAATTTACTCAAGTAATCTAGAGAGTAGCTAGATTTTTGATTTCTAAACAACAAAAGTATCTAGATCAGTATCTAACTACAAAAGTGGGTTAATACGACAAAAAACAAGCGATATTGCGGAGTCTGACATGAAGTAACTTATATACAGCATCTAATAATAGCACACATTCAGTTTTTGGAGAAATATTCTGCCTAATGAAGACACATTTTAGTCGCAGTGACATCGAAACACCTTTAAACACATCATATGTGAGTTGAATAATACATAAACATGAATTATGCATACCGTACTCAAATTTATTCCAAGCTAGGCAACTATTCTATGCTGCGTATATATCTACAGGTCTACAAAGTACAAACAGGCAAAATAAAGTACCGGTACTGAATTGGTCAAATGTTTAGGCTAATATTAACACTAGGCAGCTAGACCTAAGCTGTACAGTAGTAGCCTGCTTCGCTACTCAAACTGCCCTCACCATATCGTTAGCAAATTAGTCTTACAGTCTTAGCAGCCTACTGGTACTCGTGATTAACTTTACCTTCTTATCATTCTCATCATCATCATCATCGTCCAGTTTTAATCCGGTTTTTCCTCGTGTCCGAAGGTGGCCGGATGCACCTCATTCCTTCAGCAATCGCTGCAATTCTAATGATTTAAAACCATAAAATTTGAAGCTCCATTGTATCAGAGAATTGGGCCATGTTCATCTCCGCATAACACAAATTGTCATTTTGCTGCAACTTGCCTTAGACGAGACAAATACTTGAAATCCTATTCCTGCTATACCTGTAGGCTAGCAGGCCTACCGGTACTGAGCTGAACACGCGGAAGAAGGGCTCACAAAATTAAAGCAATAATTCTGGCATTCTTCCGCGAAGGGATAAAGCAATAAACAAACTGGATAGCTATAGATTAGTAGCTAGAATCTAGACGAAAAAATTGGTATTTAAGGAAACTAAAAAGTGTCTAGATCTACCGGTAGATACTAAGTAGCTAAGTTGGCAACACTGCTGTCAAGATGGAAGTAAATTGAATGCCGAAATACGGTGAGTTCTGAAGCATGTTGTTCGTGGATATAGTGATAATTCTGTTACTGGTTCTGTGGACCTATTTCAATCAATGTTTCCCTGACAGCAAGATTGCTAGTATACTGGAACTTGGCAAAGACAAATTAAAATGTTGTGAATTATGGTATTGCACCTTGCTTCACACAATTATTGAGAGAGCAAGTCTCTTTATCAAAATGGTTTGTAACTGCAGTGTTTTTATTCCTGTGATTTTCTTAGATTTTTTACTTGAAGTAGTGCAGAGTGTTGTGAACTGCGAAGCCAGACACTTGTGAAACATGTCACTTTTCTTATTTTTGGTATTCAAGCCAAGCTTCTTGCGATTTTCTAAGATAATATTACGATAATTCACCTGTGAAATCTTTATTTCTGCTGCTGAATTGATGTTTCTGTGTATGTAGGCATTAGGTATACATAGTTATTTTTGCTGCTGGTTGGTATTATACTGTTCGTTTATATTCTCTAAGTCAGGGAAAAAGTATGTTTTGCAGGATTGGGTCAGGGAAAAACATAGGGATTTTTAAACAAAAGTCAGGGAAAACAGGTGCGATTTTGAGGAAAGTCAAGGGAATATGTCAGAAAAATTCCGTATAAACCCTGTTATTACAAAAATAAAAATGACAAAAATCGTTATCACACAATTTCTTTATGCTGACATTCTTCTTCACCATACTTTGGTTCAAAGAAATGTTGCTGAGGCATTGAACATTGCCAGTCACTTGTGTCAATATCATTTGCTTCTGATTGATCACCCAATTGATAGCTGCCAGAATCCATTATCAAAAAAAATAATCATTTGGCTTGGATCTAAAATAGGCATACTGAGTGACACTGGCTACCAATGTAGCATTCCAAATTTGCAGTGCACTACACTAGACTAGACTACTCATAAGCTAGCTAAACTGCTAAATGATTTCTGTAAAATAAAATAGTCTATTTACTTTCTTTTACATGATGTACATTTTAGCTAAAACTATGTTTCAGTAGTTGTTGTCTTTATATAAATTATTATCGGTTTTTTTGTTGTTGGTAAAAATGCGTATTTTTTTGGCGTTTGCATAAAATAAAGTTGTTTGATTTGATAGTCTTTGGTTAGATTGTGGTTGCAGACTTGAAGTACTTTGTGTCCGCTTTGATGCCTCAGAACATATTTATAACATTGCATTTTCATTTATGTGAACTGCATTAGTCTGCCACAGTACCAGTTACGCTGTACGATTCTGCTGTTCAGGTGCTAAATAAAAATCAATTCAGTAGGTATACAGTTTAACACCAACCACTTTCTGCTGTAGCTAAACCTAGCTTAAGTACCTAATAACCACTTGGTATATTGCTATGCTCCCTGACTTTTAAAATTACCCAAACAATTACGGTATTACACCTGCAGCGTTGTTCTGAATCCTGCTCGTCTATGACAAAGACAGCATTATTAGGTTCTACCCAGCTAACGAGATGCCTCAGCTGAAACTATCACGAAGCTGTACCACTCAACTGATGTCACTGTCGCTACAGCGATTTCAGTGTTTTAACTGTCATCTTTGCAGAAGGAATTAAAAAAATAATAATTTACGAAAAGCGGAGAACCGGTTGGGTAAAAAAAATAAGATGAATATCTCTTCCTCATAACAACTACGGAATGTGAAAACAACCAATCATATGAAAATGAAAAACTGCCTTCACAGGCTCTTTAAAACAGTCGTAAAAGACTAGAAAATTTGCTGCAATATTATTATTGATTCTAATGATTATCATCTGCATTATCATTCTGATATTGATTGTTCTGACCAGCGCAAAGCTACCGATGCAATAATAGTGTATATATTATCGTTTGTTGCGTTATAAAGAAGCACAACCAGGTTTTACGAAAAATGTAGATGCTGTGCCTTCAGTGTTCCTAAATTAAAAATTTTTTTTTTTTTGTCGTACATTACCGGTACCGGTTCATATTTATCGCTGATATAGCTGATAAGCAATAAAGCTTTAATTTGAAAAGGTGTTTAATTATCGTAGCATGTATTTCGTAACTTTTCATAGTCTGCTAATAAAAAAATTTATATATCCTGTATGCGAATACACATTGGTGCAAGTGGTCGTTAAGCTTTTCGCCACAAAAAAGTCCACTATTCTAGATTTAACATGTCTCATCGGATTCCTGGGCCTACAAAACATAGATAAAGACACCTAGATCATGGTAATCGGGGTACAGGAAGACGAGTAAGAACCAAACACTGTTTAAAAGCATTCCGCGGTCGGCCATTGTTAATTTTCAATTTTTAAGAGGGAAACACTGAAATGACGTCGTGGTCCTCGCGAGTTTTTCAATCAGTGTACTCGAAAACCCCCATGGGCAAAGTTTCATGCTTTTTTCCGGAAGCACACATATCAACCATTTTTTGTTACTTAACCGCTGGACTATGTGGAGGAAACTATTTTTGAAATTGCTTCATTGCCTAAGGTCTGACAAATGATCAATTACAAGAGGTTGAAAACCCATTATTGCCTCTGGTATAATGCACCCTTTTTCAAATCGTAATAATGAGGTGAAGTTGCCCCTTCAATATCAAATTGCAGATTTTGCACTTAGTTGCCATGATAAATCTTAACATCGTTGAGGTGAAAAATATCTGCATTGGGGGACATTCCTTACTTGCGGCAATGAAAACTTATCATGATTTTCGCAATTTTTTTTTGAATAATTCCATATGTTATTACTATCTTGCAGGATGTAAATAAAATTGAACAAATAGCTCACCAGTGTGGTGCTTCAAGAATTATTTTATTGAATATGCAAACTACTGCAGTAACTTGTATGATGCTCTGCTTGCAAATCTCTCATATTTGGTCCGGAAAAGAATTACCGCTCAGAGTCATAGCAATTTATTTGTTGCTTACGCAAACTTCGTCCCCAAATAATGAGTTGTTGTTAGTTTTGAAACAATGTGATGCTAGTTCAAAAAATACAACATTGCTTTATTGAGCAATAGTCATGGAAATGAGTTTTCATTTGGCGCTTACTAAACCTTGACTTTGTTTTAACTTTTTTATTATGTTACCGTAAATACACATCTCTTAATTCATTTGCTGAAAGTAAGTTACGTAAATTAAAACGTGCAAAAAGATCGTTGCAGACTGAGAATAATTTGAATCAATATAAAAAAAGTATACTGTGAGTGTGAAGAATGTTTTCATATACCGGTAATTAAAAAGTTACAAAAAATGCGCTCGGACGCATGATGCATTTCGCACCCAAATGTTGTGGCGCCCTTTTTTTCTCACCCAGACGTAGGGTTATGTTTGGGTAGTGGCTCTGCTGGCTTTTAAAAATCAAAAGTAGTTACCCCTTGACAGTGTGGCGTGGAGTCAGCAAACCTTCTTGCTCAGCTCTGTTCTGGTTTCTCTATTTGAACTTTTTCTTGACGCCAAGTTGACGATGTCTCATGATGTTTTTTGTCATTGATTGAAAATTGCTTGCCAGGCTTGGAACATGCCTGCATCGCATTGTTTGTAAATTCAGGTTGATAATGAGAAGAAGCAGGTCTTGATCCACTACAACGGATGGAGGAAGCGATTCGACACTTATTTTTCTATGAGCAGTGCAATGCTACGTGGTCCTACTCAGACTGACAAAAAAGCAGAATTAAAGGTGCTCTTTGTGTTACTTGCTCTGCTACTGTTTCACTATAAGGAGCCTTATTGCAACCAAAACTGAGTAGCTGAGCATTGATACAAGTTTTGACCTATTTACGATGAATTAAGAATCACAAATCTGGTGTCGCTGAGCATATGCAGCTTGACGAAATGCTTGCTGAAATCACTTTGAGGAAAATTGCTTGCGTTGAACTGGTGAAAAAAAGCAAAACATGTTTGTCAAAAATTGGTGATGAATGCAGACTGGTGCTCCTGAGAGTTTATTGAATGAAGTAACGTTTAGTTATTATTGAATGAAGTAATGATCTGACCACATACATTAAAATCATGGATCAGTTCTGCCATTGGTTTAACGTTGAATTCAGAATGACCGACTTTCCCGTTGTTGGGATTGCCAGACATAGACTTATTGGGCTCGTGCAGATGGCGGCATTTGTTTCCAGCACACCTATTAAGTAATCTGTTTTTTTGCCTGAAACAATAAAATGATATTTTGTAGAAGTTTAGCGTTGGTGATGACGTCTTGTCCCAGTGGTCAGATGGCAAGTTCTACCCAGGCACAGTGATGAGTGTGAAGGACACTGGATCATATGTGGTCATGTTTTATGATGGACTGAAGAAACTTGTCCGACCAAACTTATTAAAACCCTTAACATCAGAAAGAGAAAAGGTGGGCTAACTAGTCTCGTTCAAGGATTGTGCTGGTTAACATTTATTTCCTATGTAGAAGTTTCGATGTATGTCATCAGCAAAATCCCCCTTTTCGCGCAATGTTTGCAATTTTACAATGTGTCCTCTTTTTGCAAGCACAGCATTAATTAATAAGAAAATTGATGCTAATCTTAGAGCGTCGAACAGTATCCTCGTATCGTTCGTGTTCTAGCAGGATACACTTGCACTACTTTTGTGGTGGAGAACTTGGTGGTTTGATGAATTGCATAGCTTTATTGAACGTTCTCATCGCATCTTTATCCGTCTTCGCTAAATCTTATTTGCAATGCGTCTTTTCATTCTAGTTGCTACATTGCAACACCGTGGCTGTGTGCAATGAAGTAACTGACATAGGCCAGCACGTCGTTTGAATTAATGTTGGAATAAATTCACTATCATCAAAATTTCATTAACGCTAAACGTTTTTCGTTGTTTTATTTCAAAAACCTAACAAACCTGCTGATTGATTCTTTTTTTTCTTTGCACCATGGTTGCTGTTCACTGCTCGGTGTTCGCTTGTTGCGCTGATAATGGCACCAGAAGTGAGCTGAAACGTCTGGGCAAGTAGCTGCTTCTCTGCTCTCATATTTGTAATTAAACTGCTCAAGATGATATTAGAATGCGGCCATGAACGAAGCGCAGAAAACCTACTTCCTGCCGTACGATCAAACTGTCACTGGTGCTCCGTTGCTTGGTGCTTCCAGTCCAGATGAAACCACTCGAAGATATAGAACTTCTGCCAACGATCGAGAGAGAAGAGTTTCAGCTCGCAAAGGTTCACAGTTGTTTTCATTAAATTTTCAGCTTGCTTTTTTTCAACGTTAAGAGTTGTTTTATCCATGTATGGCGGTGGAGGTTTCCGAAACTTGTTAGTGGAGCCAACCAAAATGACAAGTTAGGCCTAGTAGCCCGGGAATAGTTCTGTCTCAAGATTTTGAAACTAAACCATCATGTATTCAGGGATAATGTTTTTTAGCATCTATTAGTGAAGGCAGCGGATCAAAGCCAGTGAGAGCTGGTCGCAAGCGCGCACATGCCCCCTCTGTGGAAGATTCGTTATCGCCCAGCACCAGTCATCAATTCCAAGCCAAACAAGCCAGGTTGGATAAAATCACTGGTACGTTGCTGGATAAGGTTGGTACCACAGAAGGAGAATCTTCCCCGACTACCACTATCACTCCATCTGTGCTTGCATCATCACCAACCGCTACATCTACCGGGTAGGTCAAGATACAACCAGCGTCGTTAAACTTTTTGCAGCTAATTTTTTTTAATGAGCAATAAAATTGAATAGTAGACATATATTCACTCAACGCAATTTCTAACATAAAAATGAACTGCCACAAACTCAAACAACACAGTTTTCAGTGATACCTCTCCTCATTACAGCTGTTTCACTCAATGGAGTTGTTTGTATGTTCTTTTCTTCCTTTCTTATATTTGCAATTTTTTTGTACTTATCTTGCCCGCTTGTTTGTTTTTCTAGACTAAAAACTCTCAAAGTTTGGGTGTCATGCTTTCTTCATCATATTAAAAAAGTAATCACTTAGTAAAAAGTTTATTGCATCTCACAACGCTTGAAGGTTTCGCCTGTAACTACTGGACTTTCGCATGGTAGATTGGAAAGTGTGGATTGCTCATTGTTGTCATGATCTGAGCGAATTGGTCTCTGGGGTTTTGATCAAAAACTTGCATCGGGTTGTACTCACAATCTTACTTGACATCACTTGTTATTTTTCAGTTCTTCGCAATTGGACCAGGTTCACGATGATTTTTACCACAGTGACGAATCTGATAATCTTATTATTGACGGTATGAATTGCTCATTCATAGTCTTAATTAAGAAAACCAGTACCAATGTAACAATTTTATTGAAAAATCGTGTCGATTTTTTATTGGAATCATCATCAAGCTATAGCGCAAAAGTGCTTTGAAGTTTATGATCCTTAGTCTTATTTCTTTATTTTGACAACCCTTGAGTTATCATGATTATTTGTAATTTCTGGTGAAAGACAGGGAGAGTTTTTTTCAACTAATTTCGACGCACCAAGAACAAACCAGTATTTACTTAAACTTGAAAGTGACTGGACGTCTATCTTCATCAATCGAAAATTCAACTGATGCATTTTTTCACTGTTGGTTTTAATAATGGTTCGAGAAAAATTCTGTTACATTGCGTGGAATCAGTAACTGGAGTTTTTTTTTTTTTTTCAGAAAGCGAAGGCACAGACAAGACTAACGTGATAAAATTGTCTCCTGAAATAGGTAGGCCGGGTTGTACCAATTTAGCCAATATTTGGACATTCTCGTTTCTTTCAGTGCATTATGTGTTGGATATATAATGAATTCTACCAGTGGCGACTCTAGCTTTTTATGGCTATTCGGGCTCGACATAAACAGTGTTAAAAAAACGGTAAAAAAAGCAATAAAATAGCAACTTACACAACAGTTAAATTGTTGCAAAATACTTTCATTCATACATAAAGTTTAATCTTCTTAATTTGATGGCAAACTCATACTGAGTTTGTTGTGTAGCTCTTTGTTATCAGCTATCCATTGTGAGCCACAGAGGAACAGACATTTATGACCAAACAAAAAGCCTGCATTTACTACATGGCAGCATGATGGCAGGCGTCTTACGAAATCTTTTTTCTATTTCTCTCTCCAATTGTAGCTCGGGCTATTTCTCGAGGGCCCGAGTTCCACAAACAAGTTAAGGAAAGAATTGTGTAAAACAACGTAACAAATGTTTGCATTGTCTGACTCAGGCAAATGCGATCGAGCCCGAGCAAGATATAATAATGAAAAAGGCTTTTGTCTCGTTTGTTTCTTTCTTTTCTCCGCAATGCGGCTCGAGCTATTTTTCTCTAGCCAGAGCTTATGGCTAGACAAATCGTTGAGCGAAAAACGCAACTGCCACGGCACACTTCGTTGTTTTTTACGATGATTGTTTCTTTCAACGAACTTGATACGAATTAAGTTAAAAAAAGCTTTAAGCTTACTTTTTAAAATTTAAATAATAACAAGCCTTCCATCATTTCGTAACTTAAGATCAGCCCGAGTAGCCCGAGTGCCGGAGTCGCCTCTGCATCATTTTGTAACTCGGGCTCAGCCCGAGTGCCGGAATCGCCACTGAATTCTACTGATGCATGTAAGACAAGTTTTGCCAAGTCTTTTCTGAAACGTTAAGATAGAACAGAACAGGTGTTCAGCATTTTCTCAGTGTGTTAATCATTTTTAAAGGCTCGATTTCATTGCCGGTCAATGTGGAAGACTTGCAAACAGAAATTGCTTGAAAGCGAGTTTGGATTTATTTTCTTAATATTGTGTCTTGTTGATGATGTTTTTTTCATTTTTATCCTCCTGTTACGAGAAAGCGACGAAGGTTTTATACATAGGATGAATCCAGACTCGCTTAGGAGTTGCCTTTCTTTCCAAGTTTTCCAGTGGAGTTTTGCCTTTTTCTTTATTTGCTGCTTGTTAGATTCCACCAAGCATGGATAATTATGGTGACGCATCTTACCCAAGGACGCAACAACGAGACTTGAGTGAGAATTGAACGTTCAACCTTGCGATCATGGGCGTCGTGAAAACAACGCTCCGAACCACTACACCACGCTGACGTGTTTCGTATCTGTGGTGTATAAGCAGAAAAATTAATGACATTCTGTCGTTAAGAAGAGACTGCGTATTAATTTGCATTGAATATCTACTAAAACCTCTTGTTCTTTTAACAAATAATATGGTTTTTGAGTAAAACGCCTCCCAAATCAAAAGCCCACTTCGGATGAAGCTCAATGACAAGGATTTAGTTTTTTCAAGCGAAAGAATTATCAAATAAGTGGTGTTAATGTATGCGTTGGTTGCCTGCAGGTGATAACAGCTTATTTTTGTATTTCAGAATCTGATAATCAATCCCGGTAAGTTGTAATTTCTTGTTGGTGAAAGTAATTATTTGGATGATGGCGATGGTAGTGTAACGACACATCTCACAATATCGTTTTCGAATTTTATTAACTTTGTCTCACAAATCAGTTTGTTTGCTTGCTTTAAACGAGATGGCAAGAACGATATTGTAGAATATTTGAGTTTTAGTATAAGTTCACGTTTCATTTGCGAGTTTAAGTCTTGTGAGGTTGTATCAAGTTTCATTTTAATCTTTTTTTGCTCCAGCATCACGTGCTTCAACTTATTTGCTAGAAGAGACTTGCGCTCCTTGACAAAGTAGCAACTGTTTGCGTGCTCATCTCAACTAAACTTATTCCGTCGATTTTGTCTATCAAAGAATTGTCTCTCTGTGTTTAACGTTTGTAAAACTGATGCTTACCATTTTCAATTCAAACAGTGAAGAATTGGAATGACATTCGTTTTTCTGGATTAATCATCTTTCACTTAGAAATGACATGTCTAGCAGATTTTTCATGAAGTAGTTGGATATGTCACACTGAGGTCCAATGTTTATGGTTGAATCTTTGTTGCCTTGCATTGATTTCACAAGAGTGGATTGAATTTTGAGATTCACTGATTAAATCTTTTAATTCTAAACAGTGACTGCAATGCATCTAGTTACATTGTTTTTTATGAACGTTTTTAGACCGAGTCAAGTTGAAGATAAAAATCTTCATCAGCTGGCTGATGCTGCGCTTAATCATTCGTCGCTTGCATCAGAATCAGCGAGTCAGAAAACTGATTCAGGGTAAGCTGTTTTGTAAAGGTTTTTAATTATCGCAAAGCCTTTTAATCAATAAACTGAAATCATTAATTCGGTCAAATTTTTTGTTTATTAGTTGCCTCTTATCTTCCGGTCACAAGAAAGTGACGGCAGCGGAAAATCTGTTAAGTGCCTTTCCAATTCTCATCATCAAAACAAGCCGAAAAGTTTCCACTTAATGTAAAGCTGAACGTCTAGCAAAGAAGCTGGAATTATCAAATTTTTCGAATCCTGTCAAATCATTGGTTTGACATTGCTCGTGATCGAACTACCTCATTCTTATTTGAATTGAAACTTGTCGATGGAAAAGATTAGTTTGTTGATATATTATTCTGAAGATAGCTGTCGACAGTTTGAAAAGCTTGGTAAGAATAGTATTGGCTTGTGAATAATCACTCGTGATTTTCGTCAGCTTTACTTTATTGTTTATTTCCTTCAAAATTTCTGCCCCCGACGCGGGTGTTGCAACCATGCCCACTCTTGTATTGTGTTAACTCTTTTACATGCATGTCATAACATTAATCGTTTTTTTGCTTCTTCCCTTTTCTTATGCCGCGTTTTATTTCCTTACTCTCTTTGTATTCTTTTATTGTGTTGACGGTGCGGAAATAAAAGACACTACTTCTACTACTACTCATGGTGTGAGAGTGGTAAAGCTTTTGTAATGTAGAATTGCAACCATATCACAGCGAAATATGCAAGTTAATATCAATATCATGCCTTTCGAAAGTATCGATGAAAGTGCCTGTTCACGTGTTCGTGCTTGTGTCTTGAGTTCGGTCAATTACAGCTGCACTGATCAACTACAACTACACCTAACAAATTTTTCAATTGCAAACGTGGTGGGGAGGCTTAAGTTTGCAATGCTGTTAGTATTGTTTGATCACTTTCATCGGGGTTACCCATGGCGGTAAGGTCAAAGGAGAGAAACAGGCTAAGCGGCAATCCACTGCTGTAGGTAAATGGAAAGTTGTAACAACAATATTCATGCTGCATCGGACGGCACACAGGATAAAAAGGTTCGTGTTTGAGTTTTAGGCAGGGAGACTCGTTCAAAAAGTAAGCTACAGTCTCCCCACAAGCTGATCATCTCCAGAAACCCTTCAACGCAGTCGCTAAGCATTTAAGAAGCGAATGGGGGAAGCGCACAGACAATGTACTCGAGTTGGACCAAACTGCCGGGATCTAGCTATTGGTGACTAGAACGTTTAATCACTGACAGAGAAAGAGCAGGAGCTTGTTGGGAAGCCTAGCAGTATCAGCTTGATATTGTGGGAATTTCATCAACAAAGCATCCGGGTTCTGGCATTGTTGAGTTGAATGGTGGGTGGGTCAATGGCCTAGAGACCGTGTCAGAACTCGATGGCAAGATCACGTTAAAGATCTTAGTTGGTCTCGCCTTGGTGTCCTTCCAAAGCATCTACCCTTCGTCGCAGAGGATCAAGATGCCTAGAGGTTCCAACTCGAGCAGCTGCCCCCGCAACCCCCCAAAGATAAGGTAGTGTGGAAAAGTAAGGAAGCATTCCTGTTGGAATTGTAATTGATTGATCTCTGGTTGTGTGCGCTTACTCATATGGTGAATTTTAGGATCCAAAGAGATGAAGCGAGTATAGCGTTGTTGCAGTTGGCTCAATCTACCAATGTTTTGGAAGCAGAGAAACCTTCAACAGGTAATTACCTCTGACAGCTAATATGGTGTTAGAAGCGTTTTAATCCTCCTATTACAAGAAGCAACGGAGATGCTGTAATGAGCTCGCTTCGGAGCTGCTGGCTACTTAATTTCCACTTAAAGGTGGGGCAACCTCGTTTAGTGCCTTTTTTAACCGAATATTGCCGGCTTGTTCTCCATGCTGTCTCTTTAATGCTGAGCATCAAGCAAGAAAGCTGTGAATACCAATTTTTAAAGTATGTGGTTTGACCCGACTCGGAGTCAAACCCGAGTCTACAGATCCAGAAACACGTTGCCTATCCATGTGGCTCGGGGACTTTTTTGATCAACGGAGCCATGAAAGCTGCAAGTTTATAATTGCAATGTCTTGAGCACCACATTCCGGTAAAATTTTTGAACACTTACTCCAACTAAAGATGCTTATATCTTAGTGCGTTTGGAAGGTAGGGTTCACGAGTACCCTGTGGATATATTTTTTTCACTTACATTTTTGGATTCCTCGATAACCGAAGTGTCCGAATTTGTTTTGTTTCTATCAAATTTCCTTTCTCGAAGGGGTCAAATCGGGGGTTTTCCCCAGAAATTAGGGTGAAAATTTGTCTCATGCGCCTTTGTTTTGCTTAACAAAAAAGCATCTTGTAGTTGGAGTAGAGAGTTGATTTTAGGCTTAAACGAAAGAAGAAAACACAACAAAAAAAATTCATGGAAAAAATTTGTGTATACAACGAAACTTGTTGTGAGAGGAAAGCAGTATTTTACCAACAAAATAAAACCATTTGGACGATTTTTTGATGATCACAGACAACTCTATTCACTAATATGTAAAGTGGTTCAAAATTACGTCTGTCAACAAATTGTTACCGCTCGCGATATTTCAAAGCGACGTTTGAAATGTATGACTAATTTCTCTTTTAAGTTCTATTACTATGTGTTGTAAAGACACTTTCTGTTTGCAATATTTAAGGTTGCGTTGTGTTTATGTTGTAATCCTTAATATTAGATTAATACTTTTTGCCAATCCTTAAAATTATTTTATTTGCTACACAATTGAATAATGAGTATGTGTGGCAACTTATTATTTTAACGGCGAAATTGTGAAAGAAAAAATGACTTTCTGTACACAAAGTTTTGAAAAAATTGTGACATAAAAATTTAATTGTTTTCATCTTCACTACGTTCAATAATTTCATCGGTGGAACTGTTTAAGTCTTCTCTAGCCGAGCCGAGCATATCTGTCAGCGAAGGAGGAAGAACTGGCCTGCAGCACCATACTGGCTACAAAATGTTTTTATTAGTTTTCTTCCATCCTTGCATGTCTTCACATGGATGGGGCCGTTCAATGATATTCTGATATACACATTTGTATATAGCCAGCTGGTGATTTACTCTCCAAACATGTGGCAAAAGATTGTCACGGCACGGTGGCCGACTTTTGATCGTGTTGTCAAGGTTGCATTTTCTCCAGCCATCTTTTTGATCATTAAATACCGCACTTCGTTGATGTCTGTTATTCTGTCATAGCCATACATAAGACGTGTAAATGCTTCTATGTCATTCACAATATCTGTGGAGATGTTCCATTCATCTCCGAGACGACTAAAATAAAGTAGGCTTCATAAAGCGCTTACTTGATTTGAGGTTGAGAGGCTAAAGCAATGTAAATAAAATTTTTGTAAAAGTTGTGTCAAAGCAATTTCGTCAAAAAATTATACAGGGTGTTCATAAAGTTCTGATACAATTTGTCATATATTTATATGACATATATTTATATGACAAATTGCATTAGGACTTTATGAACACCCTGTGTATCTTTGTACGATATGTTTTCAAATAAATGACCTACCTGAAAACCCATTGAAATTTTGGATTTCTATGAATTTTTTTCAAAGGAACAACTTTTCCCATGCCTTTAAAAGCGCTAGTAGCAACTTCTCCGGTAAACACATATAGGCGTAGTGCAGTTGTGCAGTAATCAGGACCCTCTGTTTCACCCAGCTGGGGCACGTTGACAAGTCGCTTATTATTGCCTCTGCCAATATCCAAAAATATCCATTGGAAAGATTTTCTACATGGCGAAGCAAGATAAAAAATATATCAGAATCGTACAACGACCAACCGAAATCCGAGAAGCGCATTATGGTTAGCATATTAGACACAGACGGTGTTTAATTTGAAAGCAATTCATGAATCTCAGTAGCGTTCATCTACAGTAAAAGCAAATTCGGTGGCCATGTACAGGATTAGACATCTGGAAAGCTGTTTTAGAGAGCGAAGTGAGCTGGAACAACAAAAACCAACACACTTTATTCCAAGACACTTTGCTACATCTTAGATAACTTGTAAAATATTGCACCACACGATGACTAACTTTTCTTTAAAAATTTCAAATGGCAATAAATGTAGGTAAGAATCAAAAGCACCGAATACTAAAACTTCGAGCAACTTTTAAGTTAGACAGGATTTCTCTTCTTTCAGAGTGCATTGTTGGACCTTGTCTTGAAAACTGGTATGCTGCTGCTAAATTGTAGTGACAAAATCATTCAACAGTGCTTTGTCCAGTGTTTCCTAGGAGCATGAGTTGATAAGATGAAATAATGCAAGGTGATTCGAACAGTCGATTTGTTCTTCCTGCACGAACTATTCAAATAACAAACGTTCCATTGCTTCCCAAATAGTTTTCAGACAAAAGAGTACTTTTGCAAATGATCTTCATTTCAAAATGCCTGGTAGGTAGCCAGATGTGGCAAGATCAGTTTCGATTAGTATCTCAGCGTACCCAGAATCGTTAAATTTATGTCCAGTCAACACTCTCAATTAGTTCATGAGCATAGCTGTATTAAAAGATCCAGGCGTTACAACATGCTTATTGTGTATTGCAGGAGATTTCCAAATGATTGGCATAGCTTTCATAACACCACTAAGATCAAATGTATTTAAGGCGAACTCCTGTCCTACTTCTCTGGTCGCCTCTTCAGATTTTTTTAGTAGCTCCACAATAACCGCGTTATCCGTAAATGGTAGGTAGTTTGGTGGAAAATAGTCAATTGTTGATTTTTGTTTGGTTTAATACCTATTGCGGACCCTGTGACGTAAATCCACAATCCTCCAAAAGCTGAAACAAGCTGAGCCTGGCATGACCACCGAGAATACGTGAAAACAGCCACACACAATGTTCGCTGTTGTATTTTTCATGAACTGATGGGGAAGGAGAAGCAAACGAAACATTGGTAGGAAAAGCTGGACCCGCGCAATCATATGCATACACTGGCGGTAATATTGCAGGAAAATCAACTTTCAAGGAACTGCTTTTTTCACGTTTAGAAAGAGGTAGAGTCTGAGACGTTGAAGCACCGTTAGCAAACTCGGGTCTGACTTCTTGTATCATGGTTCTGGTTGTACGGTTGACAACATTACTTCCATGAACCTTGGTTGTAATCTTGTTCAGGTTATCCCATTTCATATTAAACACTATGTCAGCTTAACGAATAAAAAATTGAGGAGTGACGTTCAAAGACTGCTCAGCAATTGCCTTAGCCAAAGTGGTTTCCATTTCCAAGCCGAAGTGGTATGTTTCTGAATGACCTAGCCGACTCAACATTGTTATCAACTTTTTGTTTCTATATAACATGTGTCTAATTCAGGGGTGGCCAACCGTTTGATTCCATGCGCCAATATTTTTGCACCCTTAATTTAGATGCGCCACATCAAGCATCCATTTCTTTTCAATTCTTTAAAACAAGGGCGAGCAATATCGGTGAAGAACAAAAAAGGGTCTTCACTTCACGTCCTCAGACAGTGGCGCACCCAGGGTTTGGCAAAGGGGGGCCACAACCGGGGATCTGGGGGTAAAACCCCCAGCCGTCAAGGAATTTTTACAGTTTTCATATAAAAAAAAAACACTCATTTTGCACACTTTTTCATCGAAAAAGGGCATGCAGTGAGTGCAGTCACTACGGACAATGCAAAAACATTTTCGCAGCTTATGTCTAAAAGCAGAAGCTTGGCTAAAATAAGTGAAAGGAGGCTACAACCATTATTAGTTTTAGAAATTGTAGACTGAAAGTTGGGTTTTAGCACCTGATTACATGGCCAAAGGGGGGAGGGCATGGCACCGTGGCTCCCCCGCGTGCGCCTATGCCCTCAGACGTCCTGTTTTTCACTGACGATGTCGGTGGAGAGCAAAAAACAAAAAAGGTCTTCACGCCCTGAGATGTTCTGTTTTCCACTGAAAAATATCGGTGGAGGGCAAATAAAAAAAAATTAGTGAGTAGAAGTGGCTTGTCATCAGAAAGGTGCAATGCACCACTTTTGAGTAGCCAATGCGCCACGTATGGCGCATGCGCCACAGGTTGGCCACCCCTGGTCTAATTGAAGAACAAAGAAGAATATGTTTTGGTAACTTCCTATCTCCTTTTGTTGCTGCATGGCACAAATCCTGCAACAAAATATATTGTTCAAATCGAAGTTAAGAAGTGGGATATACTTCAATAATATACGCTTTAAAAAGTAGCTGACACCCATTAGTAAAGTTCTTAGTGAATTTGTCACGTAGGTTTGGTGGAGTTTTTTTAATGCAGTTGGTCGGATAAGAAAATAAGGTCCAACATCTACTGTAGGCACTCTTAGTCTTTAAATCGTGTAATGATCAACCTCGGTTTTGCTCAACTCAAGCACTCACCTGCGCGATTGAAGAAACAATTCTTGACATTATTTTTTGGGAGTCGTAGTCGGATAATTTCCTGATATGAGCACACTAAGGCCTAGTATCAGTTGATTCGGCATGCTTTCATTCAGTGACTTGCATTCCAAATCATTTGAGAGTATAGCTTAAAGGTTTGTAGTATATCTTGGTGCAGCTGGACGAAAAGATCATTTGATTTGGAAGTGCAACCTAGCTTGTAAGAACGGCAAATAGCTTCCTCGATACATATTGATGAGCTATACACCAACTTTGTATGTATACATCCCTTTTCGGCACATGTTGCAAATGCAGTTTGGTTAGAAATTTCATATCGTTTTAACTTTGATGACAATTTATCATTTCTGTAGTTATCATTAGGAAAGCCATTATCGAATTTTCTCAGTGTAGATAGCAAGTAAGGATGTAATTTTCATTATCTCATTATTAACTGCAGTACTCTTGATCTCATGTACTAATGATGTGAAGGCTTTCTGATGTGCCATTTTCTTGCCAAGAAGTTGTTGTGGAATAGATATGCGAGAACTTTCGCGAGTGCGGTACCTCATCAGGTTAGTGTACTGCAAATTGAAGGCAGTAAGACATGACTAATGAAATTTGGCTTCTTTTGCGAATAAACCGTCTCCTTGAATCTTTTGATGCAAGCTGAATAATCCAAGCTCTAGAGCGTACGGCTCAATTTTCTTCCATGAAAGTTCTTTAAGCTCGCCTTCTTTACTTTTGAAAACAGGAATATATCTGTTTGGGTTTTGGATCGTTTTTCAAGACGATTGCAAAGTATGCATTCATCAGGAAACAAATCAACGTTTGATGGGCGCTTTTTGCTTGGCGACCGTGACGTTGTCGGCATCGTTAATTCATTCGGTTTAATCTGTCCAGCTTATCACTGGTCAACAAAAAACAATTTTTTTTCTTGCATGGACTTTGGAAACTGATTTAGGATAACTTAGGGGTGCTGAATCCGAATCTGAACTCGGATTTACTGTATCACATCACGTTTTTCTGCAATCTGCATTTTCTATATTGGTAAATTACACAAAAGTTGTTCATTCACTCACTAGTTTGACGCCTCATAATCTTGTGCAAAATTTGTTTCCAGTGCACACTTTTTAAGCACGTTTGCGAAATGAGTCGTAATATTTGTTACTGTGCCATAAAACAAGCAATAGCGATACTTTTGTTTTTAAAACTAAAACATCCTTTTGGTATAAAAACCTACATATACCTATAAATATAACTGTGAGACGTTTCCTAGGAGAGAACTCCCCTCTTTCTCAAGAGCTACATAAGTAGGGTGAACAGCACAGTCAGTGCAGACAAGTAGAGTTTCTCGATACTCAACAGTTACAGGATAAGAAGTAAACACGTTGATATCTTACTAAGCAATCTGCTGAACTGCTTGCTTCCAGACTACAGGAGAAACATCTCAAAACCGGAGCAAGTGTTTTATTTTCTAGCAACAGGGAGCAGAAATTGAAGGAGTACTTCCACTCTGATAGCCAGCTTGTTTACTGCACAGATGTTGCAGGGCTTCTTGCTGTTGGCTTTCCTACATATCATTCAAGCGTTTAGAGACTTTTTATCGATAGCTTGAAAAGAAGTTTAAAGTGTGTGTTACTCCACTCTGGGAACAAGTATGGGTCCATCCCTATGGGGCTTTGTTCCAAAGGAGAACTACTCAAATATCAAGGATGAGCTTGAAAGGCTGAAATCCTGCGATCACTAGTGGCTAATCTGTGTGGATTTGAAAATGGCGAATTTTCTATTAGGACAACAAGGAGGTTACACTAAATATCAGAGCTGGAACAAGGACTGAACCTACCAAGACCGAGACAAGACATCATAGCTTCGAGACCGTGACGGGACTTTAAAGTTATGAGACTTCATAAGCCAAAAATTAGAAAATATAAAAACGATAGTAATACACTGGAGTATGGGCTCTACTAAGCCAAGTTATTGAAATAACTTTGTAGCAAAATGACATTAGCAAAAACAATACTAGCAAATGAAGTCATCGCAGTTATGAACTGATGTAGCCTATTATAAATGTGCTATTGGTCATATCCTTTTAGCGATTACAATTAATGATTTAACGAGTTCACCATAATAACAACAAAACAGCTTATTATCACAGAAGATTTAAGGACTAGTAGCTTGTAAGGCAAACAATACCTCTCACAGACGATTACACGGCCCAATATTCTTTTTTAATCCAACGAAAAAGAAGTCAAGAAAACTTTAAACTAAAAGTCATTGGTAGGCTATGTTGGTCTAGACCAGGGATGTCGGCATTGCAGCCCACTATCCTCTGTTCAAACAATTTTTTAGCAAGTTTATCAAGTATTGAGCACGAGAGTGTTCATGAAATTTAATCAAAATACTTTATATTTGATAAATAATAAATTAATTAACGTAAACATTTTAAAGTCATTGTGACATAATGCATTTTTGAAAATCTATCTGGTTCATAACTTTCTCATAAAAAGAGGTAGCTCAAATCTAGAAGCACTTCCCATGTCGGTAACCAAATTTCCTGCAACTGTAATCCCTGCACTTTTTTCGATTTGAAGCCTTTTTTGGGCCTAGACTACTTCGAATAATCTTTCGATAGCTGTTGTAAACCAGACGAGAGTAGCATCTTTTATAGGGAACAAATTTGTAGAAATCTTAATTTTATGACATATGACCTTTTGGTTTATCTGAAAAACAAAATACTATCTCTATTGCATATGAAACTTGTACTAATGAAGCAGCTTGTCAAAACACTTGGTCGTTCCGGAGACTGTTTTGACTGCATATGCTCGACCTTTCCTGGCCTAAGCTAAAAGGAAAGAAAAAAGTGAAGGACATTTTATGGGCCTCAGATCAGAACGCTGCTAAAGTACCACCACTTTTGACTGCACTGACCACCGTTGAGGCTCGAGCTTGGAACGCATTTGCTGATGTGATTCATAACTTTCTTGACAATAAGAAAGCTGACAATTGCAGTGAGATAGTGGAAGAGCTTCTTCTCAGTCTGCAAAAATTACACAGTAGAATGAGCATTGAATTGCACTATTTGCACAACCACCTAAGCGAGTCTTCTAAACCTTGATGACGCAAATGTGGAACAGGGTGAGCGTTTTCATCAGGACATCAAAGAGATGAAGGAACATTACCAAGGTTGATAGAACTGCACTATGATGGCAGATTACTGCTGGAGTTTGATGAGAGGTACATGCGGTTTATAAGAGATTAGCAAAAAAACGAAAAGTTACAAAGTCTTAACGTGATTGCTTCTTTGCGCGAAGGTTTTCGTAGGATCTATATTGCAAAAGTAATAATGTAACCGTTTCGTATGTTGTATGTGTATTCCAAGTTGAAAATTGCGAAATCTAATTTATGAAAATACGCAAGATGAAGAAAAATCTCTTTTCCGTGTTTATCTTCACCTGTGATAAGCTTAATGTTTCAGATTGCGTTTTTTTTCAAGCATTTCACTTTATTTAGTGTTTGCTTGCTTTAATTAAAAATCCTCAAAAAGGATGCAGAAATGCATCTTTTAGGAGGTGGGTTCCTTCTATTGCAATCATCATCTCATTTATGGGTGCATAAACGCAGCGTAAATTGCTTAAAATCTTTCAAAAATCGTGTTTTTTTTGGAATGTTGCTTTCATATCCCCAAAACGTGATGTGATAGGCAAAAACTAGCGCCAGATTCGGATTCAGCGACCTCAAGTTACCCCAAATCTGTTGAAAAACTTTATGCAAGAGAAATGGTGTTGAGCAGTGTTATTAGTAAAATTTTGATAGCACTTTCAACATCAATTTCTTCAATACTTTCAGGTGTTCGCATACAAATATTTTTCATGCGATCTCCTGATTCAAGAGGCTGTAACATTCGCTCATCACAAATTTTTTTAAGATAAGCCGACTTATCCTTAGCTGTTCCTTTCATTTGGCTCAACGCTATAAACTCTGGCGAATCGGCAACATCAGGGTTAGCAATACATAATATTATCTCCAAGGCAGCTTGTTTGAATTTCGCCATTTTATGATTCACATGAGGTAGTAGTTTGGCTGGAATTTAAGCGTAGATCTTCTTACTCTAAACTTCTCCTTGTGAATGAATAATTGCATACTACCGATATCTTAAGTTTTGTACTCTCACTGATAAGAATGGGAAATACTCTCACTGTGACTCTTACTGTGACAATTTTTCAATTTTCTTGATCACGCCATCAGAGGAAGAATTAAATTTATAGGTCATTTCAAATTAACTGAAAATCAATGGAAGTCAGTGGCGCACCCAAGATTTGGCCAAGGCGGGGACACAACCGGGGATCTGGGGGCAAAATCCCCCGCCGCCAACAAGTTTTTACGGTTTTCACATAAAAAACACTTATGTTAGCACACTTTTTTATCGAAAAAGGGCATGCAGTGAGTGCAGTCACTATGGACAACGCAAAAATATTTTCGCAGCTTATGTCTAAAAGCAGAAGTTTGACTAATATAAGTGAAAGGAGGCTGCAACCATTATTAGTTTGAGAAATTATAGACTGAATGTATCAAAATACTATTAAACTATACATCAGAGTGCACAACTCCGGTTTCAGTTGTTCACAAAATTCATAATGAAATGAGATGCGCAGTAAACAGAATATAATCTGAACCGCTTTTAAGAGCTTTATAGAATGAATGCAATCACCGATGGTTCATTCTTTCTTTCACAAATCAAACAAGTTTACCTTTTGCTAAAATAGTTAATTTAAGGAGTGCTTGATATTCTTAAAAGCTTAATTTGGTATGTACAGATCGCACAAGAATTAATCTAACATTAAAGAATGCAACATAAACACGATGCAACCTTAAATATTGCAAAGAGAAAGTAAAAGTGTCTTTATGATAGCCAGTAATACGACTTACCAGAGAAACCAGTCATGTGTTTCGAGTGTCGCTTTGAAATATCGCGAGCGGCAACAATTTGTTGCCAGACATAATTTTGAACCACTTTACATATTAGCGTATGACTTTGTCTGCGATCATCAAAAAAAACGTCCAAATGGTTTTATTTTGTAGGTAAAATACTGCTTTCCTCTCGCAACAAGTTTCGTTGCGCTATTAGAACAAACTTCAATGCAATAGTTTAAGTTGTGCACCCCAACTACAAAAATTTTCATAAAAATAAAATTTAAACTATTATATTGTGACGTCATAAAAGAATATACACAAATTTTTTCCATGAATTTTTTTGTTGTGTTTTCTTTCGTTTAAGCCTAAAATCAACTCTCTACTCCAACTACAAGATGCTTTTTTGTTCAGCAAAACAAAAGCGCATGAGGCAAAATTTTCACCCTAATTTCTGGGGAAAACCCCCGATTTGATCCCTTCGAGAAAGGAAATTTGATGGAAACAAAACAAATTCGGACACTTTGGTTATCGAGGCATCCAAAAATGTAAGTGAAAAAAAAATATCCACATGGTGCTTGCAAACCCTACCTTCCGACTGCACTACCTTTAAACAACAAAAAGGCAGAATCCGGCAATCATTTTTCATTGACCATGCGAAATTTGCCACTAATCTGTGTCGAGTTGTGTCTCATGCTGAATGAAGCAGCGGTATGGTTGCATTTTTGAGAAAACTCAACAATTTCAGATAATGATGATAAAATGTAGAATTTTTGTTCTAAACCTTATGAGTGATTGCGCTGATGCTCAGGTGTTATGATTGGTGAAGTTCAGCTTGATTTATTACATCACACGGAAAAGAGTTGGTGAGAAGAACTCATGCGCATCTTGTTCTGGTTTACCATCTTGCAAAATTTTCATAATTGATGTGTTTTTCCGTTTTACGCTTTTACCCTTGGTTCTTGATTGTTTTGTGATTGTGATGTGATAACTGACAACCAATCAACTTGTTCGCGAAACAGCTTTTTGTGTAGAACTTCTCAACTTGTCTTGGAGCCGTCTGTAAAAAAGTAGGCATCATTCTGGCTCGCAAGCTGTAGGTTCCCACCTTGCCCTACCCACTAGTCGTTAAAAGTACTTTCACAATAAAATTTTGATAAAGTTAGTGGACATCTAATGGCAAATAAAAACATGCAGATTGTAAACTTGTTTTCTACATTATATAAAAGTTTTGTTATGAATATTTGCGTAGTCTTTTTACATTGTTTTTCATTGGGACATTTATTGAATGCATGGATTAACAGAACCCAGAAAAAAATTTCAGGCGATAATATTGGCATCGAGAAGTGCTCACTCATTTTTTGATCGTTTTTTTTTTTTTTTCAAATCACTTCGTGCTTTTAGATAGCTCAGAGAAGATGTTATTGTTTGACGAGAAGGTTAAAATTGCTCTCAAAAAAGTTTTGGAAGAAGGTTTCACCGTGACTCAGGTAGCTTCATTTTCCAGTTATGTTTCCAAAAGCTCTGTACTGCGTAGCATAAAATTGTGGTTTGAAATCGTGCAAAGACTTTATTAGTTCTTAAAGCAGTGTACGTCTGATTGAAAAGCAGCGACCAAGCGGCAGGTCCTCACAGAGTCGCTTCTCATCTACTGATTGTGTTGTATGAAACCGTGGTTTCCTACCTTTTTGAACCTGGCCTCACGTTGGTCTTCTAAAAAATTTTAGGCTTCACAATGTTTAATGTGGCGTATAGTAAGCAACGGATTTGATATGCTCTGTTGCCAAACTGCCTGTTCAATTGCGAATGCTCATGGTTTGATGCAATTTATTACTGTACAAACTTCGAAATTAATCAATCAAGTGAATTTATTAGCGGTGCATTACTTAAACTAAATAAGCAACGACAAAATACACGAAAAAAAAAACTGCAGAGAGACTGCGAATTGACCTCACAGTCTTCGAGTCGCAGCTACCCTATAATTTTTTCTATACCAGTTTAATGTCGCAATTTTACCTTGGGTGGATAGCCAATGAATTCACTTGTAAAATTGCAGAAGATAATCTTTGTATTTTTTAAAAAAACATTTTGATTGATGTATTTTAAATTTCTGAGGAAATTTTCTTCCATCTTTTAATCCTTGGTATTTGATGCATCTCTGCAAACGAGCGATGCTGTATTGAGGAATATAAAGTGTTTTACTACCCTTCCAGACATTTCTTTAATTCTTTGTGATATGTTGGTAGATTCTATAATGTAATTGGACAATTTGAAGGGAAGTTTATTTTGTAACTGGGCGTGAACTATTTTACCAATTTCTAGCTTACACTGGTCTGTAAGTTGTAGTGTTTCGATTCAAAATAAAATTGTGTAGGGCTATCCCGCGTATTGCATCCACCAATCATTTTTATTCCTTTGTTTTGGAAAGCGATAAGTTTTTTCAAGCAAGATGGATAATTGACCCCCAGACTGGGAGGCCATACAAAACTTGTTTCGATTATTTTTCTTGCCCATGATTTCTAAATCTAAACTTAGTTGGCACATAAGAATATGTTGCACCAATCATATATGCAATCGTCATCAAGATGGCTGGGAAAACAGTAGATCAGCACGCAAGAAAGTGTGACAAAATAACACTGCAAGCTTACTTGGTTAAAGACGCGGTAAATATAGGAGCAAACACGCGAGCTGTTGAATGTGAGCAAGAGCAAGAACCACTAGCATAAAATGCATAGTTCCCTAGTCATTCAATGAGGCTCTTTTTTACTGACAACCACCTCAAAAAATGGACTGTTTTGTTTTTATTTGGTACATGATTGTAAAATAATTTGGGACAACAATTTTGTGATCGCTCCAGACTGCTCAAGAACTTGAACTAAAGGTTGAAGAGGTGCTCGATGCTGTGGTTCAACATCCGGGAGTCATTTACGCAGGAGCAGATCCTCGCTTTCTTGTTTCATCAGAGGAGGACGTCATAATCAACTGGGTTCATGACGTCAGCGACCTTGGTTGGGGGGTGAAAAACTTTCACATTGCGCAGAGGATTAAATCATTTTTGAGTGAAGAGTCGCATGTCGTGTTATTTGGCGATGACGAGCCAATCAATTTCCCCTCAGCTTCGTGGATAACTGGTAAGTTCAAACAAGTTACAACAAGGTTGCAGGATTACGGCATCTTTGTGCCGTAATTCCAAACATCATTTTACTGTGTTCATGATCGCAAGGTCAGTGGTTCAACTCTTAATCAAACTCTGTGATGCTACGAATATGATAAGTTGCTTCGTGCTCATTATCTCTGCTTAACGAGGTTTTAACTAGCACCAAATCCATAAATCGGACAGAAAACTGAGAAATTGTGAAGCATTAAGCAAGTTTGCTCGATGTGTAGCGCCTCTGTCATCAGCAGTTTTTTTTGTCGAAAAGTATCAATAAAAACCTAGAAATGTTCTTGCAAGCAACAAAATCAAGAGCAAATAGTTGAACTGGAACGTGGTTTTGCGTTTCTTCAAGAAATTGGTGCGAAAACCAACATGATTTGCTATTTTTGTTCATTAAATATATTAATTAATCTACTGCTGATAAGTTTTGCATGGTTATGTATGGAAAAAAGGTTTTCGCTTTGAATGCTTTTATTTTAATAGTGAAGTAAACTCTGCCACGTTGCAATCCTAATACATGTGTATCCTGCTTAAGATTTTCTCCATCGACATCCGGAGTTATTCCCTGGCCGCGAGAAACCCATGTCACGATTCCGCTTCGATAGAGAAGGATTTGAAGATTGGCTTGGCCGCTGGTTGGCTGTGTTGCGATCGAAAAATATCGAGACAAACGCTGTTTTCTATTGTGATGAAACAGTGTGGGATATAAATGCAAGGTTACCTGAGGTCAGGTTCAAGCACAACTCGATAGAATTGGATTCAACTCATACGAACGGGAACAGGATCACGAGTGTATCTTGCATTGGAGCCACTGGTCTCGCACTTCCTCCTTATTATTTGTTCCCAGGTACACATGATCGTGGCCAATTTGTTTTCACTTCTGTTTTCATTGAGTTTGCGAGCCATTGCTATTAGTGATGGTTGACTTAGACATTGTTGACTGTGCTCGGTGTGCTTTGCCTCAAAAATCCCAATCGATTCCTGAATTGCAAATTTTCAATCTATAAGTGAAGGTATTTTTGACATTTTTTGTCTAAGCTGTATTTTTAACGTTTACCTCCAGTATCTCGACTATCTCGTGCTTTGTAGGGTCTCGACTATCTCGTGCTTTGTGATGCTGCTTGTAAGAAGGTTGTCAGTCGAACTGGAATCATTGGTTTTTGTTTAGATAATGAAAAGAGCGCTAGCATTGGCAAAGAATTGTACACGGAAAATATCGTCTTCTCCCCTAGAGGCGCTCTCAATTCCAATTTCTTTTTGTATTGGATGAAAAACGTTTTCATTCCGGGAATCCCCGAGCATAAACGCCCTGCAGCGCTCCTGGTGGATGCCCAGCTGGAAATTTTGGATTATGAAATCTTGAAGTTTGCGAGTGATAATGGCATCGTATTGTACCGGTCAGTCGCTTTCATTTAATTCTTAATAAATCTATCTCAGTTCTTTCCAGTTTATGTGTTTTGTTTCACATGCAGGTTCAATTCCACGCTAGGTTGGGGGTTTCTGCTGAAACTAAACTCTGAAAAACAAACATCATGTAACTGTGTGCAAAAACTGTTGTATCAGTTCATGTCGTGATTAACCTAACCAGTTTTGCAAATGCTGGCGCACATCGAAAGAGGGAACTTTCCTAGATAGAATTATCAATGTAGATCTTTTCATATGTTTGAAGGTTTCTTCCTCAAGGAGCTCCTTTCATTCAACATCCGGATCAAAAATTATTTGGTAGATTGAGGTTGCAATGGAAGAAAACTGTGGTGAGTCAGAGTATTTTTGCCACTCTGCTTTGCTTGCGTGTTCGTGCAATAGAACTTGCAATCCTGTGATCCCATTATGATGAGTGAAGTGTTATTTTAATCGAGCAACAGGATTATTTGTCATCAATTTCATGGAATAGTAATTTTTTTATCTGACGCCTGTCATGCGGCGCTACCTGTCAGCCAGCTCATGTAACCTGTGTCAAGGGAGTTGACTGCATTAAGCGTGGCCTTGTTTTAAAGAAGTTGAGCAATCAGTAAATGCAGGTCCTCAGTTTTGTTGTTTAAAAGTTGATACGAATTGTCATTAATATCGAATTGAGATTACATTAAAAGTTAGTTCTGTGGTGAACCCGACCAAAATGTTGGGTTTTATGTTTCCCTAAAAACCTACTTCTTCGGTGTTTTTTAATTTGACTTGGATGGTGAAGAATTGTTGTTTCGGCTTATTTTGTTTCATTTTATTTTATCAACACTATTTTAAGTCATCGATTTTTTTTCTCGTTCACACCATGCAAGCATCGAATGCAATGATTAGTTTTATTTAAGTTTTTTTTAGTTCAGCCAATTTCTGAAGAAGAACAGCGGAGAGACGGTGAGCACAGAAAAGTTGGTCGATGCTTACAATCAAGACTTTTTCAAAATTGCATCGTCATCCACTATTAAAGTAGGTTCGCCTGACTAACTATGGACAAGGATTGTGTTAATGAGAACTAGCCACACTGCTTCAGCCCTGATAGGTTTGCACAATAAGATGTACGGGTTTGGAAATAATACAATGTTAGCCTACACTAATTTTGGTTTTTGGTTCATATCTTTATTTTTACCCTCTTGTCAATGAGAATGACGAAAGAGTCTATTATATGACGAATTCCAAGCATTTTATGTAAGTGGATTTTTGAACATATTGTTTTAATTGATTGAATTAGTGGAATAGATTCTCGATAGAGCCTTGCTGTCTGACTGACTCGTTAGAAGTTTTGCGTGAAACTAGAATTAAATGAAGTGAATTTCACTGCAATAAAGTCCGATGTTAAGTCAACTACAACATTGCTTGGATAAAGAACAAAAAGAAACTTTAATTTTTTCCAGATGTGTTTCGAGCTGACTAAACTTTATATTCCTCAACCTGAACCTGTGGAGAAAGGTAAAAGTTTTCTTTGAATGAGCTGTGTCAGGTTTAACAATGAACAGTTTACGTGATTTTTTATTCTCTTAATCATAACCTTACTGCCACTCTGCACTGCTCTGGATTTGTAAACTAGGCCAGTGATTCCAGACCAGAATTTTTAGTGGTACAGAAAGTTCCCATAAATACTTTACCTTTTTTAAATTTTAATTTGTACAGTTAAAATACGTAGAACTGCATAACACAAAGAAAGTAAAATGAGCCCAGTGATTTTTGTGGAAAGGTAAGTTTGTTCATACAAGAAGGCGAATTGTGAATGTTCCAGATCTGAGTTTCTTTGGGAATTTGCTGCCGGTTTGGCAGAAAAGTTTTAGCTGTGTCAGTTGGCTATCGATGTTGTTATTCTTTCACTCTAATATTCATTACTAAGTTTGCTTTTAGTGACAGCTGGCAGTGCTGAATATTAGCAATAGACTGGATGATTTATTCGCTTTTTTATACTGATGAACTTAGTATTGTAACCATGATTCATTTTTAATCTTAAGAGTATTACACGCAAAGACTTGTTGGTGGTAGTACCTGATAGAATCACGTAAGGCTGTTTAGTAGGGTGCCCCCTTTTTGGGCAATTTTTTTATTTCAACTTGCTTGGGTGTTAGATTTTTGCCTTGGGGTGAAATATTGGGAAATACAAATTTTTTTTGAAATTGAATTGCGTTTAGACCCTGCCCTCCAGCTTTTCTAAATCGCACCCCTTTAAATAGTTAATTATGCATAAAATTTGACTGGAAAGAGCTAGATATGCATTGTTGGTATTCATTTTTAATGTTTTTTTGGAGAAGAAGACAATTGTAACCTTTATTTTATCGTTTAAGCAACTTGATTTTTTTCATGATTTACTTAAGTGTCAGAATTTGATGCGCTCTGAAATAAAACAGTCGTGTGGACCACCAAAGTATTCAATTTTGTGCAACCAATATCCACATAGAAGAAACCATGCACAAAACAGGTTACAAATAAGTCACAGGGGACACAAATGCACAACATGAAAGGTATCAGATTATGCGAAAGCAGGCACACAAAAGGATGTAAAGTACACGCAGCAAGCAATGCACAAAACGTGACACACTATCATTGTTCAAAAGATCTTGCAACTAACTCTCTTGCATTTTCTAACCATCGCTTTTTTCTTGCAGCCAAAGAACACAAGTCTTCACCCATTTGGCGCTTCTGTCCAGCTATTTGGCTTGTTGCCTTTGTTGTTGTCAGTTTTACTCCACGTTCCACTGCTTGAGTATGATTTGGATTACTAAGTTGCAGTGGTTGTTTGAGAAATTGCTTGATATTAGTGCAAGTCTTTGTCAATGATGGTTCATGCCAATTTAGGACTCCTTTATTGTTTGAAAGATAAGTAATAGCTGTTCGTCCTTTTTCATAAATGTCAACGATTTCAGTGTATCACTTTGCATTAAAATCACATCGGGGAAGATGAAACTCTCGAAGGGAAGTATGATTGTGCACTTCTCTTTCATGATTGTGTCTAATTTTGGAGATCGAAATCGCAGCTTTTTCTCTGATTGCTTTATTGTCATCACCTAACATAATAAAAAGAATATTTTCTGGGTGGGCGAAATTGCAGTTTTGTTGAATATTTTGCTGTATGATTGGGAGGAGGCTATGATCACCAAACCGCTTTTGCATGGATTCGATTTCTTGAAAAAGCACTTTTGGTCCATCTATGATCGTGCTTTTATACTTCGTATATAGATGGGTTTTCCAATGTCAAAATACTTGCAAAATACATTGTTGGAGTTTATTAGGATAGTCCACAATCATAC